>JALBCR010002354.1:0-487926 GCA_030710515.1 Abscondita cerata
TCAGTGTACTTCGTTCAGTTACGTATTGCTATTTTAAATGAAACACTTTATTTATTTTTTACTTTGGATTTCTAGTTTTTAAGCATTTGCATCACAAACATTATTTGCAAGTGTTAAGAAAATTAAATAAATAAATAAACATAAAATTGATCTTCAGTAGCAAATTATATATCAATCACATATATTGTTTGTCACAAAAATACACACAAACTGAAAATTTAAAAACACCATAGCGCAAATATAATCTCACGTAGAGATGGCATGGCGTCTACTGAACTCGCGTCGAAGTGATCTTGTATCGAGATGATTTTGCGCCGAGACGATCTCGCGTAGAGATGATTTCGCGTCGAGATGAGGTCGCGCCGAGATGACGACGTAAGAGTGACCTCGTCGATATAAGGCGTAACGTATTTTTGTATGTACTTTTTACTACTATAGTCAAAATTTTTTTTCTAATAGTTTTTATAACTTAGTTCGCTAAAGGATACTTGATGTGGAAAATTCGAAATACCGCTAACGTTAACAATGCATGGTTACTATGTTTGCAATCGAGGACACTAAAAAATGAATTTAATACCTAAGCGGTAAAATTTGCATTTGTTATGATTGTGAAGATTTAAATTTCTAGAAATTTTATTTTTAAATTAAACAAGTCAGTAAACACCAAACTTAAAACAAAAGAATTAACAAAAATTGATTGACAATTGTCGAAGGTTCCATATAAAAAAGTTGTCCTTATCCATCATTTTTATTGGAAAAGAAGAGAATAAAAATGTAGGTTTTGTGTTTTTATCTAAGTTGCTTTTAATTTTTTAAATACAACCCTTTCGAAGTTAAACTGGGGAGGTTCTAATCTCCGCACTTTATGAATTTAAATAAAAAATGGAGACTGAAGGTCATTAGGGGAATTGAATTGATTTAATTATTTTACAATGTACCCAAAGAATTCAGCAAAATAACTTGAGTGTCGTAAAACCTTTGCATAAAAAACAAATTACTGATAAGTAATGAATAAATACAAAAAGAAACACACGTTTCAAATTTAGATTTAAGGGAGTGCTTGACTATTAAAAAAGTTTTAAACTACTGCTTATTCTTACTTTTTCTAAAAAAATTGCTGTTAAAGTCTAAGAAAATAATATGAACAACCACAAAAAATTTCCAAAATTGTGAAAAATTTGGAGATCAAAACTATCAACTGAAATTACTTACACAAATATGTCGAATTTCATTCAATATAAAAAGTTAAAATTGCAAATATTACAAAAGATCGTCCAAAATTGAGACTAAATATACTTTGGCTTTAACAATTAGCACTAAATAGTAACTGCAAATAAAGATTGCAGTCCAGAGCGGAACCTTAAGGCTTGCAAATCTCAAACGTTCGTAGAGATCTAAAGAATCTAGATTTTTACTCCACATTTTATATATAAACAAATTCCGAACCGAAAAATTTAAGACCTTCTTTTTTCCTTTTTCCGAAGAATTAGAGTTACAGCGCACAGAAGCAAACATCGGACCAGAAAAATATGCCAACTAAATTAAAAAATTGATAGCGGGAATACAATCCACCAATCACAATACCAATTGCCGTAGCGGTATACTCGCCGACAAAATTTTGTTTGTTGTTGTTTTCGCTGCTCACGAGCTTGTTATTTCTTTCGTTTTTTTCTTATTTGTTTTTCTGAGTGTACTAACTTAGAGCACAACGACACTGTACCCGCCCACCAGGTCGGATGTTTGCTTCTGTCAACTGTAGTACGTTTTAATAAATCAAAAAAAAATTGATTATGGGTGTTTGTTTACAGGGTGGCCACCGAAAACAAAACAGACCGTTTTTAGACTATCTTACACTTAAAACGCCAAGCTTGGGCACCGAAATTTTTGTTCTCCTCGGGAGCCCCCATGTCGAAGCCTTATTTTTGAAAATAAAAGAATAGTCAGAAGACACGGTATTATTGGCGAGAATGACAATTCATGTTTTACAAAGGGATATTCATTAACAATAAAAATTGCTCTGTCAAATGAACACGGTGTCCCGGCAGTAAAAGATACTGTAATTCTCCATTCAAACAAATATATTTTATTACGAGAAGAGGGCCGCTGTTAGTATCTACAAAGAAATCTCAACAATACGAGAGATCCACTTGAAATTGAAGTGATCTTATCAACTAGTTCAGCATTTTTGCATTTTTTATTGATTTCTAGAAAATAAATGTCCTTGGGCCTCATTTTGGTATAAAATGTATTTGGTTGAATAGAGAATTACAATATCTTTCATATGATGTGATCCTGTAAATTGAGAAGGTCGAAATGGGGGCTTCTGGGGCACCCTGCTAATTCTGTCAGACAAATTTTATCGTTAATGAATGCATTATAAACAAGAATTGACTATCTCGGCCATATTGTAGTATTTTCTGATCTTTTATTATTGGGGATAGGACTGTCAGAGGCCTTTGGAGCCCCCAACCGAAATAAGATGCATACAGCTTTATAGAGAATTGAAATAACTTTCATATGAGGTACCGATCCACCCATAATGCCATTTAAGATTTTTGACCGGGGCCACCCTGTTGATATTTCGGGGTCAACTTTGTCTTTGGAAAATGTACCCCTCCAAAAAAAATCAATGTCCAACCGTTTTTTTTAAATGTATAAGATAACTCCCAAAAACGACTTGTTTTGTTATCGGTAGGCCATCCTGTATAACACTGTAGATCTATTTAGATTTTGGGCATAATCTATCAACCCATAAAGGCCGTTAACCTAGATCAATATACCTAGATATTTTTGTAATCAAATTCGATATTTTAACAGATGAAGTGTCAAATCTAATATTGTTGTTAATATTAAAGAAGTTGGAAACAATGTTAGTTAACGTTGAAATTTTGGTTACTGGAACAACATTATTATTTGAAGTTGCAAATTTTCCTTTTCTCTTGAAATCTGAAAATCACGGGAAATACGATGTAATTCTATGATAGAAACTGTATGTGAATAAATAGTATTACATGAAATCTAGCCTTTTTCCCCGTAAATGACCTATTACCCATACCATGGAAAAAAATTATTTCTTCTATTTTTGGTGAATGGGAAACAACATACAAAAAAATTAAGGAATTTTATCACTAATGCTTTAAAAGTAAAAGTTTCAAGTTTGTCACATAATTAAGGGTTATGTAAATTCAATCGCAGTTTAGAAAAAGTATACAAGGTGTTTCAGAAATAAGTACATTAATAAAAACAAACTGAGATTTCGAAAAAATAGCACATAGTAAAGTTGTTCATCTTGATGAGTTGCATTAGTGGTTAAAATTACTTATTTCTGTAATATATGGAAAAATTACATTGCTATTTCTTGATAAAATGTTCTAATAATTAAACAAAACTAAAATGTTTTGTACCACAAAATGTCTCTTGACTTCCAAAGCGTTAATTAGGTTTTAAAATATTACTGTTATGCCAAAGAAATATAATATTGCTACCTTGTAGTGACAGAGTAAAGTATAAAGTAACTTTTACAGAAAACTGTAGACCGACTCACTTTTAGTTGTATCATTGAATATTCAATTGTTGTAGGCAACTGTTAGTAGATTATAGGGTCAAGTTAAACAAATAGGCCCCAGATACAACTGCAGCAGTTTTCTGTAGTACATTTTTTAAATTTTGAAATTGCAAAAGCAAAGTAACAAAACCACGTAGTCTAAGGTTTAGTTTAGTTGCGCTTTCTATGCTGCGTCCGGCTATTCGTCACATGAATATGAATGTGACTTAAGCCGGGTTTCATAACATCAGTAAAATCTAATCTACAGTTAAAAACAATTGTTGCTATGGTTAATCGTTAATGTAAAATTTATTTTAACCAGTAAGATAAAATGGACAGTTAGATACACGCCCCTAGCAATCACGCCAATCACGCTATTGATAAGATAATTGTATATTACAAGGATATATCCACTATTTTCTTCTTTGTATTTGTTAGTGTTAAGTTTTCTACAATAACTACATTAAGTGAATCACAATTAATTGTAAGTGTAATCACTTGCTTTGTAGGAATGCTAATAAATCGATACATATACATCAACGAATGCATTTCTAAAATATTATGTCAAGTATATCTTTATCTTTGCATGCACCTCGTGTTGAAGCTAGCATAGTTTTTTTAGTTCTTGATTGTAAACTCGACAAGATTCTATATTTTTCTAATTACGGAATACTCATGTGAGGAGCCTGGTTTTCGGATTTTTATAACCCTTTCTTCTTTTGACTTGCTAACTTACACTTTGTTTCCAACCACAGGTGGTTAATTTTAGTCTATAGCTGGAATGGTGCTTTCTTATAAGTTTAGTTGTATTTTATGAACAAATAGCTGCGTTTTAGCAAAAGAATCCCATCTCTGTTTTTAATTAGATTATTCCAACAGTTTTGATAAATGTCATACAAAATAATTAGAAAAGTTACAAAAATAAAGAAGAAAAGAGTATTTAGAAAATAATATAACAGTTAGTGCAATGGATTAGGTATCTAAATAGCATTATGGGAAAATATTTTGTAGTTATCGAATTGTTTATATAGAAACTAATTACATAAAGGAGAACAATTATCGCCTAGGAAATAAAACCAAACTTATATTTAAGCGAAGATTATACAACTGGGCCGTAATCTACTATAGTAAAAGTCTCCAACTTACAGAGTTCTACAATCACGTGCACTGTTCATGGCTGCTAGTTATTGGCTGATTATCAAAAATACCGCTTTACACTACACTGTACAGGGTGTAGAATTGGTTCACGCACCATAGGGATTTCCATGTTAAATTCTTAATGTTCAAATATTGGCTCCTAAAATCATTTTAGAGAAAGCTGTAAATAAGTTTATTGTAAAGAAAAAAATAATATTACCGTATCATTATTTACTTATTTTGATACTTTGTATACAAGGGTTAAAATTAAGGAAATTAAAATAGGTAGTGCCTTGGAATCGTTGAAACAAACAACAATCGTTAGTTAGTTGTAATATTAGCATCTTAATAATAAGCGTAGAAGTATTTTAAGTAATTTTGAGTTAATATCATGTATTCGTTAAATGAAAAGATTCTAATGGTGAAATAGTAGTATTCTGGTAATCGTGCACGTGCAATAAGTGATATGTTTGCAGAATATCCGAATCAATTCAAACCAGACTACTGTTGAAAGAATTATCAGCAAATTTGAAGCAACTGGTACCGTAAATAATAACTGTAAATGTAATAAAAAAACGTCTTGCAGAATGTAATACACGAGAAAATGCAAACGCTTTCAAAGTAGTACTTTGAGTGACTGAAAATCCTAATGTAAGTGTAAGTCAACTAACAGAAAATATTGGGATACACCCATACTACAGTACACAAAATTTTGAGAAACCACCAGTACCGTTCATATAAATACCATTGCCATCGACAGTTACTTCCGAATAATATGGAGAGAAGGGCTAAATTTTGCTACACTGTTATGAAGAAAACAAACGAAGATAGACATTTCTTAAGGAATGTTTGTTTTATTGACGAGTGCACGTTTACACTTAACATTGAGCCAAAAAACGCTCACAACTGTAAGGATACACAAAATCCTCATAATCATTTAGCAACGAGAACTCAAAAATTAAATGTTTGGCCATCATATTATTGGACCGTTTTTCCTTGACGGAAATTTAACAACTGAACTTTTTCTACAAATATTGTCCAAAGAAATAACGCCAGCTATAAATGAGGTTGCATCGGAAAATGAAAAGGTTGGATTTTAAATGGATGAATGTCCTGCACATAGCAGTCGTGTCGTCCGCGAATATTTAAATGAAATCTTTAATGGCAGAAAGTTATTGCTAGAGGATACGAAACTTGTTGGCCTGCTCGGAGTCCTGACTTTTGACTTATTTCTGTGGGGAAATTTGAATAAAAAGATTTACACTGGTAACTGTTTTAAAATTTAGAACAATTGCAAACTAGTATTCAAGAACACTGCGCAAGAATTTCGACAGTTAGCAAACGTCAGGCGAGAATTTGATGATAGACTAGGTTATTGTCTAACAGTGACTGGAGACTTATTTGAACATTTATTAAAGTAATTGTTTTTGTTTTGTTTTAATTCAGTTAGATAAAATTTACTTGTTCTATTAGATATTTTAAAAATTTTCAATACCTAAAAAACAAGATTCAGCTTGTTAGAATGACAACCATCTCGTTTCAACAGTTTCTCTGTTTTTAAAACTTGCAAGAAAAGAAAATAAATTTTTGACCCTAGATTGCATCATCTAAACGCAAAATTACTTGAAATACTTCACCTGTGTGAAGTTATCCCCGCACTTTACGAATTTTGTTATTTCATTGATTGTGCTATAATTGTGCCGTATTTTGCCGCAAATCGCATCTCCATATCTTAAAGCGTTTTTTCAATAAATTGAAAAAACCAAAATTTTCGTAGCCCTGCACTTTTCGAATTTTGATATTTTATTGATTGTGCTTATTGTGCTACAATTGTGCTGTATTATGCCGCAAATCGCATCTTCATATCTTAAAGCGTTTTTTTCAATAAATTGAAAACAAAATTTTCATAGCCCCGCACTTTTCGAATTTTGTCATTTTATTGATTGTGCTGTATTGTGCCGCAAATTGCATGTCTATATCTTAAAGCGTTTTTTAAAGAATCTGAAAAAAACAAATTTTCGTAGCCCTGCACTTTTCGAATTTTGTTATTTTATTTATTGTGCTTATTGTGCTATAATTGTGCTGTATTATGCCGCAAATCGCATCTCTATATCTTAAAGCGTTTTTTCAATAAATTGAAAAAACCAAAAATTTCGTAGCCCCGCACTTTTCGAATTTTGTCATTTTATTGATTGTGTTGTATTGTAGTACAATTATGCTGTATTGTGCCGCAAATTGCAAGTCTATATCTTAAAGCGTTTTTTAAAGAAACTGAAAAAAACAAATTTTCCTAGCCCTGCACTTTTTGAATTTTGTTATTTTATTGATTGTGCTTATTGTGCTATAATTGTGCTGTATTATGCCGCAAATCGCACCTCCATATCTTAAAGCGTTTTTTTAATAAATTGAAAAAACCAAAAATTTTCGTAGCCCCGCACTTTTCGAATTTTGTCATTTTATTGATTGTGCTGTATTGTCCTACAATTGTGCCGAATTGTGCCGCAAATTGCATGTCCATATCTTAAAGCGTTTTTTAAATAAATTGAAAAACAAAATTTTGTAGCCCTGTACTTGACAAATTTTCTTATTTTATTGATTGTGCTATATTGTGCTATAATTGTGCTGTATTATGCCGCAAATCGCATCTCCATATCTTAAAGCGTTTTTTAATAAATTGAAAAAACCAAAATTTTCGTAGCCCGCACTTTTCGAATTTTGTCATTTTATTGATTGTGTTGTATTGTGGTACAATTGTGCTGTATTGTGCCGCAAATTGCATGTCATATCTTAAAGCGTTTTTCAATAAATTAAAAAACAGAATTTTCGTAGCTCTGCACTTTTCGAATTTTGTCATTTTATTGATTGTGCTGTATTGTGCTGCAATTGTACTGTATTATGCCGCAAATCGCATCTCCATATCTTAAAGCGTTTTTTCAATAAATTAAAAAAACTAAATTTTCGTAGCTCTGCACTTTTCGAATTTTGTCATTTTATTGATTGTGCTGTATTGTGCTACAATTGTGCCGAATTGTGCCGCAAATTGCATGTCTATATCTTAAAAGCGGTTTTAAATAAATTGATAAAAAAACAAAATTTTTGTAGCCCTGTACTTGACAAATGTTGTTTATTTTATTGATTGTGCTATAATTGTGCTGTATTATGCCGCAAATCGCACCTCCATATCTTAAAGCGTTTTTTCAATAAATTGAAAAAAACAAAATTTTCGTAGCTCCGCACTTTTCGAATTTTGTCATTTTATTGATTGTGTTGTATTGTGCTACAATTGTGCCGAATTGTGCCGCAAAATGCATGTCCATATCTTAAAGCGTTTTTTTCAATAAAAAAAAACAAAATTTTCGTAGCCCCGCACTTTTCGAATTTTGTAATTTTATTGATTGGGTTGTATTGTGGTACAATTGTGCTGTATTGTGCCGCAAATTGCATGTCTATATCTTAAAGCGTTTTTTCAATAAATTAAAAAAACAGAATTTTCGTAGCTCTGCACTTTTCGAATTTTGTCATTTTATTGATTGTGCTGTATTGTGCTACAATTGTACTGTGTATTGTGCCGCAAATCGCATCTCCATATCTTAAAGCGTTTTCAATAAATTAAAAAAAACTAAACTTTCGTAGCTCTGCACTTTTCGAATTTTGTCATTTTATTGATTGTGCTGTATTGTGCTACAATTGTGCCGAATTGTGCCGCAAATTGCATGTCTATATCTTAAAGCGGTTTTAAATAAATTGATAAAAAAACAAAATTTTTGTAGCCCTGTACTTGACAAATGTTGTTATTTTATTGATTGTGCTATAATTGTGCTGTATTATGCCGCAAATCGCACCTCCATATCTTAAAAGCGTTTTTTCAATAAATTGAAAAAAAACAAAATTTTCGTAGCCCCGCACTTTTCGAATTTTGTCATTTTATTGATTGTGCTGTATTGTGCTACAATTGTGCCGAATTGTGCCGCAAATTGCATGTCCATATCTTAAAGCGTTTTTAAATAAATTGAAAAAAAAACTAAATTTTCGTAGCCCTGTACTTGACAAATTTTCTTATTTTATTGATTGTGCTATATTGTGCTATAATTGTGCTGTATTATGCCGCAAATCGCATCTCCATATCTTAAAGCGTTTTTTTAATAAATTGAAAAAACCAAAATTTTCGTAGCCCCGCACTTTTCGAATTTTGTCATTTTATTGATTGTGTTGTATTGTGGTACAATTGTGCTGTATTGTGCCGCAAATTGCATGTCTATATCTTAAAGCGTTTTTTCAATAAATTAAAAAAACAGAATTTTCGTAGCTCTGCACTTTTCGAATTTTGTCATTTTATTGATTGTGCTGTATTGTGCTGCAATTGTACTGTATTATGCCGCAAATCGCATCTCCATATCTTAAAGCGTTTTTTCAATAAATTAAAAAAACTAAATTTTCGTAGCTCTGCACTTTTCGAATTTTGTCATTTTATTGATTGTGCTGTATTGTGCTACAATTGTGCCGAATTGTGCCGCAAATTGCATGTCTATATCTTAAAGCGGTTTTAAATAAATTGATAAAAAAAACAAAATTTTGTAGCCCTGTACTTGACAAATGTTGTTATTTTATTGATTGTGCTATAATTGTGCTGTATTATGCCGCAAATCGCACCTCCATATCTTAAAGCGTTTTTTCAATAAATTGAAAAAAACAAAATTTTCGTAGCCCCGCACTTTTCGAATTTTGTCATTTTATTGATTGTGCTGTATTGTGCTACAATTGTGCCGTATTGTGCCGCAAATTGCATGTCCATATCTTAAAGCGTTTTTCAATAATTAAAAAAAACAAAATTTTCGTAGCCCCGCACTTTTCGAATTTTGTAATTTTATTGATTGTGTTGTATTGTGGTACAATTGTGCTGTATTGTGCCGCAAATTGCATGTCTATATCTTAAAGCGTTTTTCAATAAATTAAAAAAAACAAATTTTCGTAGCTCTGCACTTTTCGAATTTTGTCATTTTATTGATTGTGCTGTATTGTGCTACAATTGTACTGTATTATGCCGCAAATCGCATCTCCATATCTTAAAGCGTTTTTTCAATAAATTAAAAAAAACTAAACTTTCGTAGCTCTGCACTTTTCGAATTTTGTCATTTTATTGATTGTGCTGTATTGTGCTACAATTGTGCCGAATTGTGCCGCAAATTGCATGTCTATATCTTAAAGCGGTTTTTAAATAAATTGATAAAAAAAACAAAATTTTTGTAGCCCTGTACTTGACAAATGTTGTTATTTTATTGATTGTGCTATAATTGTGCTGTATTATGCCGCAAATCGCACCTCCATATCTTAAAGCGTTTTTTTCAATAAATTGAAAAAAAACAAAATTTTCGTAGCCCCGCACTTTTCGAATTTTGTCATTTTATTGATTGTGCTGTATTGTGCTACAATTGTGCCGAATTGTGCCGCAAATTGCATGTCCATATCTTAAAGCGTTTTTCAATAAAAAAAACAAAATTTTCGTAGCCCCGCACTTTTCGAATTTTGTAATTTTATTGATTGTGCTGTATTGTGCTACAATTGTGCTGTATTGTGCCGCAAATTGCATGTCCATATCTTAAAGCGTTTTTTTCAATAAAAAAAAACAAAATTTTCGTAGCCCCGCACTTTTCGAATTTTGTAATTTTATTGATTGTGTTGTATTGTGGTACAATTGTGCTGTATTGTGCCGCAAATTGCATGTCTATATCTTAAAGCGTTTTTCAATAAATTAAAAAACAGAATTTTCGTAGCCCTGCACTTTTCGAATTTTGTCATTTTATTGATTGTGCTGTATTGTGCTACAATTGTGCTGTATTGTGCCGCAAATCGCATCTCCATATCTTAAAGCGTTTTTTCAATAAATTAAAAAAAACTAAACTTTCGTAGCTCTGCACTTTTCGAATTTTGTCATTTTATTGATTGTGCTGTATTGTGCTACAATTGTGCCGAATTGTGCCGCAAATTGCATGTCTATATCTTAAAGCGGTTTTTAAATAAATTGATAAAAAAACAAAATTTTTGTAGCCCTGCACTTGACAAATGTTGTTATTTTATTGATTGTGCTATAATTGTGCTGTATTATGCCGCAAATCGCACCTCCATATCTTAAAGCGTTTTTTTCAATAAATTGAAAAAAAAAACAAAATTTTCGTAGCCCCGCACTTTTCGAATTTTGTCATTTTATTGATTGTGCTGTATTGTGCTACAATTGTGCCGAATTGTGCCGCAAATTGCATGTCCATATCTTAAAGCGTTTTTTTCAATAAAAAAAAACAAAATTTTCGTAGCCCCGCACTTTTCGAATTTTGTAATTTTATTGATTGTGTTGTATTGTGGTACAATTGTGCTGTATTGTGCCGCAAATTGCATGTCTATATCTTAAAGCGTTTTTTCAATAAATTAAAAAAAAACAGAATTTTCGTAGCTCTGCACTTTTCGAATTTTGTCATTTTATTGATTGTGCTGTATTGTGCTACAATTGTACTGTATTATGCCGCAAATCGCATCTCCATATCTTAAAGCGTTTTTTCAATAAATTAAAAAAAACTAAACTTTCGTAGCTCTGCACTTTTCGAATTTTGTCATTTTATTGATTGTGCTGTATTGTGCTACAATTGTGCCGAATTGTGCCGCAAATTGCATGTCTATATCTTAAAGCGGTTTTTAAATAAATTGATAAAAAACAAAATTTTTGTAGCCCTGTACTTGACAAATGTTGTTATTTTATTGATTGTGCTATAATTGTGCTGTATTATGCCGCAAATCGCACCTCCATATCTTAAAGCGTTTTTTTCAATAAATTGAAAAAACAAAATTTTCGTAGCCCCGCACTTTTCGAATTTTGTCATTTTATTGATTGTGCTGTATTGTGCTACAATTGTGCCGAATTGTGCCGCAAATTGCATGTCCATATCTTAAAGCGTTTTTAAATAAATTGAAAAAACAAAATTTTTGTAGCCCTGTACTTGACAAATGTTGTTATTTTATTGATTGTGCTATAATTGTGCTGTATTATGCCGCAAATCGCACCTCCATATCTTAAAGCGTTTTTTTCAATAAATTGAAAAAAAAACAAAATTTTCGTAGCCCGCACTTTTCGAATTTTGTCATTTTATTGATTGTGCTGTATTGTGCTACAATTGTGCCGAATTGTGCCGCAAATTGCATGTCCATATCTTAATAAATTGAAAAAAAACTAAATTTTCGTAGCCCTGTACTTGACAAATTTTCTTATTTTATTGATTGTGCTATATTGTGCTATAATTGTGCTGTATTATGCCGCAAATCGCATCTCCATATCTTAAAGCGTTTTTCAATAAAAAAACAAAATTTTCGTAGCCCCGCACTTTTCGAATTTTGTCATTTTATTGATTGTGTTGTATTGTGGTACAATTGTGCTGTATTGTGCCGCAAATTGCATGTCTATATCTTAAAGCGTTTTTCAATAAATTAAAAAAACAGAATTTTCGTAGCTCTGCACTTTTCGAATTTTGTCATTTTATTGATTGTGCTGTATTGTGCTACAATTGTACTGTATTATGCCGCAAATCGCATCTCCATATCTTAAAGCGTTTTTTTCAATAAAAAAAAACAAAATTTTCGTAGCCCCGCACTTTTCGAATTTTGTCATTTTATTGATTGTGTTGTATTGTGGTACAATTGTGCTGTATTGTGCCGCAAATTGCATGTTTATATCTTAAAGCGTTTTTTCAATAAATTAAAAAAAACAGAATTTTCGTAGCTCTGCACTTTTCGAATTTTGTCATTTTATTGATTGTGCTGTATTGTGCTACAATTGTACTGTATTATGCCGCAAATCGCATCTCCATATCTTAAAGCGTTTTTTCAATAAATTAAAAAAAACTAAATTTTCGTAGCTCTGCACTTTTCTAATTTTGTCATTTTATTGATTGTGCTGTATTGTGCTACAATTGTGCCGAATTGTGCCGCAAATTGCATGTCTATATCTTAAAGCGGTTTTAAATAAATTGAAAAAACAAAATTTTTGTAGCCCTGTACTTGACAAATGTTGTTATTTTATTGATTGTGCTATAATTGTGCTGTATTATGCCGCAAATCGCACCTCCATATCCTAAAGCGTTTTTTTCAATAAATTGAAAAAAAACAAAATTTTCGTAGCCCCGCACTTTTCGAATTTAATTGATTGTGTTGTATTGTGCTATAATTGTGCCTTATTGTGCCCCACTTCGCATGTCCATAACTTTTAGAATAAGTAAACTGGTAATTCAACATGGTGAAGTGAAGCCATCAATGTGGAAAAAACAATATATATTTTTCTTTTAATCGGCCAGCCTTATTATTGCGTGTGTTCTATCAACATCCACGACCCAATCCGGTAAAATTATATTGTTAACAAATATAATCCAACCCAACTTTGTAACCCGAATTTGAGTAAAATTTATCATGATTTTGCTTTATTTTGCAATTTATTGGATTAGTTATATCATACTTAGCTCCTTGATACATAAATAACTATAATTCAAAGAAAAATATATTATTAACGATTAACCTTGATAATGTTGTTGAAACGTAAACATTTACATTTATTTTACATTTCTTATTTCAATTTGGAATTTCTACACGTTTTATGTTATTTAAATATTATCGAAATTTGACAAAAACTTATAACGTGAATGTTTTGAATATTTAGGATAATCTTTTGACATTTATGAATGAATTATGCTATTGAATCTTGAATCTCAATTCTACATCATTATTCCAAAAAGTGAAATCATTGCTTTCAAATTAATAAACTAAAGAAATTCTCAATTTTCGTTTTTGCAATAAACTAAATTTTTAACTGTTTCAATTATTAGAATTTTTATTGGCTCAATATATTTTGCAGTTCTCATTGTATAAAAAGAAGAAAGAAGGAATTAATTACGTATTAATATACGGTCATAAAATATCTACTTTTTATTTATTTATTTATTTATTCGTGTGGTTACATTATACCAAGCGATCATAAGGTGTAGATATTACTTTGACATTAACCAATTTTTCATGTCTTTGATAACAAGATGCGTATTATTGGTCGCACGATACATCTACATTTTTTTCCGAAACTAGGTCAAATAAGCAACAGTGATGTATGCCCACTCGCCGTTATCGAAACACCATTACGGAAGCAAGGTTCAATAATAAATCTTTTATGTCCTGACATAATTCCAATAAGAGATTTATATTTTGCCGAGCAAATTTGGGTCGTGTAATGAAAATCTGGCAATTTGACGAGAAAAACTGTCAATTATTAAAAACGTGACGCGAGTGTTAATTTTTACCGATACCGAAGGTTGAAGATTATTTTAGAATATTTTAACTCTTAAAAATTAATAATTTATCACAGTCTTTCAATTAAAAATGTTTAACTCCTGAAAATGAAACCCCCATAATGAATCAATTTTAAAAATAAAAAGTGAAAAATGGAAAAATTTCAATTTTACGAAAAAAATGTATAGAATATGTTTTGCTTAGATTGGTTTTTGTATTGATTCCTTTGGTTAATATCTAAAAAAATTCCACGCCCTAGATGGATATAGAATTGGATCTTGGTGCTATTCCTACTGTCAAAATTTTAAGTAAATCGATGTATTTTGAAAGAATTGCTAGCAGAACAGTTTCATCCCCTGGACGACTAGTGATTTTATCACTTTTTGAGATATTTTTCAATCAATTATGGTGTTTCATTGAAATGTCACATTTTTTGGGCTTAGCTTACTTTTTTGGAAAGACCGCGATAGTCTATTGAAAAGTTATATTTAAGTTTGCATTTGTTATAGGACGAAATATTATTTTTTAGACATCAAAGGATGGTTAGTGTAAAGTTAAATCCAAGTTTGTGGGGTTGCAACTCATTTTGGAGGATAGGGTTCAAATTGGTTTTTATGGTTTATTGGACAAACTATAGACTCACAAAAAAAAGTATTTAACAGTTCTTGTTTCAGGAAGTGAAGATAAATTAAATGTACTCTTTGTCACTGACTTGGCGAATTGTTTATATCTTAGGCTGTCAAGATAATTATCATCTTTATTACCACC
The DNA here is from genome assembly GCA_030710515.1 of Abscondita cerata. NCBI lineage: Eukaryota > Metazoa > Arthropoda > Insecta > Coleoptera > Lampyridae > Abscondita > Abscondita cerata. The sequence continues at coordinate 14,762 of JALBCR010002354.1, forward strand.
ATATAAAGAGATAAAAAAATGCAATAATTGTAAAGTTTTGTGATAGAGTGTCAAATCAATAATTAATGAATAGCAATATTGCATTATCAATAATTAAGAAGATTATACACTAATAAAAAATAAAAAGATGATGAAAAATTATGGCAAATCTATAAAATATTTATGAATTGTTATGAATACTGAAGAATTGTATTCGTTTCGCAGCGCTGTAAAACCTTAACTAATGAATAAATTTAAAAGTTTATAATGAAAATTATTCCTCAAAACAGCATCTATAAAAATGGCTAATGTCATTTTTTTTAAAATGATTTGAAAAAAATTATCGGGAAATAGAATTTTTTTTCTCAAATTGTCATAGCTTCTAACTTTTTTATTTACGGTTCTGCGACTAAAAGTTGCTTGAATAAAGTCAGTGACAAAGAGTACATTTAATTTATCTTCACTTCCTCAAAGAAAATATGTTAAATAATTTTTTTGGTGAAACCTGTAGTTTGTCAGATAAACCATTTAAACCCATTTTCCAAGACAATGACCACAATGGGTCAAGGGTTGCAATCTCACAAATTTGAATTTAACTTTACACTAACCTAACCAATTTAATAAAGGTAATTTTATACCGTTTTAAACGTCAATTTTACTAGCATAACAGTATATCCTGTAACATTAACATTAAACAAATACTAATTATACTTTAAACAATGTTAATACCGATATTGCTAACACTATAAATTTTAGGGATACAACCGGCACCAAATTTATTTTATGGCACAAAATGCAGCCTTTTCACAAATTTTTGCAGATGTTTTTAAGAAGAGTAAATATTAGTTGTATTATAATTTTTCATTAATTTTAAAGGTAAATATCTAGATTTTGTTTGGCATTTGTAACGATTAGTAAAGCCATCAAATGAAAAATTTTCTGTAATAAGTAAATTGGTAAATCATTTAAGGTCAAAATTACTCTTGAATGTGTCATTCGGTGAAGCGTTTTTAGGTTGACAGTTTTTCGAATCAAATTGCTAAAGAAATAGACCAGTACCCTGGCTGAAAAATAAGGATTTTAGAGACTGTTCGACTACTTGCAAAAAATTGTGCAAACCGGTTCGAAATAATAATGTAGGAATGGGAAAAATAGTTTTGTCCAAAAGTAGGCGCCGCTTCCATAGTTATTAACAATTTCTTAAGAAGATGTTATTGTCTATTTTTCTGTATTATTTTTTCTGTAAGTTTTAGAGAAGAAAGTCGTAAGATTTTTTGTTCAGCGATAAATTTTCTACAAAACAGTATATTTTAAAATTTTAAATGTTTTTAATTTATTATTAATTACAGTGAAAAAGTGAAAAAAAATTGTTTATTTAATTTTTCTAATCTCTCCCATTTTATATCTATTGGTGAACTTCAATAATAAAACGTGTAATTAAAATTGACCAAAAACTGAACAAAATGAGATGTGTCCTGTTGCAAAATAATTATTAGTGCGTTTTTGTTACAAACAATTAAAAATATTAGGCAATATTATAGAGCAAATGATATAACATAGATGGGAACTGATTCGTATTAAAAAATGTAAATTTAAAAAAAGATGTCATTTGTTTATGTAGAAATTGAGATATACATTGTTATTGTTTATTCGGTAATTAAAGAATATTGTAATCTAAAAAAAATTGCATATTGTCTTTGATATATTAGCAATTTAGCTACAATAGTTTAAGAAACTTGAGTTAGTAGTTTTACAAAAAAAATAGCAACAACAGTTCTCGGCGAGTAGCGCAACGTGATTCGGAGCACAGTGCTTCAGCCGATGCTCACCACATTATTGGTCTTTTTATTGTATTTCCGTTTGAAATAAGTTAATAGATTTATTCATTATACTGTTAATAACATTATATTAATAAATACGCAAATGTACTGCAAAAACAATTATTTTAAATTAAAACAATGTACACTTTTGTAGATCAAGAAAAAATTTGGGGATTTTGGAATAAACATTTTTTTTTAAATACATTTAATCAATGAAGATATTATGAAACAACAGAATAATTTTAATGTGCATATACAAACCCTGTCTTATGAGTTATTTATTAAAAAAATTATTCTAAAAAAATTTACATTTATTTTATATTTTCTGGGCGTATCGTTCTCTACTTCTAAACTTCGTTTATTACTATTGCCCTCTGCTTCATTGTCCGTAGCTTCATAGAAAATAAAAATAAAAAAAATTGAACGTAAAATTTTTCATTTCGAAAAATCAATGGTCATCAAAGTTTTTGAAATTGTTTTCAGTTCATAATGTTGCTTAAAAATACCCGAAAATATTGTGCTAATTATAATTATAAAATTACCAATTTTAAAGGCAAATTTGAAAATAATTTAAGTACATAAATATAGCGTAAAATGTACAAACCTTTGTGAAAATAAATCTCATGGTGATACAAACTGAAACTGCCTTCACGATGCTTGTCAAATTAACACGTTCAACCCGGGTTAACTAAACAGTCTTGCAGGCTACTTGTATAAACAAGTATGGTTTTGTATCTGGCGGGTGGCTAATTTTAAGCTGTAATGGAGAAATTGCTATACGGTAGGTATATTAGACTTGTGTTTATGTATTTTTACAAAGTATAACAAAAAAAAATAGCGACCCACAGGAGGGTCGCTCCGCCTGTGTGTCAAATTGTTATTCTTCGTCGACAACACCCACGTGGCTGCTGGCTCTGCATGTTTGAACACGTTATTGCAATACAATTTGATACAGTTCTTCTCAATCGGTTATACAGCTCTGCCTAACGTTGTATTTAGTTTTGTGTTATTGTTCAAAATATTTGGTCGCAAGATGAATTCCGAAATATTCTATGGTAAAAAGAGGCAAATCAATTTAAATCTAAATAGACCTTCTACAAGTAAAAATTATGTTGACGCTGAAGATTCTAGTGACGAACCTGACGAATTTGTTGACAATTCTGATAACGACACAACGTATGATATTGCTCAAGAAAATTGTGCTAGTGCAACATCAGATACCGAAGAAAGTGTCGATGATTACAGCAGCGCTTCTCCCAATAATGAAACACATTTATTTTCTGGTGGTAATTGGGGCCCGGTAGGAAAGACTAATATAAATTTTACTAAATTTTCAAATAATGCCGTACTTCTACAAGAAGTTGACGTTGGTAATCCTTTTGCGATTACATTACGACGACATTTTAGATACCATAGTAGTTGAAACAAACAGGTATGCTGCAATGTGCATGGCTAATCAATTGCTTAAAAAATGGAAAGAGACTGATAAAAATGAAATGCAAATTTTTTTTGCAGTTTTTCTCATATGTGGTGTGGCACATGTTCCCGAAAATCTTTTGCTTTGGTCCAAAAATGAAATATATACTAATCTATGTGTTAGAAAAACTATGTCTAGAGACCGTTTTCTTCAAATTTTGCTCTATTGGTTTTTGTAACAATAATACAGCATCTGAAGACAGGTTATTCAAAATTCGTACAATAATAGATGTTTTCAAGCAGTTTTATTGCCCGGGAAAGATGTTGTAATAGATGAAAGCATGGTTCCATGGCGTGGTAGGCTCTCGTTTCGCCAATATATTCCCAACAAGTTCCATAAATATGGGATAAAACTCTATAAAATGTGTATTCCGGAAGGGTATACATGGAAGGTTGGAGTTTATGCTGGAAAAGGTCATTCACATTCGATCACCATGAAATTGATGGAGGGTTTATTTGACCAGGGGCGGATTCTATATGCCGACAATTTTTATACTAGCGTTGAGCTAGCAAGAGAACTCCTAAGAAAGAAAACTTTTTTATCCGGTACCGTTACAAGCAATAAGAAGGGACTACCTGAAGAAGTTTTGAAGACAAAGCTCAAACGTGGAGAAGTAGTATCTCTTGAAAATCAAGATGGAGTAAAAGTGATGAAGTGGATGGACAAACGTCAGGTACATATGATTACTTCATGTAAAGATCACAAGTGTGTATTGCAAGAAATTTCTAGAAAATATAGAACCGGACATGAGATCAAGAAGCCAGACGTTGTTATAAGTTACAATTCTGCTAAAAAGGGGGTCGATTTATCTGATCAGATGGCATCATATTATTCTAACTTACGAAAATCCATAAAATGGTATAAAAAACTGGCTATGGAACTACTTTTTGGAACGGCTCTAGTAAACGCGTGGATCATTCACAGAAAATTTAGTCAAAATCCAAAGTTTACAATGTTAAAGTTTCGGGAACATATAATCAAAAGTTTATTGAACGAGAAAGTAACACATACACCTGCACCAAAAAGAGGAAAACTTATCCACAAAGTTTCTAAAATGGAGGGAACTGCAAGAAATTGGCGCAACCGTTGTAGAGAGTGCTATAACAAAGAAAGTGTGATAAATGGAAAAAAATCCGCTGATGCAAAAGCTAAGAAAGTGACGACATTTTGCCAAGACTGTGAAGAACAGCCACCTAGGTGTTTAGAGTGTTTCAATATGACACATACTAAATAAAAAAATTCGAAAAAAAATATTTTCTATTGTCATTGTTATGTGAGCTTTTAGTGCGATTTTTTCGGTAGTTTTGTGAATGCTGTTAAGTTTAATATGTCTATGGGACGTAAGTAAAGTAGCAATATCATTACGCACAGACTGAAAGAGTTATTAACATTAAATTTTTCATTGCCAGCGCCCCACCGGTGGATCGCTCCGACTGTTACAAATTTAGTGCAGCGACCCACCGATGGCCCGCTTCGTCCCTATATTGTTAAGCTAGCGACCCACCAGTGGGGCGCTACCGGGTTGAACGTGTTAATAAATGAATTTTGAAAATGCGAATAAACGATAATTTAATCCCAACTGTGCGCTGATGCCTTTGAGACCTGTGCTCGGAATCACGTTGCGCTTCTCGCCGAGAGCTATTGTTGGTGTTGCTAATCCTAAGCTTCTTAAAGTATTGTTGCTAGATTGTTAATATATTAAAGACTCACAATATTCTTTAGTTACCGAATAAACAATAACAATGTAAATTCTTTATATCTCGGCATTTATTTTTTTTTAATACGAATTGATTCCCATTTATTTTATATCATTTGCTCCATAATATTGCGTAATATTTGACAATTATTTTAAAACAAAACACGTTTCATTATGGTCAACTTTAATTACACGTATTATTATTAAAATTTATGAATAGATATAAAAATGAGAGAGATTAGAAAAATTCATAAAAAAAATATTTTTTTACAGTTTTGCACTGTAATTAATCGTAAATTCAAATATTTTTATGGTTTTAAAATATATTATTATGTAGAAAATTTATCGCTGAACGAAAAGTCTTATGACTTTTTTCTTTAAAATTTACAAAAAAAAGGTACAGAGAAATAAACAATAAAATCCTCGGTAAATTCTTAAAAAATTGTTAATAACTTTTGAAGCGACGCCTACTTTTAGACAAATAGTAGATTATTTTACTAGGAGTTAAACAATATAATTGTTGAGCTTAAAAAGTTTGCTGGCGAGGTGTTAGCCGAGACAGCAAATTAAGCGAAACAATTATATTTTTTAACTCCAAGTGAAATATATTATTTTTTCTTCAAGCGTTTATTGCTAGTTTTCATGTGTTATTTTCAAATTTTCGAGATTCTCGAGTCTTATAGTGACTTTTATTCTCGACGAATCAAGTTGGTACTTTACTGTTACATTCATAATATGACATAACCGAGGTACCAACCTCTAAATAGTTGTGGAAACAAAATAACTGTTTTACTTTTAATGTCTAGACAGTAAAAAGAATTTTTAGCGTCTGCCAGTAGTTCAATAATATGACGTTTTATTGTCGCTTGAAGAAAAACTATTTTTTCCATTCCTAGATTATTTTTCGAAACGATTTGGTCAATTTTTTTGCAGGTAGGCGAATAGTCTCTGAAAAAACTAAAAACAACACAAATTTCCTCGCTTAAATACAAACCTGAGTGTAATCCGGCAGGACAATTTAATGAGTAAGAAAATGTGAATTTGTCCAACTATATATTAAATATTAATATCAATAATCTGTCAGATTTACGACTTTAAATATCAATGGAGACCGCGATAATTGATCAGAAAATTCTAAGTGATTATTTCCTTCATTAATTAAAACACCAAACGTCGTTCAGGCAGCAAAAATGTGATTAATACAAAATAAACGAATTTCTCAGGAATCTATTTTTTAGTTTATCCTGGGCTAAACATAATTTGTTCATTCAGAAAGTAATCCAGTCGTATATAACCCTTGTATGAAATTTAAATACTGAAAAAAACGCTAGTGCAATTGTCGCTGGAAAGGTTGCAGGTAACTTTTGCCGCTGTCAAAGTGACAATTACAATGAGGTATATGCTATTTTTACACAAGAGTTATATAGTCATTTGATGAACACTGACAATTAATTAATTTTTTTTAGGTGAAGTTATCAAAGACATGAAAAATTTGTTAATGTCAAAGTCCATAGCCACACTTTATTTAAAAACTTTATGATCGCTCGGTATTTTGATATTGGATATATTATAACTGTAGTATGGTGCCCCAAACAATTAGTATAACTTGTATAGTGTTTTAACGAATCCGTATGAGATGGTAAATTGGTTCGTCTTGGCAAAGCACTTGCTTCGAGGCTTAGGAAAACTACCAAAAACCTAAACATGCCAACACTGACACACCGAACATATATATGTTTAAATACTGTTTAAAGCTCTAAAGTATAATAAAAAGTAAATAACACCAGTAATTATAACGGCGGTATCATTGCCTGACGACATACAATGGACCGGTACTGGCCCAAGGACGAGCAAAATAATAAAATAAAAAAACAGTAAACAATAATGAAAAAGACAGAGGAAAAATTTATTGTTGTATTTTAGATAATTTTCCAGTCATTAAATCCACCACAGTTTCATGTGTTAAATTATGAATGTTTGAAAAATCACCTCCAAGCTTTATTAATCTTCCACAATATGTCAGGTCATAGTCACAATGTGGGTTAGAAGCCACACGTGATATATTATCTACTTATGCGTTTATAGTATGACCAAATTTTATTTTTGATCAAAACCTGACAGCTCTATTGTTAGATTTTCAACAATATTGTTGAAAACATTTATTCAATTTCTTACTTACTTCTATTCTTTAACTTTATAAAACGTCTCACTGAGGTAATATTGCATTCAGACAGGACATTTATATTTTCTAGTCGGAGGGTTCGTGATATCGTTTTAAATTGCCAAATTTTTATTAAGTTGACATTTATTCTATTCTTTCTTTGGTGCAGCTTTTTTTAAAATGTTTGGTGGAGTGACTGGACAAAAAACAGGAAATCATCAAGAAGAGTAGATTTATTGCTCTACTCACAATGCACATAGTCATGTTTCACTGTGCCTCTTTATTTATCTAACAGGAGCACAACGTTGTATCTTGTCTTCATTTTCTGCTTGATTTTTTTAAATGATTCTAGTAGATTATTATTGAATTTGGTATTTTTACAAGTAATATTAAGCTTTCTACTTTTTTTCCCTACAAGAGATGTATCACAACATTTCGATTAATGATCAATTCTATGAAAAACCAATTTTTCTTTTTTATTTTTTTTTTATCGCTACAATTTTTTTCTTTTTTTTTAAATCAACCTTGTAGCTTGTCAGTATTATAAAAATCATTAAGGATTAAAAGTAACCCTCTCAAGGAATAATTTTTTAAATTTTTCAGAAATTTCAGAAGAATTTAATCGAAACTAGAAGCTTTACTTGTTTTTTTAATATTTTGCATAGTCCATCATAAACTGTTATTAAGTTTAAAATATTAACCAGTAAAGAAGAAATAGAATTAAATAGAATTAATTTGTAAAACCAAATTTATTTAAAATTGCTTATTTAATTTTTATGCACGGTTCTGCCTTTATTTAGAGAAAATGATACCCCCAGTTTTTTTATTTGAATTTTCTTTGTATGTTTTGTACAGCCTAGAAACCAGTGGTACCTATCTAATAAGTGAATCCATATACTTTAAAGTTGGTCCAATTAATCTTTTCAAAATGCCATGCATAAGATTCTATAATTAGTATTTGTAATACTGTGGTAGTTGACTTTTTGAAAAACCTTTTAGTTCAATATCATACCATACCAATATAAATCTCGCGAAATTGCATCCATGTTTGTACATCGTTGTTTGGTAGCCCCCTGACAAGCAAAGTCACCTATATACGTCAAAGCAGAGAGAAAACGATTTTAAAATTATATTGTTTTTGTTATTAAAGTGGTTCTCTATAATGCCAGCCACGCTGAGAATGCAGTATGGCTAGCATTCGCAATGTATTTTAAATGGGAGAAAGGCGGCACAGCGTTTTCGTGAGTCGCATAGCAGTCGCAGGGTCGGCTCTGCCCAAAAGATACTTACATGCATATTCGTTTATTATTATTTTAAAGTTTTTAATCATTATTGACTTCGGTATTTTCGGTTTTTTTATGTTAATAAAATAATTACGAAAAGGAGATATATCGACTCAGCGGTGCAACGGCTGGCAACGGTGTGCTCCATAAGACTCTGCACTGCATGCTAAGCGTGGCCGGCACTATAGATATTAACTAATCTATTTTTAGTAACATTAACTAAAAATTCTGGAAATACTACTCTTTTGTATATTTTCACAAAATGTAGTGAACTAATTTAAAACCGTTTCATGTATTTCATAAAACAAAGACTAAACAAAAAATCGATTTAGTGTTTTTCAACTCTTCCCCTACCCTCCTGATGATGTATTTTGTAATTATGCAGGGTTACATTTTCTTTGGAACTGAAGGGTTGTGATAGCATATCCGAATACTACAGTGGTGATTTTAGGGATCAAGGTGATTAACTTGTTGACCATAGAGTACTAATCACTTTCCATAATTGAGTAACGACTCTATTTTCTCCACCACAATATTTGATTTATTCGATTTTTATTTTTTTTTAAATTTAATTTAATTGTCTTAAAATATCTGGCACCCTGCATTTATAGGCCAGTCAATAGAGCTAAAAAAGTACCTTGTTTGTGACAAAAGGAAGAGGCATATGCCATCATATCAAGGACAATAAGTAGATTAATTTAGACATAAAGCCAACACCCAATTGTCATTCATTAACTTGTGATTAACAAATCAGGGCAACAAACGTTTTTTTCTTAGTTTTTCGTTTCTGACTAAATACTAACAAATCAATGTTAATGGAATACAAAGAAACATTGTAGAGAAAAATACGAACAAAATGAGAACAAACACGATTCGATCGGATTTTTATTTTCCAAGAAAAACCGAAAAAACGAGCGACTTTTTGTTTTTTTTTTAATCATTTAATCCGCAATTTTTTGATTTACAGTGAACAGCATCCGGGACATAATAGGTTTTGATAAGTACTTCATTTGTGCAAAAACTTGAAGCTGTCGAATAATTAGTTTTTGTACCATTGCAATTTCAATTTTTTTTGCATTATTTTTGCCAAAACCTTAGTACTCAGGAGATCGGCCAATTTCAATTTTTCAAAAAGATTTTGAAAATTTAAGTTACACACTACAACATGTATATTCCAGTTTTGCGATCTTGTGAATTTAACCAAATTACCATGCATTTATTATAAAAATTGTGGTGTTTGTATTATTATTGTAAACTACTTCCCCCATCAGTGGAGTAGGAAACTTGCAAATATTTTCCAGCAGTTTCCCATAAGCGACTTTATTATATGGATATTTGTCCCTAAGTTGTACGACTAAGATACAGCCGGAAGCCGCTCTTAATCAGACACATGGTACTTTTTCGAATTGAGACCAGAATCCAAGCCATTCCTTGATCTAACCTGATAATTTTTTAACTCAATTTTCGGTTGTTTGTATACCTTCTGTATCCTGCACTAACACTTTAGATCAGACTTCTGGAAGAAAATAAGTTCGCTTCACGCCGTGGATGAAGTACTTTATCGATGTTGTTGCGGGCACGGAAATACTTCATCTCGTACTCGTTTATTTCATCGTATTTCTTATATTCATCTTCTTCAGAGATATCTTTATGAACTTCGCGTAACTTCTGGTCGACATCTTGAAGGAGGAGAAACTGTTTTATGATAAACCTTATGAAACTCGATTTGGAAGGCTTCATTACACTTTTCTTCGGCTTCAGAAGACATCTTGGTAAGTTGGGCGCGGACTGGCTTTCGAGCTCGTTTCATAACATCCATTGTAATTCCTCTGAACCTTAAAAGGTCACGAAATAACTTAATAATCACGTCGTGGGGTCATCAATATCTTGCGTGCGTCAAAGTGAGAGCATCTACCCGTTTACTTCCTTTGACTAACAAAATTGACCTTGTATTGCTTTACAGGAGACTTTAAAAAAAACTACAACCGAGAACAGGTTTAACAATCATTCATGGATTTATTAACGTTTATTTTTTCTACTGACTATTTGACAACGTCACTGAGGACAATTAAAACAACAACAATTAAATTTTTCCGACTTTTGAAACTATGACTACAACAGATTCCACACACCATTCTTGCAAAATTTAATAATGTTCGGACGACATTATTTTTATTACTTTTCTACTGTAATGTCTTATAAAATTTTTATTTTTAATTTTATTAAAAATGTGTTCGACAGTTATGTTTAGAATATTTTAAAGTGCACGTTGTTATTAAAATAGATTAAACATTTTTTTAAATTTTCAAAAATCATCTGCACCATTTTGTTTATGTATTTGAAAACCGATAAAACCAAATTTTCGTTTAAATCACATTATTACATGAAGCACATAAAAATTGAATCCACCAATTTGAATTTTGATAGATCAAAAATGTTGTTAATATGTTGTCAATAGTTTTAGACACGTTGCCATTGAGTTTTAGACTTTGGAGCGCCATTTTGTCTATTTGTCTAACGTAAAAGGTTTACTGAAAAAAGTTATTGTAATGTCCTATATAACCCTTCAAGTCTGGAACACATATTTTGTGACACTCTGTATAAGAAATTTTTCCAGAAAACTAGTTTAAAAGTTTAAGATGTCAATTACGCCATACACTGGTCACTATTTTAGAAATTGAAAAATAATTTCCAGCATTTTCTCTTGGCTACTTTTATTATACAGGGTCATTGATAGTCAATAGTAGGTTAAACGTTTAAGAAAAACGGAGCAACATTTGGTTACTGCCATAAATAGACACGATCTATCTTTCTAAAATATATTTATTTTGACGGTGTTGCCGCTTCTACTCAAAAGTAGTAACAACTTAGTAATTTTTAATGGAACACTCTGTATATTATTCAATTTTTAGAATCGCAATTTCTTACTGATATCTTTTTCTGAATAGTTCCCTATACCGCGGGAACACCGCCAAAATGAAAATATTTTAGAAAGATAGATCGTGTCTATTTATGGCAGAAGCCAAATTTTCAGATTACTCCTATGCCCCGTTTTCCGTAAACGTCTAACCTACCATCGATTATCAATGACCCTGTATTATGTTTACCGATACGATAAGTGGTTTCTGAGATCAGTCGCTTATCTGTCTTATTAACCGGTCTGTTTAGTAAAAAATAATATGAAGGTGTCGAAGGATTTGTGGTAAAATTCAATTATATTTTAATTTTAGTAATGTATTGATTTTAATGCATCGCATATTGTTTTTTTTTTGGTAGGGTATGTTTAATTAGTGTGTGTAATAGGTGGGGTGAAGTGGGTTTATAAAAAAGGAGGAAAGTAAAAGTAAGAAGGTAATGAGAAGGGTGGGGTAAAAAGAAAAAGGGGGTGAAAGGGTATGAAAGGAAGAAGGGAAGAAAGTAAAAATAGTGTAAAAGGAGAAAAGAAAAGTAAAAGGAAAAAAGAGAAGAAGAAGAGAAGAGAAGAGAAGGGGGGAAGAAGAGGAAAAAAGAAAGTAAAAAGATAGATGGAGGGGGGGGTGATATGAAGAGGATATAATATAAGTATAAAATAAAAAATAATGGGGGAAAGAAAGAGAAAGAAAGTTATAAAAAGTAAAAGTAGAAAAAAGAAAGGAAAGGTTATGAAAGATAAAAATAAAGGAAAGAAAAGTGGTGGTGAAAGAAGGAATAAAAAAGTTATATAATAATAAGGAAAAAAAAAAATAAAAGAATAGTAAAAAAAGGTATAAAAAAAAAAAAAAAAAAAAAGATGTCGATAAAGCCAAGTAAAACTTGTACAGAAGCATAACACGCAACTAAAGAACACCTGATGAGCGAAATGCGGCATCAGGTTAGTTTTACTTGGCTTTATCGACACACGTGTGTTTCAAGCATTAAAGCTGTCGCTTAAATAGCGCTATGCGCTATAAACGCACACATGTCGATACAATTAACTGTTGGTATTTTTGTTAGTTTATACTATTCATACGTGTCAATGTTTTACACGAAATGTCGTAAGACACACACTTTGCTTATGTTCATTGCTCCACGAGTTTAAAAGACCAACCGCCGTCTTGTACAGTTGTATACCGCACTTAAGTATACACCTCTGATGAGCTCATAATAAGAACGAAATGAGGCATCAGGTGTTCTTTCGTTGCGTGTTATGCTTCTGTACAAGTTTTACTTGGCTTTATCGACACACGTGTGTTTCAAGCATTAAAGCTGTCGCTTAGATAGCGCTATGCACTTTAAACGGACACATGTCGTTACAATTAACTGATGATATTGTTACTACTGGCAAATAATGAATTTGTGATTAATCGCAAAGTTTTCAAAAATTTTAATCTATTTCCAAAGTCGAATTTTAAAACCAGTTTTTTTGTCGATATTAACGCGGTAATCATTTAAAATAGGTTCGCAACTAATCAATAGAAAAGTTGGTGGATATTTACGCCACTGATCATAATTTAATTGCAGTAAAAACAATGAACTTACTTATGTTTAATTTAAAAAGCAAATCCAAAAATTTCTTAAGCACAATGTAATAGCAAAAATCACATCCGGACACAGGATGAAATGTCGCTTATTCATAATTTCTTTGTTTCAATTGCTTTTATTAACTTATGTATAAACTTATGTGTGGTGTAAATGATTGTTTAATGTGATTTCTGAAACCATTTTCATGATATTCTCAATGAGGTTTAATGCATTCTAAACACTGACAAAACCTAGTATGACTGTACCAACAATTATGAGAAAAAAATTACGATGCATAAATGTGAAAAAGTAATGATAACACATTTTATAAATACAAGATGTAAAATTCATGCGATGGTTTCAAATTTTTTACACCCTATTTTTTTACTTTCTTTGACCAATTAGTTAACGTGTAATCTGGAAATGAGCCGACCAGTCGCTCTTCTCTATGTAAACACGATATCTTATGACCCGCGGACCCCATTTTGATGAAACTTGGTACACAGAGGTTTCCTGTAAGTGTCGTAATGTAGCTAGTTTTTGTGAAACAATTTGCCGAATCGAAAAAACACTAAAGAATATTAATTATTTAAAAAATGAATAATTTAAATTACATTATCTACGTTTATTAGTGACGGGGCAATGTGGAGTTCTATACGCAAAACACTTTTTTCGATCAAAAAATTGCAATATCGAGGCGATGTGGAGCGCAAAACGATTGTCTTTATTATGGCATAAGAATAAGTTTTTATGAATTAGTTACTGAAGAATATGTAGGTACATATTATGCGTTGGATACAATTTTAGCTTTCCTACTATTTTTAACACGATTACAAATTCGAAAAATCTTGATATAACCATTCTAAAGTTTTATTCAACTTACAGATTATTGTGTGTTTAATTAAATATAGTTTATCTGCATAACAATTGGTATCAGTCATTTCAGATCTAATTTCGGTTAAACAAATTTGCAACACTTTTTTTTTAAATTATTTGTCGCGCGTTGTTTATCAAAATAATCAGTAAATTGATTAAGCACTGTAGTCACAATTTGTATTACAATATTTGTTGGTGCTTTTTATATCGTCAGTTTTGAAATAATTTTTTCTAATTTTTGTCCTTCAATTTATCATTTAAGCATAAATGTATTTTTACACTGTTCACAATTAAACAGTCTTCCAATTTAATATTATTATCACACGTGTTCGAAAATTCTAATTTACGTTTAACTCCCGTGATCGAGTATTATTGCTCTTCTGCCGGTTCCGTGCTGTTGTTAAACGTATTATCAGTTTCGGGAAATTCATTTTCCATAAAATTGTCTATTTCTAAATCCTCATCTTCATCGATTTCACAATTAGATGTTGTTGCAGTTTTAAAAGTTTTATCAAAATATTCCATTGCATAGACTGTCTAAAAGCTTTCGCCGATGAATAATAATAATAATAATAATAATTATTATTATTATTGGTTCGTCCTTCGAGTTGATTAATTGATCTTGATGTTCTGCCAAGTAGGTGGAATTGCCCTCTTGGACTCTTTTAATTGGAAGGTTTTTTTTTAAAGACAGGAAAACCAGTACTGGTTTAAAAAATTTTTGGCGACGTTTCGCACCCTGATGTGGTTTGCGGGTGCTTCTTCGGGCCACTTATTACCATACGTTTGTTTCATAGAAAGAGTGCCACGATGTCATGTTGGGGAAGCCGACGAAAAGGATGTATGAGAATGATTATTGGTTCGTCCTTCGAGTTGATTAATTGATCTTGATGTTCTGCCAAGTAGGTGGAATTGCCCTCTTGGACCCTTTTAATTGGAAGGTTTTTTTTAAAGACAGGAAAACCAGTACTGGTTTAAAAAATTTGGCGACGTTTCGCACCCTGATGTGGTTTGCGGGTGCTTCTTCGGGCCACTTATTACCATACGTTTGTTTCATAGAAGAGTGCCACGATGTCATGTTGGGGAAGCCGACGAAAAGGATGTGTGAGAATGATTATTGGTTCGTCCTTCGAGTTGATTAATTGATCTTGATGTTCTGCCAAGTAGGTGGAATTGCCCTCTTGGACCCCTTTTAATTGGAAGGTTTTTTTTTAAAGACAGGAAAACCAGTACTGGTTTAAAAAATTTTGGCGACGTTTCGCACCCTGATGTGGTTTGCGGGTGCTTCTTCGGGCCACTTATTACCATACGTTTGTTTCATAGAAGAGTGCCACGATGTCATGTTGGGGAAGCCGACGAAAAGGATGTGTGAATGATTATTGGTTCGTCCTTCGAGTTGATTAATTGATCTTGATGTTCTGCCAAGTAGGTGGAATTGCCCTCTTGGACCCTTTTAATTGGAAGGTTTTTTTTTTAAAGACAGGAAAACCAGTACTGGTTTAAAAAATTTTTGGCGACGTTTCGCACCCTGATGTGGTTTGCGGGTGCTTCTTCGGGCCTCTTATTACCATACGTTTGTTTCATAGAAGAGTGCCACGATGTCATGTTGGGAAGCCGACGAAAAGGATGTGTGAGAATGATTAGTACTGGTTTCCTGTCTTTAAAAAAAACCTTCCAATTAAAAGGGTCCAAGAACAATTCCTACCTACTTGGCAGAACATCAAGATCAATAATAATAATAATAATAATAATAATAATAATAATAAAAATAATAGACTTTATATTCCCAAAAAAAAAAAATTGTACACAAGAGGATCTTGATTAACCCTACTTGTTAAAAGGAAATTGTAACCACTATTTTTTAAATCTTCCCATAAAAATAATATTGCCTGAATAGACTGTTTTAAACATTTAAAACAGTGAATATCGTTCTTAGTTTGTCAATTTTTTTTATTGTAGCATTGCCACATAGAAATCCATTGTATCATGTCACTTAAAAATAACTCTAAATTACGTTGTCTTATCGAAATAGCACATTGATATTCATTCGGATTGTTTAAAACGTTGGTATTTAAGACGTCGAATAAGTTATTTAGTTTTAGGATAAAATCGGCCGTACTCTCTGCAGTGTTGCTTTGGATTTGTTTAGTAGCTACACATGTTTTTATAGCCGAGGCTACAGTTCTGGAGAAAATCTGTATAGCACTTAACACGCATTTTTTGAAATGTGTTTGGATTAACGTGAGTGTCGGAAATTTTAGGAATTGCTCTTGAAGTGGTATATGATTTATCAATAAAATATACAGACTTCACGTCTTCCCATGACACCACTTTTGACCCAACATGTATATTGCTGTTTATTAGGTTATTTTTAATAATTTTTATTAAGTGAGGTACGTCGAATACGCAATAAATTTTCTTTTCGTTTAAAACAAAATACGGAACTTTTCGGTCACTCCTAAATTTTTAAATGTAGCTCTATTTGATGCCCGCTGATCACATACAATAACTCGAACATTTAAACCGATATTTTGAATTTGAAGAAACTATGTTTTCTTTAAATAAAAACTCTATCGATTGATGTTTTATTGAAGCCGCCGATAGATAATAACTCACCGGAATTTTCCATTTCATAATTAATCCACGCGCCATAAACACTAAAGCCTGTGTAGTAATTTTATGTTCTCTTCCCAGTTTACCCAAATCAGCAAATCCTTCAATTATATCAAGTGTTGAATTAAATTCTAAATCTTTTTGATGCTTATTTCATCAAATAACAAAACGCACTCTTTTTCATTCACCTCATTGAGCTCACATTTTTTTCAATTTTTCAAATAATTGATCATTTGTCCCAGTAGGTAGTTGTGATAATCTGAGCCAATAAGTAATTGTTCGTTTCGAAGGTGCCTAATTTGAGAAGTAATGTCTCCCTCATAAAATGGTATAAAGATGGCGATTTATAATATAAACTTAAGGCTAATTTCTTTTCTTTTACGGTCCATTGCTGTTTGTTTATATGCGTAAGTTGCATATTTACAAATACGCGAACAACATTAGGCAAACGGTATGAACGCTGTTACAAAGTTATTTCTTTTTAAGCCGATAAATTCATGAATTTTTGGTAATAAATTTTTTTAAGTAGTGTAAGGCGATGCTTAGAAGTTGGTGATGTCATTTGGATTTCCCTTCTTCTTTTTGTTGGCATTGTCATATTTATTTCAATCTAAAACAACATGTTTTTAATTAAAGTTAATTTTGTCCTAACTTGTAAGGGAAATTTTCTCACGCCATTCCAAAAAGTTAATTTTTTAAAAGTATTATCTACTTTTACAAGAAATGAAGTTAAAAAGTTTAGAAATATTCAAATGTTAAAAAATTTAAAAGGAAACAATTACTAGAATAACAATCTTATAAATGTTAGGAAAATAAGCGTCGTTAGCCCACGCATTTCTATTGACGGCATATCGAAAAGCATTAAAAATACAATACAACTACTTGTCTTAGGCTTAGTGCGCTTTCTCTTTTTGTTTCGAGGACTTACAATAACATAAATTTAATACAATCACTGATAAATTAAGTTTATGAATGGCGTATTAATTAATTGTAGACTTAATCCAAATTATCCGCAAACATGTATACCTAAGATATGTAAACCAAATTGGTGAATGTAACAAAAATGAATTAAAGTTGTTAGTGAGAATAGGTATAGAAAATCAAACAAGAAATCTTTTTTGAACCTAGTTAATCATAATAGCAAATAGTTTTTCTTCGTACTTGAACATTACTATCTAAAGATATCAACTTAAGGTTTCCTCAATTTTTTAACCATTGATCACACCTGTTTTTATCACGCGAAAAACGAAAGAAACTAATGTCCACGTTTTCGCGTTTATTTTTATTGCAATTGAAATAAGCACAGTAAGTGTTTGATGTTGCCATTATCACAGTGAACAAAAAAAATGTACTGAGATAAAACGACAGAATAAATTATCACAAAATGAATTGACACACGTTTAAAGATCCAGATACTAACACGTACAAATGCTAATTTATTTATTTATTTAATCGTATGGTACATTTTAAATATTGTATTGTGATGTAAGTGTTATGTAGGGTGCCCCAGAAGATCAGTATAAACCTGTACAGTGTGGTGACGAAGCAAAGCATTTACTTCAAGTTTTAGGAAAACCACTAAAACCTAAACATGCCTACCCTTACCCACCCTAGTATTCACATGTAATAATATTAATTAAGTGTGTAATGTGATTGTGTTTTGTGAAATTGTGTTGTACATTTTTTTTGTAATTTTCCGGGAGGGTCTTGATGACCAGGTCCGGAAACCAAAGTGGTGATTCTCAGGAACAACATGTTTTTCTTGTTGACCATGGAGTACTGTAAGGTACTGATCACCTTCCATATTTTATATTTGCACCAAAAACCCCTAAAAACACACACGAAAAAAAAAACTCTAAGGAATGCTAATGCAATCGGTTGATAACTCCCTAACGCAACAATATAGGAACTCTTCAATTTGCCATCCGAAAGTTTCACAAAGAGCCAATTGTTGTGCAACTAACGTTTGAAAGAATTCTGAAGTAATCACAATGTGATTATTGTATTTCAGTAAGACTAATTGCATACAAAAATTGTTTTCATTGTGTATATCGATAAATTAAAATGATTTTTATCTGAAGAAATGGGCATTATAAATTTCTTATTAAAGCGCCTTTTCAAACCAAAGTTATTTGTGACTTCATTTTGTGCGATTTTTGTAAAGAAATAATTGACGAAATGTGGTTACCTCCATTGTAAGCATTTAAAATAACCAAAGTATTCAAAATTAAATTTTTATATATCGTCCTTCAAAGTGTTTTCAGTCTAGTACTTTAATAAACGGTTTCGAAATCAGTTCAACGATTTAAAAAATGTTAAATCAAAATTTTCGTAAAACATGCAGTTTCAGCTTAAGATACTCCTACCGGCAGTATTATGCTAATTTATACGACTAAATATAAACTTGACAACATTGTTTGAAAATATATGATTTTAGCCGTTGATTGAAATATTGGTAAAGATAGTCAACCTTACGGGATTATGCGACCCCGAAATTTGTTCTAAACATCAGAGGTCGGTAGTATCGCTTTGTGCTAAGAAAATACGTCAATTGTATTGTAGAATTTACAGAACAGTATTGCCGATAAATGTGAAATAGAAAACTGTAATATTCTGATAGTTTATGCTAAGGCACGACATTGTTGCCAATGCATCATGCCGTTGATTGAAATATTGGTGCATTGAGTCAATGTTGACAAACAAACAAAACATGCGTTCTACAATATACAAGAATTTATTGATTTTTGTCGACGTACTAATTAAATGTGTGTCCTTTGTTATATATATTTTTTCTATTGTCTGTTAATTGTTCAATGTAATAATATTTATTTGTATCTTTCTTACGTAAGGTTATAACAATGGTTATACCATCATGACAAACACATATATGTACAAAGATTGTATACATACACATGTGAATAAAGTTTATTATTATGAAAAAACCTGCAGATTTAAAAGTATTAATTTCGTAAAGAAATCGTTGAAAACGTTCTCCCAAAAAAACAATTTCTTTAAATACTTTTGAAAATTCCATACTCATATATTTATTACATTAACATCGTTTATCCGTTGAAAATGTTTTAAAATCTATTAGGCTTACGCGTAAATTTCTAAATTTTGGTCATTGAAATTAAAATTTTTAACATAGAAACGCTATCCCTTTTTATGTTGGAACGAATGTTGAATTTTCTTATATTACAATCTAACGTACTCAACTGTTTGCATCTAAACAATATTATAACAAGCCTACTCATTTACTAAAGGTGTTGCTAAAAGTATGCAATTGTAGAATTTCTGACTAAGCCGATAAGGAATGTGACTCATAAACGATAATCCGGAAGACTCCTCGTAATACATTTGTTTCAAAAATTAAACTCCGTCATAAAAAAATGTCTCAACAGCAGTGTGAATTCATGGTTCAGAGAATGCGACACTCATAAACTGTTAATTATCGATCAGTTGGTTAAAATAAAACTATATCGAACCTTAAAGTGGGAGGCTAATAAACATATTTCTAATAGCTATAATTACAGTGATGTCACAAAACCACACCGTAAAATAAGAATATTATCTGCATAAATAAGTGTAAATGTTTGGATATGTTTTATGTATAGCATTGTATTAGGTACGTTATTATTTATGTGTAAATTGTTTGTAAATTATTACTATTATTTTAGATCAGTTGAATTGTAATTTTTGAAACAATGTTTATAATTAATGAGCTATTTTTACTTTAATTAAACTATTTTAATTCGAAACCATGATATTTTGATACAGTTTCAAAGAGTAAAATCCTAACTTTTTATCTCTACTAACAGATAACAAAGTGTCACTTTCGTAAATTATTTTTTCCCTCGGGAAAAAAAGTGAGTACTATTTTTAACACCAAATTTCCCTCAATAATTTTCTAATTCTATTGTAATATGATTTTTCAATATTAAATCGTCATTTATTTCGTCACAGAAAAGAATAGTGTATTATACACGTATTATCCGCACCGCGTCGGGAGACAACACACCTCAAGCTAAAATCTAGTACTTTTATTTTAGAGTAGTAATAGGAATAGGTTTTATTACCAAGTGAATTTAAATTTGAAGGTCTAGTGGAACCCACTTTCCCTAAAAAACACGGTAACTTGTTGCCTTTTGAATTGAAAAATTTGAAAACCAATTTTTATTTAAAATCCTTTTCAACTGAACACGTAAAAACAAGTAGATACAAAAACCAATAATTTTGCGTTTCTGAACTCTAGTGGTATTTCTCCCAGTATGTTCTACTTTATTCCTAACGAAGTTATTAAATGACAAACAAATGTCAACATTATTATTTGCAAGTTAAAAATAAAGTGCAAGCACAATTTGTAAAATAATTGTTTCTTTATTTATCTAACACCGACCAAACCAAACTGTTTTAACAAATAACGCTTCGTATGTATTTTAGTAAATTATTAAAAAAACATTGTCATTAAAATCCAAGATATGTATCATCAATGGTATTATTATTCATAAATGAAAAATTCGTCACTTTTAATTACTAGTTAATACGTTTACTAAATATTTGAAAACGTTGCAACATTGTATTGACAAAAGTAAATTTTACGGATTGTATGTTGCCATTTTTACAACGGTGGAATAAATTGAACTATTCTATTTCAAGAATCGTACACATTATAACTAGCGCTTCAGTACAGGTGAAAAAGTAAACAAAACGCAAAGCCCAACATGCATATGTGAATTGCATCCGTAATACAAGCGGTTGACTATCTTTACCAATATTTCAATCAAGTTTTAGCAGAGAACTAAGTGAAACGATTCTATTTTGCTAGTTGAGTATCTTACAATTTCAAATATCCTCTACTAGAGGGCTTCTAATAGCGTCACCTAGTGGTGGACAGTTTTTCGTGTAAACGCAAAATCATATATTAATTGCTTCTCTTTCCATTATACATATGTCCAAAACCTCTTAACTTTTGATCTACAAGGTGTTAAGTTTTAAAAAAACGTTTTGGCATATGTTCTTCTAAGCAACAACCAGCTATTTTTATTCAGAAGGCATCTTACAGGATGAGGACTAGATATTTTTAGAGAAATATTATGTAAGCCACTGTTTTTTTAAATAAAAATTATTTTTAAAATCTGCATTCATTTTAAGGTAAATTTGATTTCTTGTTTTTTTCGTCCGGCAAGCAGTTTTCGCGTAAAAAGATTTGGCAAGATAATTATTGATTATTTAATACATAATGTTTTAACATTAAAATAAAAAGAACTAACATTAAATAATCTAAAAAAAAAGAAAATAATTTAGATTAGTTGTTGAAATTGGCCACCACCTGCAAGTATGCCATGCTTCAGCTCTTTTCCTCATTGAGTCCTTCGTAATTTTTTGAAAAATTCCTGGAGTTATGATAAAAATCGCTTTTTTCTTTAAACTTGAACACCTTGTAGATCAAAAAAGTTAAGAGGTTAAGGACATATGTTTTTATTTGAACTTTTCTTCTTAAAATCGCGTAAGGATTGACACCCTTAAGGATCAGCATCTTATTATGAAACACCCTGTATATGCGCTTTTGGTAGTACCATGGGCTAAGTACACACAACGATGTAGTTGTTATGCGAAGTTTTCAAACTTCTATTAAAGAAAAAGAAAAGTCTTTTCAGCTTTAATTAGACATTAGTTATCAACTCTAACAAGAAATAGTTTTCAAGTTTTTCATAAAGATTTAAAAACCGCCTTTCTAAATTTATGAAATGAAGCCCGTTTTGTTTTAGTAAAATGTAAATTGGTTTGATCAAAATTATTATAACCATTATTAAATTATATTGTAGGTACTATTGCCTCTTATTAAATTCTTAATTAAAAGATGCGTCCTTGCAATTCTAAATTTATTACTTGTTTACATTATGTAATTGCCTGTTACGTGAGATCAAGAACGACGAAGATTTGTATTTCTAGCCTTTAAAATTTATCCTTATAAAAAAAGGACATATAGTTTTGTTTCCAAATTATGTTTTTAGTAAAATATAAAAAGGATAGTTTATTAATGTTGCATCTTATTACGTTCCACCATTTTCTTTGGTGTAGCGCTCTTATTCGGTGGTTTGTGTTTTTGTATTATAGCACATGAAGCTTTGCATCCCCTTGATTCTTAACTGCTTTAATTAAAAACATTCCAGAAAAAAAATCTATGTATGTAGTTTTTGATAATGTTTATGTATTTATGGGCACTACTGCCTATTAATGAGTCTAAGAGAATTTCGAAAAAAAACGTAATAGTGCGCAACACGTGCACAAATGCATTTTTTCTCGTTTAAACTGCAAATACCTGTATTTAAAATTTTTCTTTAATTTAACATATTAAGGCAGTGTATCTACAATTTTTAAAAGTTGGGTTTGCTTGTCACAACAAAGAAGGGTGTGTTCAAATCTAACTGTAATCATTATATTTTAAAGACTTTGATTAAGTAGATACAGTATACGAATAAAAAACGCGTCATAAGGATTTTTAATAAGGGTTTTTTTCAAAATTGGATTTTGACATTAATTTGTGTTCCTGGCAAGACTAAATTCACTGAAAGATTTAATTTAAATTGTTGGGTTATGTCTCAAAATACTGAAAATCGTTTTTCTAAATGCAATTTTCAGCCCATAGGCATAAGATATTTTTTATTAAGTGTAATACTGTTGCAAAGTA
This sequence comes from Abscondita cerata, assembly GCA_030710515.1. Lineage (NCBI taxonomy): Eukaryota > Metazoa > Arthropoda > Insecta > Coleoptera > Lampyridae > Abscondita > Abscondita cerata. The sequence goes on from JALBCR010002354.1 coordinate 37,837, forward strand.
AACTTTAATAATAAAAATTTCGTAGACTTTATATTTTATTCCTGATACAGTTTCTTTAAAATATATCCATTTTAAATGTAGGTTTTTCTACAACACATGCGATACAAGATTTATTCTTTTTTTAGTCTATTTAAGTTAACTTTTGCATACGGTCTAGAATTTGCATATAAAAAAAACCTTTTTCTAATAATTTCGGTATTTTGAGAAAAACTGTTATTTTTTGGAAAAAAATGAAATTGGAGACATAAAGCATGTCAGGTGAATAATGAGAACGTAAAAACCGATTCAGCTGAAAACTTGTAAGTTATACAAATGGACATGGTCTCCTCACAGAAATTATTGTTATGGCGATGTCCGTTATACCGGAAGTAGATACCAACTTTGTTATTTTAAATACAATGTCCACTTTTTATTTTATTTTCGGTTTCCGCGTAAAATTTTATGTCTTCTATAACCAGGTTTGGTCTACTTAACTCTTGCCATTATTAAGAAAAGAAATTTTTTTAGGCGTTAGCAACCAAAATTTGAATTTACTGAAAAATTATTATTTCATGAAATATAAAAGACAGATAAGCGACACTTGTTCAACGTTTAGACATGGTATTGGACTCTATTTTCAGTATTAGTCATTTTTGAGGTCCGGGAGTAACGGTAGTTAAGAAAAGTTAAGAAATTTAAATTGCACATGATTTTTTTTTATATTCTCATTTTCGATGCAAAATTAATTACCTATTCGCTATTATGTTTCTATACCTAACTAAATGATTTTCATGTTATCTGCTTTTTCCTACTTTCTTTTCTTTCGTGGTTTTTCTACTTTTCTGGAAATGATGTAGTAAATTAATAGTGTGCTTTGCAATCTGTTTTGCTGCCTGTCGTATGATACCTTCAATCAGTTGGCTAAAACAGATTACAAAGCACACTATTAATTTAATACATCATCACCAAGAAAAGTAAAAAAAGCAGATAACACAAATTATTCAGTTTAGGTATAAGAACATGATATATCAGCAATGTGTAATTAAATTATGCATTGAATTAGAATACAAAAAAACTAGTTGCAATTGAAAAAAAGATCTTTGACAATTTTAGTTTTGTTAGCAACCGTTACTCTTAGACCTCCATTAGATATAAATTTCAAAAATGTCTAATACTGAAAACATAGTCCAATACCATGTCTAACCGTTGTACAAGTTTTGCTTACCTGCCTTTTATGTTTCATGAAATATTAATTTTTCAGTACATTCAAATTATTCTTGCTTACGCCTCAAATTATTTTTTCTCTTAGATGGTAAGTAGGCCAAACCTGGTAGTAAAAGTACAAATGAGAAAATTGAAAATAAAATAAAATTTGGGGCATTGTATTTAAAATAACAAAGCTGGTATTTTACTTACGGCATGACCGGAAGTGACATTGTTATGAAAATATTTGTAGTAAGTAGACCATGTTTATTTGTATAAAGTTACAAATTTTCAGCTAAATCAGTTTTTTTCATTACTCTGGTATAACCTCGTGTTATATAATCTATACTTTTGCAAAGTTATTCTCTTTTATCTGCTGAAATAGTTATTTATGTATCAAAGCACTAAAATTTGATTTTTCATGACGAACTTCAGTGCCGAGGTACATATTATATTTTTTCCAAAATCCTAAAATTTGAACAAAATTAAAGAATTATGTAATATTTGCACTATATACCTGCCGCTCAATAAATTTTAGATACCTCTTAAGTAGTGGCATGAAAAATCATAAAATATATATAGACAGGTGTCCGCGTAAGTTGGCTACATGTGGAAAACTATATTGTTATTTATTTTATGAAAAACAGTTATAATATAATAATAATAATAATTATATAATAAATCATAATTACATCATTTTGTTCAAGAATAAAGTTACCTTCATTTTTTGACTCAAGTCAAAATTTTTTAATAAAAAAAATGTTGCGGATGAAATTAAGTCTTAAATACTCAATATTGCATTAAAAAACATTATTTTTACACATTTTCTCTGCGATAACATTGAAAATTTAAGTTTGAAGATTAATGCATAATAATAATAATAATTTTTAATTTTAAAAAACTATATTGAATGACTTAAAACTTATTTTTCATCCGCAAGCATTTTTCTGTATTAAACAATTTTCGATATACTTTTATGAAAAATACCTTTGTTTTCATAAAACAATAATAAACAATTATCGGTATGTAGTCAACTTACGCGGACACGGTGTATATTGTGTTTATCTAAAAATTATCATCGTAACAATTGTAGCGTTTAATTTTAATCTTCCCGCTCTAATGTTGGAGGGGGCCGTGTTAATTTTATATTAGGCGGTGGAATAACTCGTGACACTTTAACTTTTACCTTACATCAAGTAAAATATACCTACTATAAAGTTTATTGTTTTGCAAACTATGGTGCTTTTTGTGAAAAACCTTAATGTTTAAGAATTTTATCTTTATGTAAAGGTTTTTCCCGGGTGTTACTTATTCGCTTAAAAATAATGCTGTCCGGCGGCAACCCTAAACTCCGACAGAGAGGCAACGAAGATCATCACCAATCTAATATAACAACCACAATCAATCTCCATCACCATGAGCGGTTAGTAGTTAGTAGTGTAAATAAACAATATATTCATATTTTTTGTGTTTTTATCAATAAAGGAAACCCTAGTCACCCGAACTTGTTACATTAATGGCTCCACGAGCAGGGACTCTTTTTGATAATTACATAATTACATTTTGCTTATTTGACGTTTTAAATATTTTCTATTATTCTATTCTTGTAATTTACATTTTAATATTTGGTTATCGCTACTACGTTTGAAGCGTGCGAGTGGTGATAGATTATCATACGTTACACTCGGCATTAGCGTTCATATTTATAAACATTTTCCTGTAATAATTATTGTTAAAATCGTTACAAATTTTCTCCTAAATAACTTACAATTAGTAACATTTTTATATCAACGTATTTGTATTGCAAACCATAATTTTTGACCTTAATAACTACTGAATTTTATGATTGATAAAATGTTTTACAGAAAAGATTCAATTGATTTTAAATTTCTGTCTGCTTTTGAAATTGACTATGAATTACGAATCAGAGGACAAAAACAAGAAAAGGTTTATTAGAAAAACGTAAAATTTTATCGCGTTTATTTGTAAATACAGATATAACTATTTTAGTTGACGGTGAATTTGAATTAGAAAACGAAACTAAAGTAATTTCGGAAACTATCTCTGCTTTAAAAGATCAAGTTAAAGAATTTGAAGGTCCCAACACTGATAACTTGTACAAAAGTATTCAAACGCGTATTATTTACTTAATAAACCGTATTAATAGGTTTGTAATTCCCGAGAACGAATCTGAAAATATGTTGAATTTCAAAACGAATCTTTAGCTGATTGTTTATGTATAGAGTCAGATTTAATTAGTAAAGGTCGCTTTGTAGACGTTAAAATAAATAATAGTAATGCAGAAGCTGATTTATCAAATTTAAATAGCAGTAGGTTAGATTGGAATAACTCGGGTGTTAAGCTTTATAAATGGAATGTTACTTTTGATGGTCAAACGACTTCTGTAACTTCTTTTTGCAAAGAATTGAAGAGCTAGCTCAAGCTAGGAACGTTTCTAAAGATATTTTGTTTAAAGGTGCTGTAGATTTATTCACTGGTAAGGCAATACATTGGTACAGAAACATAAAAATAACGTAAATAATTGGGATGAGTTAGTTTGTGCGTTAAAACAAGATTTTCTTCCTATTAATTATGATGAAAAATTGTGGAATCAAATAAAAATAGAAAACAAGGTCGAGGTGAAAATATTACCGTTTTTATTGCGATCATGTTATCGTTATTCGAAAAACTTACTCGCCCTTCTAACGAAGACACAAAATTATTTTATATCAAGCAAAATTTACTATCTTATTACGTTAGACAAATTGCTGTTGTTGAAGTTAGAAATTTGGCTCACTTGACGGAGTTATGTAAAAATTGATGACGCATTTTATGCCTCTAGACCTCAAAATTCCGGGTTTCAACAAAGAGATCCAGAACCAGAACTTTCCTATAATTCAAATAAAGATAAACATTCATTTAAGTTGCATAATAAGACTTGTGTCATAACTTCGTTCAATAAAAATAATTCTTTTTCAAATGAAACTAATAAAGTTAATGTTGACAGAAATACTTCAACACCTATATTTTGCTATAATTGTCGTGAACCAAATCATAAATACAATGAATGTTTAATACCTAGAAAAAGATTCTGCTATCGTTGTGGAAAACCCGAATTTACAACTCGCACGTGTCCTACTTGTTCAAAAACTTAGAAGCACGTCCTTTGATTTAGGCCGCCAAAGGATCCGTAATATTAAGGCTAATTGGAAACGTAACTTATGTTCCGATGTAGAGTCATCTTCTTAAAGAAAGAAATTAAATATTGTTACACTGATTATCAGGATTGGTTATTGCATTTAGACTTCGTTAGGAATTTCTATAAAAATTATAATTTTAATGTATCAGATAAAAGCAGACAAGTATCTGCAAATTTTTAAATCAAATAAAGATAATCGACCATATTTAAAACTTAAAGTTTTTTGGGAAAATTATTAATTGTTTATTAGATTCAGGATCAAATAGCTCAATAGTAGGTAACAAAGGAATTAAACTATTAAAAAACTTAAATTGAAATTTTACAAGATTACTGATACTTTTGTAGTTACTGCTGATGGCACTAAAGTATTAATTGATTCTTATACGTACTTACCAATTGAAATTGGTGGTAAAAGCAATATTTTGAAGATTCTTTGCGTCTCGGCGTTGCCTCATTTTGTTATTCTTGGTGCCGATTTTTGTCAAGTATTTTCTATTTCTATTGTTTTTCTCAAAATACTTGGAAATACTTTAGTAATGAAATTGAGTTAAACATTGTGGAAAAGTTAGATTCAAAACAAACTGACATTAACGTTAGGTCTGACTTGAGTAAGGAACAAAAAAAAATAGCAAGATTAACTATTAACGAATTCCAGGTTATTTCGAGTAAAGAAAGATTAGGGCTTACTAATAAGTATATACATAACATAGAAACAAACGGCCCTCCTTTTAAATGTAAACAGTATCCAATGTCTCCCTATCTTCTTGAACATCTATATAAAGAACTAGATGAAATGTTGAGACTACAAGTTGTTGAGCCTTGTAGTAGTCCGTATTGTAGTCCTGTGTTACTAGTAAAAAAATAACGGAACTTACAGATTTGTATTTGATGGTCGCAAACTTAACGAAATCAGTATTGCTGATACATATCCTTTACCAAATGTAGATCGGATTCTAAACACATTAAAACTACTAAATTTATGTCATCGTTAGATTTAAAAACGCATTTTGGCAAATTGGTTTAGATGATGAATCCAAACTGAAAACTGCTTTTGCTGTACCGGGTCGTGGATTGTTTTGTTTTAGAGTTTTGCCTTTTGGTCTTTGTAATTCGGCACAGGTTTTTCAGCGTGTAATTGATTCAATTTTGGTCCAAAATATGAACCTTATTTATTTGTATATCTTGATGACATAATTCTGGTTACAGATGATTTTGAAACGCATATTAACTTACTTAGAGACGTTAGAGAGAAACTTAAAGAAGCAAACTTAACGATTAATTTAGAAAAGTGTCAATTTTTAGAAAAAGTTTGAATTATCTTGGATTTGTTATAGATTCAGACGGAATACATACAGATCCTGAAAAATTACAGCAATGTTAGAATATGTACCTCCACGTACCTATACAGAACTAAAAAGATTTGTGGGGTTAGTTTCGTATTATCGAAGATTTGTTCCTAAGTTTTCTGAAACTGTGTCTCCCTTAACCGATTTATTAAAAGGAAAAATGAAAGGTCAGCCAATAACAATAACGAATGCTGCTCTTCAAGCTTTTGATAATTTGAAACGAAGTTTAGTCTCTGCTCCCATTCTAGCTATGCCGGACTTTAAGTTGCCATTTTTAATCCAAACGGATGCTTCTAATAACGCGGTCGCAGCTTGTTTATTACAAGTTTATGGCGGAATTCAAAAGTAGTTTGCTATGCCTCACGCAGCCTTACCGACCGCGAACGAAAAATTATACAGTCACCGAAAAAGAATTGTGTGCTATAATTTTTGCCTTTGATAAATTTCGTTGTTACATTGAAGCGTGTCCTCAAAAATCACGGTGATTACAGATCATAAAGCTCTTGTGTGGCTTAACAAATTGAAAGATCCCGTTGGTAGATTATGTCGCTGGAGTATTCGTCTTCGGCAATATAATTTTAACATAATTCACCGTCCCGGTAAATTTCTTATTCTCCCTGACGCAATTAGTAGAGCGGTGCCTAATACTACTTCTAATGACTTAACTTCTAATCTTACAGAAATCACTAATAATTCTTTAGTTGAGGGTTGTTTAGACAGAAGTGGTGAAATAAGTACTCAATTGGATACACATAATGATTGGTTACCTTACGTTAATTTTAATTATTTGTTCGATAGTACTGAAGAAGCCGTAGAAACTCTCGATAATTTATCTACAAATGTAAATGTTGCAAGTATACCTACTAATATTTCTAATTTTACTGTTAATGAAAATATGGAAGAAAATCAACATAAAAACTCGAAGACAGATGTTAGTTTAACAGATGAAATACTACACGTCAGTATAAATGAACTAGACAATTGGTACTGTAACTTAAGAGAAAAAATTATTAAAACACCGGATCGTTATCCAACATTTAGTATTAAAAATAAATTTATTTATAAGTTTGTTTCTACCAAGATTATTTTAGCATCTAATTTATCAGATTGGAAACTATTAGTTCCTTTTCCTCAGCGCAATAAAATCATCAACATTTGTCATTCTACTCCCACTGCCGGACATTTTGGTTATTATAAGACATTTAATAAAATTAAGGAAGATTACTATTGGCCTAAAATGCATTACGATATCTTGAATTTTGTAAAAAATGTACAGTTTGTCAGTCACAAAAATTTCAAATTTCGGTAGACTCGGTTTAATGGGATCTCCTAAAAATGTTAGTTTTCCGTTTCAATGTGTATGTATAGATTTAATGGGACCATATGTAAGATCGAGCGCTAATAATTGTTACATAATAGTGGCCTCAGACTACTTCACTAAATATACGATAATGAAACCCATACGCGAAGCTAAAACTCAGTCGTTAATTAAATTTGTAGAGAATGAAGTTTTCTTAACCTATGGTGTACCCTCAACAATAATATGTGACAATGCTACCATATTTACGAGTAAAGAATTTAAATTACTAGCGAGTAATTACAAAGTTAATATTTTTTATTCCAGCAGATACACTCCTCAATTTAATCAAGTTGAACGTCAGATTAAAACAATCGGTACCTGTATACGTAGTTTCATTAAAGATAAAAATCATAAAACTTGGGACAAGGAATTAAATAAAATTACTTTTGCCTTAAATAATAGCGTTCACCACGTTACCAATTTCACGCCATCCTTTTTAATTTTTGGTAGACGCATACCTATTTCTGGTGATTATTATAAAAAGTTATTTTTAAATAATTCGGATAACGATAATCACGATTTACAAGAGTATAGTAATGACTTACAAAAACTATGTACCGTCTATCCCTTGATACAAGAAAAGTTATTGCAAGCGCATGAAGCGTACAGCAAAACGTATAATTTAAGAAAGAGAGATATTGAATTTGAAGTAGGAAATTTAGTGTGGAAACGCAACAGAGTTTTATCTAATGCTGCTAATAATTATTCAGCTAAGTTAGCACCGAAATATGTTCTTTGTAGAATCAAAAGAAAATTATCCAAATTAGTTTATATGTTAGAAGATCTCAATGATAAAACTGTAGGAAATTATCATATCAAGGATCTCAAACCATATGTTGGTGATGAATGAATTTTGTTTTTGTGTATGTTTTTTGATAGCAGTACGCTTGATAATTTAATCCTTTGAGGTTTACTATTTATTTTTATGCGAATTTTTGAAGTTAAAAGTTATATTTCTACTAAAATGGATATTTATTTTTAGTTTTGAATTACATATACCTAATGATTTTCTATATAAGTAAATGCTCTCTATATATAAACATTTAGTTTTTGTATCTACTTTAGCAATAAGAATTGACCTTACTGATTGTGACTTTCCTAGATTTTGACTTGACCGATTAAAGCATAATATACTGAATATGACCCTTTTTTGAAGGCGTTAGGTTTACGTTAAGAACCAAAACTTCTTATTGCTAGTAAATTAAAATCGTTTCTTGTATTTTTTTCTTTTTGTTATATTTTATATTTTGAGATGGTAGAGTGTTTTTGAGATGTTGTTTGCACAAGAACAAATACGTTTTTTGTTTTATATGGAATTTAGAATTCAATTGAAAAAATCATTAAAAAAAAAGGTTTTTTAATTTTTTTTCTTTTGACAAGGAGAAGAATTGTAGCGTTTAATTTTAATCTTCCCGCTCTAATGTTGGAGGGGGCCGTGTTAATTTTATATTAGGCGGTGGAATAACTCGTGACACTTTAACTTTTACCTTACATCAAGTAAAATATACCTACTATAAAGTTTATTGTTTTGCAAACTATGCAATGCTTTTGTGAAAAACCTTAATGTTTAAGAATTTTATCTTTATGTAAAGGTTTTTCCCGGGTGTTACTTATTCGCTTAAAAATAATGCTGTCCGGCGGCAACCCTAAACTCCGACAGAGAGGCAACGAAGATCATCACCAATCTAATATAACAACCACAATCAATCTCCATCACCATGAGCGGTTAGTAGTTAGTAGTGTAAATAAACAATATATTCATATTTTTGTGTTTTTATCAATAAAGGAAACCCTAGTCACCCGAACTTGTTACACAATGAAATAAAACAAAATAAAAGTTAACAAAAACAATGAAATCAACGTATAAAGAAATTAAGGAAAACCTAAATTAAAAGTACAAATTTAAGACTAATAACGAGTGTTATCACCACAAGCTCTTATTACTTCCCTTAAACGATTTGGCATGTTTTGAATCAGTGTCACCCTGTATTGTCAAGGAATTTGATCCCATTCTTTCTGCAACGCTACTCGTAAGTCATGCAACGTCTTCAGTCGAGGTTGGCGACGTCTCACTCTTCTACCATCGGAATCAAGCCGGGGCTATTAGCTGGCCACCGAAGACGTCGTATACCAACTTGTTCCAAGTATACTAGGAAAACTCTCGCAATGTGCGGGTGTGCATCATCATCCATAAAAAGAAAATTCTTTTCAATAAATGGCGCGTAGGAAACTACATGTGGTTCTATAGACTCGAGGATGTATCTATGTGTTTTTAACAAGCAAAACCTTTAAGAGAATAAAAAAAAATTTCAACCAAAAACATAAATTTAATAATCAAATCAAATTCAGCATTAAATAATAAACAAAACACAAAAACACATTGACATTTGTCTTCTCTAGTAATGAATTGACTTATAAACTACGGTATCAAATGAAAGATTAAGTTTCTCTCAATGAACTTAAACTATGAATGTAAAACGCGAGGATCCTTTACAAACGTTAAAGACGTTACTAAAGTAAAATAACTTATTAAAGATAGTGAAATGTAAATTCGCCGCACAACCGGCAACTCAAAAAGATAAATATAATGTAGTCGCAAACTAATAAGATAAAATAAATGTAATCACGACGACTGTACTTAATTGCAAACAGCTTAGACTAACTTTAGTTTGTCAAAATTAACTTCAATGCACGGAAAATTCGAATTGTTAATATTACGAAAGCACTTACTTGAAGTTCCTGCTGTTCCTTGGTACTTTGTGAGGACGGAATCAAAATGATTGCATATCGAAACTGCGCTTAGTATGATGTAATGCATACGGAATTTTCTATAAAACGCCTGGAATAGTTGTCAATTTCCATTTTGTTCGGCCCACTTTGATTTGGGTTTTTTTATCTTCTTGTAATTAAAACAATGGCATTTTAGGGAAGCGCCTTACATTGCGAGTTCAGTCGATTTATTGTTGTCTTTATTTATATCAACTTTTTTTTCTTAGTGTTCAACACACTGCCAATACATATTTTCTTATTAGTCCACCATACGAATAATCTTCATCCAAACAATAATATTGTAAATGTTGTTGTAACTCCTTAGTTTAATTTTTCTTTTGATTATAGTTTATCTCAAACAAATGTGGGCCTTCTTAATAAAAGTGTCCACGTTTAGACGACAGACCTGTCCTTATCTATAATTATATTTGTTTAGTAACAAGTTCTTACTTTTAATAATATTGTACAATAAGCATTATTTGTTTTAGTCGACATTTTCTAAATCAGCAAAGTTGACAAAATAATACTAACGTGTCAATTAGTCATATGAGATTGATATAAGTAAATGACATTGCTTTGAATACATAACGTTAAAAAAGTCAAAAAATCTTTGTTTGCCGATTAAAGAAAAATTGACAATCGTTTTTAATATGCTTAAAAACAAGAGAACTTTACTCTTGGTAATTTTTGAAAATTTAACGTAAAAATATCCGGCATATCAATAAAGCGAAATGATTTTTTCTTCTTCTTAGTTTTAGACCAAGCACTGCGCTGATCCTCAAAATTCAAATTTCAAGTCGAAACTTTTTTGTCAATTACACTTAAGGACAAGGTAACACCTAAAACAAGAAACACTATTAACAACTGGGTTTTGATTATTATTGCATCTTTAAGTCTTGGGTCTTGTGAATAGTAATTATATTGTTGCAAGAAAAAAATAATAATTAATCAGTTCAGAAATTACGGCAAATTACCCATTTTAGTTTTCTCTCGACAGGGATCAAATTTTGATCTCAAACTTGGCTTAGATATTGTTGCAACTTACTGCTATAAAATGACAAAGTTTAATAATTGAAAATTAAATATCAAAGAAGATATTTACAAAAAACTGAATGTAAAACAGAAGAAAACCATGATTTTATGTTTTACACTTGCTTTTTTGTAAATATCTGTCAATTATTAAACTTAGTAATTTTATAGCAGTAACTTGCAACAATATCTTGCCAAGTTTCAGATCAAAATTTGATCGCCGTAAAAAAAGTAAAAAATGCGTAACTTCTGAATCTAATAATTAAAAGTATTTTTCTTGCAACAATATCGTTACTATTAAATTGTAAATTCTATTCACAAAACCCAAGTCTTAATTATACAATAATAATCAAATACCATCTATTAAAAGTTGTTTTGTTTGTTTTAAGGCTTAATCCCTAAACACAATGTGTAATATTTAAATTTTATCTTATTATGTTATTGGGTAATTCCATAATGGGAAAATGATATTCTAATCATACTATTTTATTATTATAAGCTATAATTAAAACTCAACCACCATAAAATTTATTTGAAAACAAATTTAAAACTACTTAATTCTAATTATCATTATAGCAGCATTAATTGCAATCTTGTAACGTTTAGTTTTTGTCAAATTTAAATAAAAAGAAAAACTACAAAAACAGAAATCATTACAAAGATGCCAAATTCAACTTTTTAAAATTTCGCATTGATGAATAAGACTAGTGTATATTTGTATCCGCTACTTGTTAAATGACTCTCGTATTTTGCGTAAAAAGTTTTCAATTTATTATTTTTGTTTACATATTTTATTTACAATGTTAACATAATCTCAGCGTTCTTCTATGTTCCATACATACACCAAATCGTCTACAAATTTCACACGTTTTTGTAAATTCTTCAAACACTTTTTTTCACATTTAATTTATGTAATACATGTATAATCAAATGTCCATTTAATTATAATTTAAATTTCTCTACATTTTGGAATTAATCTAAACGGTGGTAAATTTTATTTTTGAAAAAAATTTTGCATTGTACCTATATAATTAAATTAAAATAATTTTTTTATCAAAATACTATCCGTTGTTAACACAGTTCAGGCCCTTATTGAACACATTCAACTGTCTTTTAGATTGTAATTTTTTGGACTATCCAATGCTCATAAAATTTTAATTATAGTTCATACGTCTATAAGATACCAAATAAACAAACAGTAAGGCTATACAAGTATTTAAAAATTTAAATAATGAAGTCCAGTACCGAGGTCAATTGGGTAAGATTTTTATATCATATCAAGTATTGCTGATTGTTTTTTTTATTTTTGTTGGGTTTTTCTCTTACCAAATTTTAATTATTAACATGTTTATATGAATACTCGCAACTCATACGGGTATGTTTTTATTCATTAAAGGGGGTCCATCAGTGCTAGGTAAAATGAACAAATTTGCTCGTAAATTAAAAATTATTTTTTTAATTCTTAGACACGATCGATATTCCTAGAGGTTTTCAATATTATTTTCTAAGCGGGATTAAGTATAGACTTTAGAAATTTTTATATAGAAAAAAAAGTTCAATGAAAATTTTCACTCGTGTTTTGCTCAACGGCGATTCAACGGATCAGCTTCGGATTTGTATACATATAATATAGATTAAATTTTCTAGCTCGTATTAGATTTATTTATTTTGATTAAGTTAATTAATAAAGTCATTTTTATTAAAATTAGATGCAACCAACCATACATCCCTTAGACAAATTTTCCGTTACCTAATGATTTACCATTTAAGCGTTTAGGGCCTATTGACATAGTATTGTTTTACATAAACTACGGGTAAACGTACAGTAATTCTTTTACTGACAGGTGTACAAACTCTTTTAGAAGAGGTTGTATGGAAAGTTGCATATGTAACAAAATTAAATTTTTCCTTAACAATGAATAAAAATGTAAAAACAACCACCATAATCTTAAAAGAAATGATATGGCAAGTTATACCTCATTTGACATCAGTTTAAATGCTTGATTTTTGTTTATTCATAAAAGAATTAAAGTTTTAACTGCGCAAACACTAAAAGAGGAAAATTAAGGCATGTAGAACTAAGCAAGGAAAAAAAGGTTTGTCAATTTTTGATTAAAAATGTTACTTTTACTAACGGCTGTCAACATTTCAAATTAAGGGTGATTTGCGGCTATCAGTTTTTACAATTAAAAATTGTTTACTGAATCGCTGAGGCGGTTGAACTCATCGCACTTCATTTTCAAACAAAAATTGCCCAAATGGAACCGCTAAATTATTTAATCAACGTCATGCAAAGAAGATCACCTACAGAAAGTATGTTTTGGAATTGGTAGCCAAATTCAAGCAAATTGGATAGGTAGCCAATAAGAAGAAGTCTAGTTAGAAATGAAGCAGTGGAAGTGGCACTTCTGGGTTAAGTTGCTGTAAATCCAAAGCAAAGTACTATACAAATGGCGGTTAAATCTGATTTGGTACAAACCATCGTACTACGAGTTCTAAAGGAGCACAAATACCACCCGTTTAAGGCAAAATTAGCACAAGAAACCCAAATTTTTTTCAACATCAGCTTCTCGGATAAGTGCTCTTCTTTTTAAATGAATTGTTATACGACACAACTGTCGGTATTCGTTCTATTCAAACCCGAACTTATTTCAAGAAGTGTACACTCAAAACTAAATGTTTGGGTCGGCATTTTTGGTGATCATATTATTGCACCATTTTTCGTACGAGAAAATTTGGCTGAAGATGTGTGTTTAGATCTGCTAGAGAACCACGTTGATCCAATGTTAACAGAAGTTTTGGAAAATAATCAAGAATACTTGGAAAACCAGTTAGTTTTTCCTCACTATGCTAAAGGAATACATTAACCAAAGATTTCCAGACCGTTGGATTGGCAGAAGAGGATCAACAGAATGGCAACCATGATCACCAAATTTGACTCGATTTAGATTTTTTTTTGTGGGGTCAGTTAAAAAGCTAAATTTATTCCACTACACCGGTTTCTTGAAAAGGATTACGTGAACTAATTGCATGTCGGATCGGCACGTCAGAGATGGTATAAAACGTATGACAAGAGTTTCAACAATATCTCTATTATTGTATGGAAACGAAAAGCAGACATTTTCAAATTTCGATTTATTAATTTTATTCTCCGTCGACCGTACATTTACGACTTACGTTAACGTAAACAAAATCGTTCATTAATGACCCCTATTAATGAACGATTTTCCTGTAATGAACGATTTGAGTATAGGCAACTAAGCATACATGTGTATACCTAAAGTTGGGATTTTATCTGTCAATCAAATACAATTTGAAAATGTAAATAAAAAATCTGTCATCATTTGTAACAAAGCAAATTTTAATAATAACGAATCAACATTAATTTACAGTTGTAATAGATCTTCAATTTGTTCACACAAACTTTGAGACGTTTTTGTACTGTATACAACATTCCGATGATAACACTTAATAACATTTAACGATGTTTAGCTCATCTATTTTACAAACTATTGTCTTACACAGTTCGTCAATATTGTTTACTCATTGTTCAAAAAAAGGAATGGCTCGATAAACATTCTAAATATCTTTTAGAGGTGTAGTGGAACCACTTTGAGAAAATGTTTTTTTTATAAACTCTACCTAAGCATGTTGTATGAAATAACATTAAAGGGAAATCAAGCTTCATCGTTAAAGAATCTTAAGCTGGAATACACAATAGCAATATGAATAAATATCTTTGTTTGGTATGATGTGACAAGTCATTATCAAAAGTTCAACTTGTTTACATGCAACGTAGAGATGTACTTGGGCTTTTTGTATCATTTATCAAACATTGTCAACCATTTCTGGTTCGATACTAGATGAATTTACACTTTATTTAAAAAAAAGCACTTATCCAAGAAGCTGATGTTGAAAAGATATTTGGATTTTTGGCTTATACGGGTGAAATTTTTGTTCCTTTAGAACTCGTAGTACGCTGGTTCGTGACAAATCAGATTTAACAGTCATTTGTCTTATACTTTGCTTTGGATTAACAGCAACTTGACCCAAAAGTGCCACTTCCATTGCTTCATTTCTAACTGGACTTCTTCTTCTTGTTGGCTACCAATCCAGTTTGCTTGAATTTGGCTACCAATTCTAAAACAAACTTTCTGTAGGCGATCTTCTCTGGATGGCGTTGTTTAAACAATTTGGCGGTTACATTTGCGTAATTATTGTTTGAAAGTGTATGAAGTTTAATTAGTTCAACCCTCTCAGAGATTCAGTAAACAATTTTTAATAGTAAAGACTGATAGCCGCAAATCACTCATTAATTTGAAATCTTGACAGCCGTTACCAAAAGTAACCTTTTTGATCAAAAATTGAAAAGCATAAACTTTTATTCCTTGCTTACGAGGATATATTGAAAAATTCTTAGCCTACTATAGAACCAAACAAAATTTCAAAATATTTTATTACGCAACATATTCTCCTCTTAATTGGATACATTTATTACAGCAAACCTGCAACGTCTCTAGACCTTTCAAACAAAAATGTTTTTTCTTGCTTTGCAAACCAAACCTCCACAGCTTCTATTACCTCCTTGTTGGAAGAAAATGTACGACCTTTTAAACTTTTTTTCAGTTGAGGAAAGAGGTGATAGTCGGACGGAGCCAAATCGGGTGAATAAGGGGGTGTTCTAGTAATTCAAACCCTAAATCACGAATTTTTTGCATGGCAACATGAGATTTGTGTGCAGGGGCGTTGTCCTGCAAAAACAAAACACCTTTGGATAGCTTTCCGCGTCTTTTCTCTTTAATATTTTCCCGTAGAGTGGTCAGTAATGTCGAATAGTAATTTCCAGTTATTGTTCTACCCTTATCCAAAAATCAATCATGATTACTCCATGGCAATCCCAAAAACTGAAGCAAGAACTTTTCCAGCAGATTTTGGACACGAAACTTCTTAGGTCTTGGAGAACCAGAGTGTCGCCATTCCATCGATTGTTGCTTTGTTTCTGGATCGTAGAAATGTACCCAAGTCTCATCCATAGTAACAATTCGGTTTAAGAAGTCTACATCGTTTTCAAATCGAGCACAGATCGAACGCGATGCTTCTACCCTTGCACGCTTTTGGTCAACATTCAAACATTTGGGGATCCATTTTGCAGCAATTTTTCTCATGTCCAAATTGACGTGAACCATATGATGAACGCGTTCGTATGAAATATTCAGTGCTTTAGATATCCGTTTTAGCCCAATTCGACGGTCTGATAAAATCATGTCATGAACTGCATCGATATTTTCGGGGACTGACACAGAAACTGGCCTTCCCGATCGGTCATCATCTTCAATGGAAAATTTACCTCTTTTGAAGCTTGCATTCCAATTTTGACGGTCGCATACGAAGGACATTGATCACCAAGGGTATTAAGCATATCTTCGTAAATCTGCTTACCTCTTAACCCTTTTAAATACAGGTACTTGATGATGGCTCGATACTCCAATTTTCGATTTTCACAATTTCGGTGGACATCTTTTTTCATTTAATTTATTGCGTGACTCTGGTTTACTTTTTTGACGTCAAGCTTTACACTGACACTTCTAATAAGTTATTGTTCGTTGCTATGGTAACGCAATATTTTGTTTATGCAAGGAACTGGTCTAGGCTAACTAGATATCAATACATCCTCGTATTTCTACATGCCTTAATTTTCCTCTCTTAGTGTTTGCTCATATCATCCCTTTTGTGGTTGTTTCCACAGCGCGCGAAGTTGTGAAACAATGTAAGGATAAAACTTACACCAAAAACTATTACCATTCAAAATAAAATTTACTGGTTTTTGGATGATTCCGAAAACCACAAACTCCTGTGTTACGTCTTTCTTGGAACAACCTGTATATTATTTTTATTCATTGTGAATTGCATCCATCAATGATTAAAAACATTCCTACATGAGTTGCGAGTATTCAAATAAACATATTAATAATTATAATTGGGTGGTAAGAGAAAAATACAATAAAAATAAAAACAATCAGCAATATAAAAATCTTACCCAATTAACATCGGCATTATTTAAATTTTAAATACTTGTATAGCTTAAGTGTTTGTTTATTTGACATATATAGACGTATGAACTATAATTAAAATTTTAAACTACATATATGTGTGCATTGGATAGTCCAACAAATTACGATCTAAAAGACAGTTGCACGTGTTCAATGTGGGCCTGAACTGTGTTAACGGATAGTATTTTTGACAAAAAAAAAATTTTAATTTAGTTATATACCATGCAAAAAAATTGACCACCGTTTAGATTAATTCCAAAATGTATAGAAAATTAAATCTCAATACTTTAATTAAACATATAATACAATCTAGTTACAATCTACTTACTAGTTCGACTTGTTGCAAATAGAAAAGTCATCTTCGAACTAATAAAAAAAAATAGTTTAGTTGTTTTTTATTTAAAAAAAAAAATGTATAGTGTCTGGAAGTAATTGGGTAAAATGAAAATAATTGAATTTCATCAAAATTCTTGGACACGTCAGTTTTATTTTTTTTAAGTAGGTGCAAGCTATTCGCGTCGCACTACACAGGGCGGAACGAATTATCCACCACAGTGCGACGTGTCGCATTATTCGTATTCGCATTTTTAAAAATCGAGTTCGAAACAATATGACGCAATTATAATTTTAAGTTTAGAAAAATTGGAAACTTGAGAAATTAAAAAAATCGAAAAAGCGTTTCATCCTATTTAACCTACCCAGATAATCATTTAGAGAGTCTACCCATCTTCACAAAAAAATGTAGTCAGTGGAACTGACGACGGTCGTTGCTTTTTCTCAAGGTACAATTGCTACTGATAGTGTATCTGTAAAATTCTCTGGTCGTTTTTGACGACTTATGGAATCCACAAAAGTTGGTGTTTTTGGACTAGTTTCTTGAGATCAGTATATATGGCCTAAGCTTGGGATTGATCAATGATGTAGACAGCTTCGAATGACCGAGAGGTGTCGGCAAGACTTTCATGCTCATTGTTGTCATTTATTTCAGATGATTTGACACCCGTTGTTCTTTAGCCATCAAGCGTGGTACTAAGAAATACTTTTAGTTTAGCAAAGTTTGAGAATCCTGCGATAATTATCTCTTGATCTAACCCAAACGTACTCTACATGCATTGACTGTAGAAAACATTTTAGGCATATAAATCTCTGGGTTTTGTGGTAAACAATTCTAAAGACATCGTGGATCAAAAAAACCTTGCTCATGCTTTTTAATCATTTGATTCTCCGACGCTTAAATATGCTTCGGTTGTATGGTCTCCTGCAGGTCAGCGTGTTATCATGTTGCTGGTTTTTTGCACCACTTGTTATTGAAGAGGTTTGATTGTGCTAACATAAAAGTGCAGCATCATCGTCATGCTGTTTTGTTTTTATCCAAACTAGTAAGTTGTGCAGGGGGTAGATCTGATCTGCTTTTTCTACTAACTATAAAACTACCGAGGTTAGGTGCTAGACATCAGACTACTTTTAGTCTACTGACACTTCGTTCTAATGGGGGAAAAGTTTTCTGGTCTGTACCTCATAAAACCAGAATAGTGTCTGATTGGTGATAGTTGGATTAAGACCAATGGACCAGTCTTAACTTAACTCTTCTTGATCTAAAAAAGTAAAAATAAGCTTAAAATGATAATAAAATGATTGACAAAAAAATTTATTTTGGCTGCGGCAGAAGTCACGCCAAACCTAAATATCTTTGATATAAAAAAACTATGGGATTCTATTGATAGGACAAATTAATTGAAATATGCATCCATTTGAAGTAAATGTTACAGGCAAATACTCTTTTTACTTTAGATGAGTTGAGAACAGAGTGGTTTATTAATCATGCATAAGTCATGTTTGGATTGGTCTACCTCCTCTACTAATCGATAAAGTTCATTTAAACTTTTTAACGATAATCTTACCAGAAGTTTTAGAACATATACCGAAGACAAATTTCGGTTAGAGCATTTGAAGTCTGGATTTTTTCCGACAATTTATCTGATTTTTACTCCACCTTTTATAAAAAAAAATATCAGGAAAACAGTCGTTCGGATATGGTTTTTATGTATAATAATGCCAATTTGTTTAGAATTTGGGGCACAATCTATCAAACCAAAAGGGCCGTTATCCTAGATGATTTTCTAAATGTTAGAATATTTACAAAACTATTTATTTCATATATTTTTTTATGTTTTGTATCGATATCCGTACTTTCCATACGTTTTTTCAAGTATATTAGTATCAAGGCTGTTACGCCATAAAAACTCAAAAAAAACAACACAGCGCAACATAGTGCCAAACAAACTCATCGGCGAGGGTGAGTCACCCAGAGCTTTTAAATGTACAACAAATGCTTATTAAAAATCCCAGAAAACTGCAGGCACCCGAAAGAAAGTGCTTCATAAAGACAGAAACACAGATGACGTATGATTTTCTATATAAATGCAAGTGTATCTTACAAATATTGATTACACCACTGGCTCATTAAAACCAAACAAAAAAATATAAAAATTTAATGGCGGTACCGCTCGCTTTCACTAGTGAACGCAGATTATACCGAAGTTTGCTTAAAAATTATTTACAGAGACACGAAGACTAGGTTTTGTTTAAACCAAAATAACTAATTTGGCATCAAACTGGAAATTCACAAACTCTCATCTCAGTTCGTTATTTTTGAACAATACAACTCTACCAAACAAGAACAAAAAAATACACAAAGACGTTTTTTAACTTAATTTGGTTATTCGTAACTGCACACAAAAAGCACTCAAAACACGATAGTTTTCCGGAATAAATAATTAGTTTACTTACAGTTCGTTACCTTCTGATGAGTCGAATAATCCGTTTTGGGGTATACACCAAAACTCCCAGTGTTTATGTCATTGTTACACACTAAATTTCTTTATACTGGAACCTTTTTATTACGCCGATTCAATCGTTCAATGCTATATTGCTATATTTAGTTCGCAGTTTCCAGAGATATTGTTCAATAATTCGCTAGCGTTTGTTTTGGCGTTTTATTTAAATTAAACGAAAAATCTTTTTAGTTTCGCGAACTGGATTGTTCCTTATCTTTATTATCAACGTAAGTTCAACACGCGCATTCGAATCGCTCCTCAATAGTTACGTGGACAACGATTCCCGTACTTTCATTACTTGGCGGTTGTATAATTTTAACAACATTATTTCGTTTCGTACATGATGATACTACATGTTACTAATCTCGAGTCTGAATATTGACTAACTTAAAAAATATCAATATACAAACGGGGGAGACGCCTCCCTCCTTTTAATTTCTACATACACAAAGAAGCTTACAAAAACAATACGTTAATAGTTTCTCAGAAAGATAATCAATTGATTTTAAAAACATATCAAATGACAAAAATAATCATTGCAGCAAACTTGGTACGAAAACAAATGTGCTATATTAACACGAACAAAATCTACGTAAAATTACAGTACAACCTAAATACAATGAACACTTCAATGAAAGCAAAAAAATCAATTTTGACTAGAGGTGAAAGTGTAATGTGGAGTTCTGCGGTAAACGCTTATTTTTTGTCATTTTAAATAGGCCAACAAAGCTGTCTTTAAAAGTATGCAAATCCATGGATGTTTTATTTGTTTGCTTTTATT
The DNA here is from genome assembly GCA_030710515.1 of Abscondita cerata. Taxonomy (NCBI): domain Eukaryota; kingdom Metazoa; phylum Arthropoda; class Insecta; order Coleoptera; family Lampyridae; genus Abscondita; species Abscondita cerata. The sequence continues at coordinate 58,390 of JALBCR010002354.1, forward strand.
ATTGCTATGTAAATTTTATTTAAAAATAATTGATTTGATAAGTTGTTTAATTGTTTCTTTTATTGTAAATAGAAAAAAGATCAAACATGCAACGGTCACTATGTCTGCTTGTATATCTTTTAAACACAAACTATGCTCTTACATGTTATTAAATTTATCAACATTTTTTAAGAAATAGTGCATCATAAACAATGTTAATCTGTAACATTTTAAAATATTATATCTACACACAACCGTTACGTTTACTAACTACATTTGTATACCATATTGTTTGATACGCTTCTGATGGTTCTACACGTTATATAAATAATTTTTGAAAATGTTAATGTCACAAATCTATTCAACTTGTAAAACCTTTTTATATTTTATTATAAACACAATTAAAAAAATGAAACTGATCAAACAGTATTAACTTTTTTACCAGATATTTATTGGGTGCAATTGGGGACCAATCAATTTTTCCCGGTCTATTTTGCAAGAAATATGAAACCACATATCTAAAATTTCATCTGTAAGATACATAAATCAATGTTAATTTTTATTTCTTTGTGTCTCTTCCTCTTGACAAACTGAGCTACTGTCATCATAGCAAACATCTTCTTCTAACGCGCATTTACTTTATTGAAAAACTTTTCTCTTAATCGCCGGTTTTGAATTCTTAGTTTTCTGTTTTTGTTGTGGTTCTTCCAGTGTTTGAAGATATTGTTCAATTCTTTCTGGGCTCTTTGTCAAAATTTAAATTTTTCCAGGTTGAAATAACTTTGTAGGTCTAGCATTGTGACAGGGCTTGATCATTTCTGATGAAACAAAATGTCTTGATTACCAGTATTTAAAATTATATCCCTATAGTGAAGGTAAGGAGCAATAAAACACTCTTCAGAGTTTTAATGGGATGACGTTTTGCTTACAGAATGTAAGCTTCTTCGGAGCGGTAAAATTAGGGAGTGTTGTCATTAAATCGTCTGACTTGGGTAGTAATGACCATCAGATCCATCTAGACTATTAGATTCAAAACTTTCATTGTAAAAATATAAAAAACGGTGGCATTGCATCTGTAATCTCAGTAATGAGAAAGCAAACAGTTACAATAGTAGCTCAGTCAACTAAAGTTACTAAAGTAAATAAAATGCGTGTCTTACAAAATCTCGTCTATAAAGAACACGTACAAAACACTTGGCTAGTTATCGACACGAGTGTTAAGCATTTAAAGTTATCGCATTAGATAACGATAGTGCACATAAACATTCACTGTCGTTACAGTTAACTGTTGGCATTTTTACTAGTTCAACTTAGTGTCTAATACCTATTGCTAATACTTAGGAACATTCTTGCCCCCTCCAGTACACCCATTTTCGTTACAATTGTAAATATTTTGAGTTTTAACCTGCTCTTTCTGTTGTTTTAAACTTTGAAAAAATTACCTACTTTTTTCTATTGAAGATAATAACTCTAGATATCTTCCTTCAATTAGTCTAGACATATTCCCACGCAAACTTAATTGCAACTTTTCTGATCATACAGCACTTAATTTTCCTACACGTTATTACATAGTGGACTAGTAATGTCTCTTCTTGAATCGTAAGTCTTTGTATTGACTTCTTTTATTTACATAATAATTCATTGCACATTTTCTTATAAGTATGTAGTTAGCAATATCATCTTTCAAAGTTTGCTCAGTAAAACCCATGACGTCAGGTAGTACTTTTACGAGAAAAGGTCAATATTTACATCATACAAGGGTTTTTAAATAAAATGGAATATAGTGGAGCCATTACTCTACTCTCTCGTTCTTTGATGGCTCAGTTGTGCTACAATGTGTTTTGTTTTTGGGTGCTAGGGAACTTTTGTGGCATAGGAGAAGTGCGAGCAACTTGAGGGGGTGAAATTTCGGTAAATTACAGCTTTATCAGTGTCATTAACAAAAATAACGTACATTAAATTGCAAATAAAAACGGTCCTGTGCGTAACCTTGCTAAAGTAAACGGTTAAAGAGTTACAAAGGGTGTAAACGTAGAAATTATTCGTATCTTTTGCGTAGTTATTAAAATTAAATTATACATGAAATAACTAAACAATTTAATAATCAGTAATATTGAATTATCGTATTGTACTCCAAAGAAGCTAAAATGCATCACGAAAAGAAGCGAAAAAATACTGGGAAGGAGAACCGTGCATCCTGCACGTACCTACTCTCTTCTCTCAGTAGTATCACAGAACAAATACTTACGGATTCAGAATTGCCACTTACATTTTAAAACATCACTAATTTGAAAAGCGCATGCGTGATTTTAGACATGTCCCGACTTACTGAAAAGTTCTGGTCCAGAGTCTGAGTGACATGAATATCGAACAGGTTTCGATGAGATCCTTGAGTGGCATTGGTGGATTGACTGGATGCAGAAAAATAACAGCTATTGGATTAACCCCATGCTAGTTGTTTGTCGGGTGTGTGAAGCATTAGAAGAATTTGCAGGTGTGTGCAGCGTCTTTTCAGAGCAGCACGTGGAGCTACAAGGCGCAAGGCATAGAAGAAATGGCAAGGACTTGGAAACATTTATTTCTTAGCTTGAGAAACACAATCCGTTTTCTAGAACACCTGAACCCTCAACCTTATCGTCAGGGGTGGTAGCAGATGAAAACGTGAACATGTTTGAAGTTGGAACACACTAGCATGGAAAACGATTGAAAACATAACATTCAATGAGATACATTTGAAAAAAGTCTAGAAGCCTCTAGAACCAAGTCTATGACAATTAACACTCTTTTACATTGGATTGTGTGCACAGTAAGTAGTGATGAAAGACTTAAAGAACTATTTCAATTTGAATTATGTGCATATCCTCCATTCTTCTTCGACGAATCTGGCTTGATGAGGAAAGGAAGCAAATCTTCAACTGTGACTATGGTTCGAAATTCAAATGAATTGTCAATCACCTTACATTCAGAGAAAATGTTGTATATCGTTAATAGAAGTTACTTGAGAAAGTTCAGAGCCGGTTTCTCCGTCTACAGGTTTATATGCCTAGGCTGGAAAAAACCTCTTTCCTCTTAAAAAGTAGCGCCCCTTGAAAAGATAATGAGTTGTAGTTTTTTCAAGGGCTATAACTAACATACCAGCAGACACTAAAATACTCAATTTTTTTTACAAATCACAATCCTGTATAAAAAAATTAGTTACCTGCTAATGTCATATTTTTTTCAGAAAATCTAAATAATACAAAAAAATTTCAATTTTACACCCTCCGAAACTCTGGAACCGTTCACTTTAACAAGATTATGCAAAGGAGCATAATTTAATGTAGATTATTTTTATATATGACATTTTTCACGCTAAACCGTATAGTATTTGAAATATTTAAGAAAAACTGAAAGAAAACTACTAATTTATCACTTTTTCCTCCTTCCTCTCCCAAACCCGAAGCTTAAAATAGTGTAACTTTTTACCAAACAATTTGTGGACTATATAGAACGATTTGAAGTTTGAGGGAAACTTTTACTTTGGATGTTGAGGTTTGGGTCTATTTGCACCGTACTAGTAATGAACTCTAAAAAGTACACATTTCAATCCCAGCGAAAGTTTAAATTAATTATAATTCAATTTAAAAAAGTCAAAGTATTTCAATATTAAACACGACAACGTATTTTTATTAGTTCAAAATCAGTACAAAGATCAGGGGTAAAATTATTATGGTCAAGGTCATCACTATGAACGTGGTTACCGTTTCTACTCTGTTTTTCATTTTTTCTCTTTTACACTAATTATTTCATCTCTTTTCCATATACTGTTAACACTACGTAATTTTCTCCTTCGTTTGTTGTCATAAGACTTTTTACAATTCCTTGCACTTGTTTCTCTTCCTTCTCTTTTTTACTCTCCCAATCCTTTTTCACTCCAGTAATTATCCCCCCTTATGCCCTTCCTTTTTTCGCATTTTTTTCCGCAAACTGAACCTTCCACACATATTCTCCTGGTAGCCTCTCTTTCCAATTTTCCTAGTCCTTTTCTTCTAACCAGGTCCCTACTAACCCTACCATTTTAAAACCTCCTAAATAATTCCAAAAATCTTGTCTTTTGTTTTTTATTCCACCCACATTCTAAAATATTATTTACTCTGTTGCTTTATTGTTCTATGTTCACACCTTTCCACCCACTTTATTTCTATGGTCTTTTAGTTTTATTATTTTCCCCTCACCCCCATTTTTTAGTTTTTGAAGATCACTTTTTGTTTTCCTTCTCTTTCTATCCACCTTCTCTTCTCTTCTTCGACCCACAATTTTATGTACCCTATTTTCACCATTTTTCCTTCTCTTTCCAATTGTTTTGTTTCCTCCCTTATATTCCTTTGTATATCTCTTTCTCTTCTTGTCAAGTCGTCATCTACATATTATATTCTCGTTCCTCTCAACTCCTTTCTTTATCCTTTCTTTATTTCTATTGTTTCTTCTACTTTCTATTCTACTATTCTACTCCCATCTCATTTTTCAACATATCTTCTACCTGCTTCTTCACTTCTATTCTTCCTCCGCAAACCTCTAGCCTTTTAGTCACTAAATTTGTCTTTCTTTTTCTCTTTCATGTTTTCCATTTTTCTTTTAAGTAACATCTCTTTGCACAGTCCCATTAACGCTCAATATTCTTCTTTTTCCACTTTCCTACTGGTCTAATACTAAATAATAATCCAACATTTTTGATGTAATTATCATGTACATGTAATCTTTCTGTATTTTTTTATATACCTCAAATGAAATTTACTTACAGAAAAAATATTAATACAAAACTACGTGCATCTAGACGAAAGATAATACATACGAAGAAAGATTATTAAACATTGCCTAAAATGTCCACATTTGTAAAGTGAAAATTATGAGAGAATTCCAATATCGTATTAGGTCTTGTATTCAAGCACAACGATGGTACTCTAATACCTATTTTGTAACTTAAAACGTAGATTCAATTTAAGTACTTGCATTAGAAGAAGACCAAATATGTATCGGACTGTTGTGCTTGAATGCAAACGTTAATAAGATTTGGAAATTTTCTGTATGTGGTGAAGTTTTCATAATGATTACTGTATAATGAACTATCTATAGTATATTAAAATCCGAAAATGTGTGAGTTCTTGTAGTGGAATTTTTTTTTACATAAGCTATATCACCACCCGTCCGACACTTAATACAAAATACCAACTTTCTTTTTCTTTGAATATGTTTTTATATAGAAGAGGAGTTGCAAAATTAAATTGAAGGTTTCTGTATGCCTTAATTAAATTAGCTGGTTGGTGTTCGTCCTCGCTCTAGAGACCAAAACGTTGTTGAGGAAATTCCACACATATTAAAATCTCACTTATTTATCGACTTGTTACTTTATTGCGAATTAACTGTGACTTATCTCAATGGTTCAACACAATACTTTCGATTCTTGATGTTTGATTTTACATGAGCACGTTTATTTTCTACAGAATCATTCAAGTCTTTCGAGAATTTCCTAAGAAAATAACAAATCATTGAAAACAACAAATTGTAATGTTGCTCAGTAATTGATTAAGAACTGGCGCTTACAGATGTTTGTTTTCAGATGTCGCTGAGATCGTTTATATACTATTATCTCCCGTTACGGGCCAATGACAATTCCAACCCGTCAACATTAGGATTGAAGTATCCGAAGTACCGAGACGAGAGTTTGAAGTCATGTAATTCTTGGATGAACGGCAAACGCGCAGATGATGGAGCCGAAGGTCTTTGGAGAGTTCACAACAACTTATATGATTTAACTAAATTTGTTAAACACCATCCTGGGGGATCGGAATGGTTGGAATTGACAAAAGGCACTGATGTTACTGAATCCTTCGAAACTCTTCATATAACAACCAAAGCTGAAGAAGTGCTTCCAAAATATTTTGTTCGAAAAGCAGCAACACCTCGAGATTCGCCTTTTACATTCAAAGAAGGTGATTTTTATAAGACTCTTAAGGGTAGAGTGCGAGAAACTTATAAGGATCTTCCTACATGGCCAAAAGAAAGGTCGAAAATATATGCTGATGCGGTGTTGTTCGGTTATTTAATATCTGCTTTGGCTACTGCTTATTATTCTAGTTTTGCTTTGGGACTTGTTGCGGCCGTATTTTTATATTGCACCGCAATTGCGTCCCACAACTTTTTCCATCAAAGAGATAATATCAGAATGTATTACATTAATTTCACTTTAATGTCTTCTAGGTAGTAGCAATACATTTTGATAAGAAAATTTTCTTACATTATATTTTGAGGGTTTGGAGGATTATCCATGTAATGAGCCATCATATGTTTCCAAACAGCGTGCAAGATTTAGAAATTTCTGAATTCGAACCATTCATGCAATATTTAACCACGAAAAAAACAAACTTTGTCAGGTACATGCCTTGGATCTACTGGCCTATAGTGTACGGTTCAATGTACGTTGGTGCTTGGATTAGAGAGTGAGTATCAAGATATCGTTTTAATGAAAATTAAAATATTCTTGTAGAACAATTGAGATAATAGAAAACAACTTAAGCTTCCGAAAAAGCAGATTACTACCATTTATTGTACCATTGGTAATGTTTCTCGTATCAGAAGGTTCAATATTAAAAACCTTTTTGTTGTTTGTTTGGATTATATTCAACTCAAGCTTGTACTTTGCATTTGTATCTTTGAATGCGGGTCATCATCATCCTGATGCTTTCCACGACGGTGATATTCCAAGGTACCTATACTTGATTTGATTGACATTTTGTATTTATTATTCTTTTGCAGGTCTCAAAAAGATTGGGGTCTTTTCCAAATGGACACTGTTTTAGACAGAAAAGAAGTATGTGGTTCTCATTTCTTGAGTTTGACCCACTTTGGTAATCATACTCTACATCATATGTTTCCTACATTAGACCACGGTTTGTTGGAATATCTTTATCCAATTTTTGAACAAACTTGCAAGGAATTTGGAATAAATTTCCGAATGGTTTCGACTTGGGAATGTATTCAAGGGCAATTCAAGCAATTAGCCAGAATTGAACCAAGATCGGCCGGTATAATTCAAGGATCTTAATTAATTTATATTTTTTCTCTTTTATAACGGCTTTGGTAAATAAAATAGTATTTTAATAATAGTATAATTAATTTATTTTACAATAAATGTTTAACAATAAACATCAAAATAAATACAGAAAATACAGAATGATGTCAAAAAGGGAACGTGAAAAGAACACATCCAAAATTATAACTATATGACGTGTTTATTGGTGCCTTTAAGCATACATTTCACACATACAATATGATGATACTTATTATAAATACATAAATGTGGTCTTTGAACGAGAGGGTAAGGGCTGAAGATTTTGATAGTTCGTGTCTCTTTTTATTTGATATTAATTAATAACCCTCACGTATGGGCACGGAATTATTAAAAGTACATTATTATGTGAAAACAAAAATAATTATAAAATAAATATTATATGCCTAAGATGACAGAATGTGTGTTCTGTCCGCGTTCTTAAACCTTGAATTGTAGTTAATAACACAGCGCTTTTTGTTTAGAAGTCATCGAAGCCATCGAGAATTGGGCGCTGTGGTCTTGGGGGCTGAAAAAGGAAAATTAATCAGCAAAACGCACCATAATAATTGAAAAAAGCCACAATCAAATAATCTTCATTACATTGAAGGATTTTGTAGAAAGACACTGTGTTTTGTTCTTCTCCATAGGAAAAGACAAAAAACCAGAACAAAACGTCACACAACTATATTAACCAAACCGAGGGAAGAAACCCCGACTTACTTTATTCCAGCATGATTGGCTTACGAGATGGCTACAATGGGAAAATCAAAATATTATTACGCGAATTTAATATCGTCGTTTACTTTGCAAAGTGTAATTTACGTTTAATAAAATGTATGTGTTGTGTGGTGTTGTTCCTTTAATAAATAAGTAAAAGTAATAAACTTACGGCTGGGCTGGCACCCCGTGCAGCTGATCCTGAACGACCTTTGGCGCGGAATTTAGTAATAGCTTGTTCTGCCATGTCTGCGCGTTCTTCAGCTTCTTCAAGTTCTTGTTGTGCTTTACGGAATTTGGCAAGATTAAGGGCGGCGATTTCTTCTGCTTCTTCAATTTGTCGTTTGTACGTCTTAATCTTTTGTTGGAGTTTATCTACAAGGTCTTGCATGCGTTCATGATTCTTACGGTCTTCTTCGGCTTGGAAGCTTAATTCCTTAATGCGACGTTCAGATTTCCTTAAGTTCTTCTGAGCATCTGCATGTCGTCGTTGTTCGCCGTCTAATTCATTTTCTAATTCTCTAACTCTTTGTTCAAGTTTAGCAATAGCCTTCTTTCCTCCTTTGAGGGCGTTTGCTTCTGCTTCGTCGAGTCTCACTTGCAAGTCCTTGATTTGTGTTTCAAGAGCTTTACGGAGTTTTTCTTGCGTTTGCGCGTGATCTTGTTCGGCGCGGAGTTCATCTGCTAATCTCGCTGCATCAACCATTGCTTTCTTGGCTTTTTCTTCTGAATTCTTGGCTTCGTTAAGAAGTTCATCGAGATCGGCGTGAAGGGTTTGCAATTCACCTTCTAACTTCCTCTTGGCCGCAGATAGAGAAGCGGACTGAGCCGATAATTCGTTAAGTTGTTCGTGGGCATCTCCAAGTTCTTGTTCGGCTTGGCGACGAGCGCGGTCGGCTTGTTCAAGAAGGGTACGAGACTCTTCAAGTTCGTTTTGAAGAGCATTGGCACGTCTTTCAGAAATTCCAAGTTGTTCGCGGGCTTCATCACGTGCTCGTTGTTCTTCTTCAAGGGCAGTCTGGGTATCTTTAAGCTGTTGTTGGTAGCGTTTGATCGTCTTTTGGGCCTCTGCGTTAGCCTAAAAATATGCTTAAATAAATTCACCAAAATATACAATCTTTGACTTAACGTACCTTGTTGGCGTGGTCCAAAGCAATTTCAAGTTCGTTGATATCTGCTTCCAACTTTTTCTTCATACGCAAAGCTTCAGCTTTACCTTTAGCTTCAGCTTCAAGAGATGCTTGCATCGAGTCCAAAGCGCGTTGGTGGTTCTTGCGGGTATTTTCAAATTCTTCCTCTTTCTCTTGAATGCGGCGATCGATTTCTTGACGAACTTGAGAAAGTTCGAGTTGGCTGCGAAGTACCTTGTTTTCTTCTTGTTCAAGAGCTGCTTCGGCTTCTTCAAGAGCGGCTTGTAATTCATCCTTTTCTGCTTCTAACCTCTTTCTGGCCTTCTCGATTTCGTGAATGTTGCGACCACCTTCACCAATTTGGTCGAGTAAGTCTTTGACTTCATCTGCCAAGTTTTGTTTTCTCTGCGTACAGCTTCGAGTTGTTCTTGTCCTTCTTCATAAGCTCCTTTAAGGCGGAATAATTCAGTGGAGTAATTGCGGCATTCTTTTTGGCTGGCATCAAGTTCAGCAGCAAGATCATCAACTTTAAGTTTCCATTCTCCAATGATTTTGTCGAATGCCTTTTGTTTCTTTTCGGCAGCGTTAGCAATGGCGGTTGCACGGTCGCATTCAAGTTGCAAGTCTTCAACTTCGGTGGCCAAACGTTGTTTAGTCTTTTCTAATGCAATAACCTTCTGGTTGAGAGCTTCGATGGTTTCTTCAGCTTCGGCAAGACGAGCTTGGAGTTTTCCTCTTGGCTTCTTCTAGTTCTTCAGAACGAGCAACACCTTCTGATTCGTATTTGGATCTCCACAATTGAGCGTCAGCGTTGGCTTTGCTAAGTTGACGTTGAATGTCGGCTTTAGCTTCTGCTTCTTCTTCGATTTGTTCACGAATGTTATCCAAATCGTGTTCCAAATTACGGAATTTGCCAAGTAAGGTAGCACGTTCGCGTGCTTCTTCGTCGGCCAATCTCTTGGTATCTTCCAGCTGAGTAGTGAGTGACACCTTGATCTTACTAAGTTGGGATACTTGAGATTCAGCTTCTTCTAATTGACGAAGGAGGTCTCCGTTTTCAATCGACAATTTCTTTTTAGCGGCGTCGAAATCGTTCAAGGTACGGTTAGTTTCGTCCAGTTTGCCTTGTACGTCATTAAGTTGTTGGCCTAATTGTTTGGAAATCTTTTCTTGGGCAGCCTAGTAATCAGATAAATTGATATTAACACAATGTAATTGTTCTTGCTATGTAAAAAGCACGTATACGCTAGGATTAACTATTAGCGGGCAACACATTAAAATGAACAGGTTACAATAGACTAGTGCTACAAATTTGTCCATTGGTTTGGCTGCAATATTATCAATTGCTAAAGCTGAAAAAGAGCAACGAAATTAAGCGCGTCACACTTTATACCTTCTCGTTAGCCAAGTGGTCGACATTGGCACGGAGATCATTCAATTCGCCGAAGTATTGAGCCTTTTCTTTCTCAGCCCTATGAGAAAAAAGTACACATAAGACAGACGATAAACACACAAAAGGTAAGATGCAGGTGGATCATGCCAGGGGTGTAAGGTTTACCAAAACTTAGGGTCATGAACTACCTTTTCACGACCAATTAGATCCACTGCACCTCGTGTTTGCTGAAGTTCATTATAAATGGTTCCACGATCTCTCTCAGCCCTAAACGAAATTTAGAAGTTTTTACGGGAGAACTTTGCTTTTTGTCTTTAGGTATAGGTACAGTTGATAAAAGGTAAGCAAAATATAAGTGAGTACTTACTTGGCCTTAAGTTTATTGAGTTGATCAATTTGTTCGCCCATTTCAGAAACAGCGTCGTTGTGTTTTTTACGGAGAGCGGCAAGAGTACCTTCATGTTGAATATTAGTTTCTTCCAAGTCGCGGCGTAATTTGGCAAGTTCGGCTTCACGTTTCTTATTGAGTTCAATTTGAGCGGATGTGGCACCACCAGCTTCTTCGAGACGTTCACCAAGTTCTTCCAATTCGCGGGCCAAATCAGCGCGTTGTTTTTCAGCTTTAGCACGAGCTTGACGTTCAGCTTCAACTTCTTCTTCCAATTCTTCAATACGGGCTTGCAATTCCTTAATTTGTTTTTGCACTTTTCCAACCACTGATTGTTCGTCTTCGAGTTTGGCAGAGAGAGAGGAAATTTCTTTGTCTTTGCGTTGGATGGTTTGTTCTAATTCCTTCTTATTGCGTTCCAAATCTGCTACTGCTTCTTGAGTTAATTTTAAATCTCCTTCTACTTTACGTTTCGCTTTTTCAACATCACCCCGTAATTTCTTTTCGCGTTCCAAAGAGTCTTCAAGCTCGTCTAATGTCTGCTCCAATTTGGCTTTGACTTTGTTGAGGTGGTTTACTTTGTCTTCAGCCGCTTGGAGTTCTTCAGAAATCTTTTGGCCATTTTCGCCTTGCAATTTCTTTTCTTTGTTGAGCTTATTAATTAGTTCGTCTTGGTGAGCAATTTCGTCGTTGAGGTTTCTAATTTGGTGGTCTTTAGACGCACGGTCTTGCTCCGCTTTTTGTACTGACAATTCGAGATCTTCAACATCCTTTTTGTAACCAGATATTTCCTGCTCTAGTTTCTTCTTTTGTTGGAACAATTGGTTGCGGGCATCTTCCTCTTGAGTGAGACGATCTTGCGTTTCCTAATAAGTAAATATTAATAAATGTGTTACAATATTTAAAGAAAATGTCATTAACACGCAGGTATGTTTGGAAGATCGCCAAACAAATATCTGTGAATATTAAATTTTTCGCTCTATCTACAAGATCTTGATTAATTATCGCACATTTAGGTGCACTAATTTGAGAAGCGGCCAAATTGCAATTTTAATATAGATAATTACCTGAAAAGTTAGGCATTATGTTTAAATTTAGTATGAATAGGCTTTTGATGTGCAAAGAAAAAAATCAAGAAACAGATGTTAGATTTATAGGTAAACACGCCGATATTGCGAGAAATTTGTTTTTTTATTGCAGAGTGTAATCAAAATAAATATAGTTCAAGCCTCGTATGGAGACTTCGCGATACAGGAATCCAGGTATTTCGGCTTACCTTACCTAAAATATCGCGGCTTTTTTTAAACGGATGAATAAAAAGTTGTTGATGCACGGAGACATACTTTTGACAAAAATAGTACTTGACTAACCGCCCCAATTTTACGAAGTCGTTAAATATTTAAATAAGCAAATAATGTATCGTGCAACGAGTTGATTAATTTTGTCGTTAATATCTCTTCTTTCTAGTTTTTAAATGCAAAATCGAATAGAAGATATTTTAATGAAAAGTAGAAAAATTACTTACGGAAAGTTGGGATTCCAAGTCGCTCTTCTGTGCTTGAAGCTTATTAGCTCTTTCAGATATGTCACCCAAAGATCCCTTTTCGGATTCCAACTGAGACAAGAGCTCGGTTTTTTCGGCCAAAAGTTTTGCGTAAAGCGCTTCGAGCTCTTTCTTGGCCTTTTCTTCACGTTCGAAGGCTTCTTGAGCTTTGGCTGCTTTTTCTTCGAGTTTCTGTAATACATCGGTCGAATCAATAATTACATCCACCATTGTGTATGTTATTCGTTATTTGTTTCGATTATTCAAATCGATCGATCGGTTCACTACGTTTATGTAGCCGAATAAACGTGGAAAAATACGACTATCGCGAAAGCTTCTTCTTGACCGTACCTCGAATGACTAGCAACTGAAGTGGGGATGCTGCAATTTTCCAGCAAAACACACGTCGTAACTGGGCGGATCAATTTTAATGATAGATCATCAAAATATGCGAGGCAAGAAAGGTGATGACGGATTAGGGAGTGGCTACCAAAATAGAGTTTCTAATTTAACGTTATAAAATTTTGAATTTATTTTTAATTTTCACATATCGCCCACGTTTGTGTAGTTTACTTAATCGATTAATAAATTTTCTTTTAGTTTATAAAATAATATTAAACGGTTTTTTTTTATTTTTATCGCGTGCAACCAGTTGGTTGGCACATTTTTTTTTTGATTTACAACTTTTTAAAATTACCTAAAATTCTTTAATTAAATTTACCTTGATTTCATCTTCGACGCGGGTGACGTTGAGAAGGGGTTTGACTTTTTGCCAAAGTTTGTACCATGGCCAGGTACGAAGTTTGAGGTATTTGCGCAAGTTGCGTTGAACAACTTGAAGTGCGAGTCTTTGTTCTTGTAATTTCTTGAATTCCTTTCTGGAAAGATAACCTCGCACCCAAGATTGCAACCAGGTCATAATCTTTCCTAAACGATCGTCACGTAATTCTTCCATCTGACCCAATACACCGGCACGGAAGAATACCTATTACAGAATCGTACATCTTTAAGCGGCCTCGAAAAAAATTTACACAAAATTTCAACTTTTGTGTAAATATTTTTAAGTTAACCAGAAAGTACAAGCGGCAAAAACATTTTGTTTTATTTCTTTGCGACTAATTCTAATTTTGAAAGCAATAAGCAAGTTGTAATTTTTAAATTTGCTGTGCCAATCAGATAACTTTCATAGTAAGTACCTTGGTGTGTCCCAATCGGAATTGATCGGGATCAAGACCAGCATAGTCCAGGATAAGTTTTGCCGCTTTCTCAGGAGATGTATCATCTTTTATTTGTTGGGCAACCAGAATTTTGTATCTGTGTTCACCATAAGCAAAATAATAAAACCATCAAGCACAAAATTAAATTTAAACTAATTTGCGAAAGATTTCAGAAAAAAAATGTTTTTCGAGAAAAACTTTCGCAGTGATCGTCACTGTAACGTGTGCTTTGATCACAGGTTAGACATAAATAATCCTTAAGACGTTATTGGTTTAGTGTTAGATTAGAACCAGTCTTTGTACGAGAAGCTGGTAGAAGATGCTATAAAATAAACGAAGGTGGTATAAAAACATGCCTTGGTATGACCGAGACGGTAAAGTTCAGCATCTAAACCGCTAGCTTCAAGAATATGCTCGGCGCACTTCTTTGGATCAGGTTCCTTGCTTACCGCGACTGGGTTCAAAATCTTGTATCTGGATTTGGGGTATTATCAAAACATGCATTTGGACAAATTTTAAACTACATATAGTTTAATAATTTTTCAAATTAATTTCAAATATAGAATCATGCCATTTTACTTAACAAAGGGGTCATCCAAAACTCTCGACGATACAAACTAAAAAAATTTGGGGTGGAAAAATAACGTAAAGTAACAAACGGGTAAAACAATTAAAGGTGGGATGACTCTTGCCTTTGTATGTCCAATACGATATCCTTCAGGATCTAAATTAATTTCTTCAAGGCATTTTCTAGCTGATTCTTTCGGATCAGGCTCGCTTGCCATTGTGGCAGGAGCTAATATCATATAACTACGCAAAGATTATTGTGAATTTTATTTTAAATATGATCGATTTTTAAAATTAATATATTTATTAAGTAAGTCTTACCGAAGTTTGAAGTCAGGATAGACCATTCTGTTGGGGAAGCCTTTACGACAAATACGGATACCTTCAAGTACACCGTTACAAGTCAGCTGGTGCATAACCAAGTGAGAGTCAATCATGCCTGAAAATTTCGACAATGATGAGTTGAGGAAAAAATACGTTAGGCATTACTAACCAGGTTGTTTCAATTCGTTGGGGATGATACAACGTACAAAGTGAGGTTGGGTGGCTCTCAAAGTTGTCATCAAGTTGTTCAATTGTTCCTAAAAGATCGTTAAGCATTACATCAAAGGCCACCATTTGCGTTTAAGTTAATAGATTAAAAACAGGCAGTAAAAGCGCAAGTGTGGAAAAGTTAATAAAGTTAAATTGCATCTTCAATATGCAACTGCATTTTGTGGTACAATATTGGTAAAAGGGTGAATGTAACAACATACCAAACCAATTCATTTGGTTCTTAATAAATATTTACATATGGTGTCAACACCACAAACAAGTACTAATGGATGACGTTTATCTAAATTAGGGATTGTCTTCTAAGTAACCAGAAGATGTATATAAATATATGTACTAGTAGTCCAACTTTGTTATGTTGAATTAGGTAAGGGTTCTACTACATATAACTTTTATCTATAACAAATCAAATACTTCTTCCGTTAGTTGGAAGTCTAAATAATTTACATTAGATAAAAAATTAATAAAACCTTTTGAAAACGTTTGGACCTAACCTACCCTGTAGGAAGAGGATACGGTTGCCATGCTACCACTCTTCTTACCACGACCACCTATTAAAATACAAAGCAGAAACTAAAGCAATATGTACAAAGCAATAACAGCCACTATTGCTTATAGGGCAAAATAACAGGTTTGGAGTAAAACAAGGAATTTATCGAAGATAAGGTGTGAAAATTAAAAATAAGTGACAGAATATACAAGGTAAGCAAAAGGGATAGGGAAATTCTGTTCTCAGCGTCCATGGTGAGCAGAAAAGGTATTTACCCTGTATAAACTGGAGACGGTTTGGAAAGCGGAACCCTTTGTACGTTTTGCACCTGTATTTATTTTAAATTATATAATTATTATAATAAATAAATGATTGTAGATTTTGGTAAATAAAAGTAAACCTCACCTTTGCCACCAGGATCAGCTGCTCCTGATTGGCCAGGGTGATCGGCGAAAATTTCGATCATCAGTTTGTTTGTGCCCTTTTTAAACAAGTCAACAACGGTGTCGTTCAAGGGATCTTTGTTCTTTTCCAACCAACCGGTTACGTTGTATGGTACCTTCACATCATATTCAATTAACTTTCAGAGTTTGTAAAGTTTTAGTAACTTACGCAGCCAGCGTAATGGCCAATAGCAAAGTGGGCGGCTTGTTGACCTGGTTTTGGTGGTTTTGGTTTTTGGAAATTGGGTGATTTGCCCAAATGGTTATTGTTCAATTTTTCTTCAAAGGTCTTATCAGTAGCTTTGGGGAACATAGATTCTTCTTCAAGGATGGATAAGATACCCATAGGCTAGATTACCCAATTAAAAGTTAGACATTGCAAAGAGCCTTATGACCGGGTGCACCAACACAACTTAAACTTAAGAAATGCTTAAAAAATTGGTTCCTTAGTAAACTGTTAAAATCATAGCAATGATTGTTTTTAAGCTTAAGTTTACGTCGTGTTGGTGCAAACGGCCATTAATGAAACAACTAAATGACCATACTTTATAGTGTAGACATTTAGTATTTAATAATAGCAGACCATACCTTTTTGCGATGCGTGGTGCTTGGTGAGATTGCGCAAAAGCGAGTAAGGTCAAAAGCTTACCAAAAACTGTGCATATACCTACTAATACCAAGTGCATTTCTATGAGTGCATTTTTCTCAAAAAAATTGTTTAAATTATACCTTTTCAATCAAACTAATTGTAGCTTGCAGATCCATACCAAAATCTATAAAAACCCAAGGAATTTTTTCTCTTTCATATTCCTCTTGTTCCATAATGAACATGTGGTGATTAAAAAATTGTTGCAGTTTCTCATTAGAATAGTTTATGCACAGTTGGTTAAAACCGTTGTACTGAAAGTTAGTTAAGCAAAGGCATTATTTTGTAGCTGTAGCTGACGAATAATGAACAACCCATTAAATAAATGATAGTTAATGAAATTAAAAGCACTCTCATTTTTGTTCTGTAACACGGAACAGTTTTGGTGTTTGCAAATCGCAAATTACCTTTTCAATGAGATCGATACAAGCAACTAAATCCATGCCAAAATCAATAAACGCCCACTCAATTCCTTCTCTTTTGTACTCTTCTTGTTCGAGAACGAACATGTGGTGGTTAAAGAATTGTTGCAACTTTTCATTTGTAAAGTTGATGCAAAGTTGCTCGAACCCGTTAAACTGGGCAGATGGAAAGACATGTTAATCAAAAAAAAAGGATTCGCGACAGTATATCACCGTTACAATGGTGTAACTGCCGATGAAGCTAAACGGGAGTAAAAAAAAACACAAATGTTAATTTAAAAAAAGAGTTGCTACGGAATTTCTCCATGAATCCGTAAATTACCTTCTCTATAAGGTCAATACAAGCAACTAAATCCATGCCAAAATCAATGAACGTCCATTCGATACCCTCGGCTTTGTATTCTTCTTGTTCAAGGACGAACATATGATGGTTAAAGAACTGTTGCAACTTTTCGTTCGTAAAATTGATGCAAAGTTGCTCGAACCCGTTAAACTGGGTTTAAAAGAAAACAAACGTTTAAAAAGCTGTAATAACTCAGTGTCGTTCTGTAGACAGAGTTACTACTTAACTACAGTAATACTAGAACATATTCCAGAATGTTCCAGAGTTTCTACGCTTAAAATAACAAATACAAAAACATTTAAAGCGACAGCACTGATCTTGGTGCCATGAGCGAAACTGGTATTCGCCATCTGCATAATCTTCCCCAGATTTGCCTGTGACCAATTACCTTTTCAATAAGTTCAATACAAGCAAGCAAATCCATGCCAAAATCAATAAACGTCCATTCGATTCCTTCGGTTTTATATTCCTCTTGTTCGAGGACAAACATATGATGATTAAAGAATTGTTGTAACTTTTCGTTGGTAAAGTTGATGCATAGTTGTTCGAAACCGTTAAACTGCATTTAAAAATAAAATTAACATTCACTCGCATCGCACTGTCTTTTCATATACAGAATTTGCGATGAGTACAACAACAACGGACCATTGCTCTAAATGACCCTATAAAACCATACGAAAACAAAAAAAATCAACCGATGAAAGTTAGGCTTCTGGAGGAACATTTCGATTCATTCGAATTACCTTTTCAATCAATTCAATACATGCAAGTAAATCCATGCCAAAGTCAATGAAGACCCAATCAATGCCTTCTTTCTTATACTCCTCTTGTTCGAGTACAAACATGTGATGGTTAAAGAATTGTTGTAATTTTTCGTTTGTGAAGTTGATACAAAGTTGTTCAAATCCGTTAAACTGGAGTTAGAAAAGTATTAGCAACTTGCAAGTGCTCTACTGCCTTTACATAAGTACAGTAACAGCACCCAATACTACAAGAATAAGGTGTCTTTCTTCTGGAAAGGTTACAAACAACCAAGGTCTCAAATTCTTTTAGAGACTCTTGTGAAATTCTACCTTTGTGGAACTCCTTTTCTCTGGCCCACCTATAAATTACCTTTTCCATCAATTCAATACAAGCAAGCAAGTCCATTCCAAAATCAATAAAGTCCCAATTGATGCCTTCCTTTTTATACTCTTCTTGTTCGAGAACGAACATGTGATGATTAAAGAATTGTTGCAATTTTTCGTTGGTAAAATTAATGCAGAGTTGCTCGAACCCGTTGTACTAAACCACATGGTTATATAAATACACAATTAAATTAAGACAAAAAAATATAAAACTACATATTCCTGTAAATTTGTTGAAGTGTTAAATGCCAGCAATGTAAAAACATCCTACCTTAAAATCGCGTACTTTAGTTAATAAAATAAAAAAAAGCAATACCTTCTCAATCAGTTCTATGCAAGCAAGAAGGTCCATGCCAAAATCAATAAAAGTCCAGATTATGCCTTCTCGTTCGTACTCTTCTTGTTCAAGTACGAACATGTGATGATTAAAGAATTGCTGAAGCTTTTCGTTGGTAAAGTTAATGCAAAGCTGTTCAAAGCCGTTATACTATAAAAGTAAATAAAAAGCAATGTTAAGCGTATGTGTCAACAACAAAAAATGATGTAATCTGGCACTGGTGGTGAACATCCTAGAAACTTTTAAATGTGTTGTGTTATATCTTACTTTAGTAAGAGGGATAACAAAAAAAACTTACATCGAAGATTTCGAAACCAGCAATATCCAGTACACCAATGAAGTGCTGTCTTTTTTGTTTCGTGTCTAAAGTTTCGTTACATTTCTTCACGAGCCACTTGAACAACCTGTCAAACATAGCTTTGGACATGGCACCAACGGAGTAGTTGACTTGGCTGACATTACGACCTTGTGTGACGAATTCGTTACCTACTTTGATCCTAGGTTTCAATAGACCTAAGTACAAAGCGGGTGTGTCGACACCCAAAAGTTTTGCAACACGTTCACCTTCCTGTTGGAAAAATATTACTCAGAGGATAATTGTTTCGATAACCACTAAATTTTACCTCTTGACCATCAGCTTCGGCTTGTTCTTCGCGACCTCTTTGTTTGAATTTCATGCCTCCCATGTGCATTACTGAGGCGGTGATTCTATAGACGTCATCCTTTTCATCTTGAGTGAAACCCAAAATGTCGAAAGCCTCCTACATCATCAAACAAGTGTAAGTACGTCGTATTGGTCAAATGTGATAAGCAAAATTTTGATTGATTTGAAGCTAGAGCGTGAATATTTACAAATGTAATATTAATTTAAAAAAAGGCAATTAAATAGTAACAACTTACCCTCAGTTAATACCACCAGAAAAGCTTAAAAAGACAAACAGCGTTTAAAGGATGTGATAGGATTTTGATGCGGAATTATTGTCTAAAGTCGGGTGAAAATTGTGTAATGGGGTAGTCGCTACTTACATCGGTTAGTAAACATTCTTCTCCGTCGTCAACATTAGGTATAGTAGTTTTGCCTTGAGCTACATTGTAGTAATCGTGGATGTCGTTTGATAGCAAGCTTTTTTCTGTCGAAAAGCAGCATTTGTTAATATTTTGTTACGCTTATTAAATTAATGCGACGCAGCTGCGGCAGCTATTAATGTGTATAGTTGTTCCCAGGTTCCGAAATTATAAACGAGTCTTCTGCAATTTCTATCTATAGCTATGGCGACAATTGTCTGTTAAATAATGAAAGTTATAAAGCGTATATACAGCGGCGAACATATCTTCAATTTGGGCAATAATTCATAGCAGCAGTGGCTGTACATGTGAGTATCACAAAAAGGGGGGTTGTAAACGTCAGATGTGGAATTGTGTCAAAGTAGTGATCGTCATGCAACAGGGAGCGAGCGATGCCTAGAATTCACCTTCACCTGGTTAAAAATGCCAATTAAAATAAAGACCGCGCGCTCCCCGCATTATAGAAGGATAGGTACTAATTGCTTACATCGGTCATTTCTCCTTCATTATAATCGTTGATGCCAGAAATGCGGATTTGACCGCGACTAATGAAGGGATAGTCATATATCCAATCGCTTAATTGGCATTTTTCTATAAGGTAAAACAACTAGGTTTAGATTGATATTCTAAGCATACTCGAAGACCCCAACGGTTTTTAATCGATTGGAATTAAGGTGATAGTAGCAGTGCGTATCTAAACAGTACATTCTCACCTACAAACATTTAATTAGATAGAAATAGGAAGTATTAGTGTCATAGTAAAGAGAGAAGAAAAAGCGGTCATGTCTTACATCCGTCACTTCGCATTCTTCACCGTCATTGACTCCCGGGATTGAAGTTTTTCCTTGCGATACGAAGTGGTAATCGTTGACGTTGTTAGACAGCAGACATGTCGCTAAGTAAAGCAAAATCTTTAAGTCGAGTCACAGCCGACTTTTGTAAAGATTATAGTTAATCAGTGGCGAATCAGCTATGCTTGGTGAAAATATCCAATTAAAGGAAAAAAATCAAAACTCTACGTTTGATTCGAGTTATGTCTTGTTTAACTCGTATCCAGCTCTACGTGGATATCAAGGTTCAGGAAACTTGGGTTGTTAATGTAGTGTGCGAGTGTTGTTCTTATGCTCGTACAAAAGGGTTATCCACTAAATTACAGAAATACAGAACTCAGCCACCACCCTACTGAAGACCTACTAATATCAATGCCAAACAAATACCCTTAAAAATTATTTCGGTTGTTTTTAACCACTTACGTCGGTTAAACTACATTCCTCGCCATCATCAACATTGGGAATAGTAGTTTTGCCTTGAGCGACGTAGTAATATTCGCTGATGTTATTTGACAGAAGACATTTGTCTAAATTACATAAGAATAAGTTAACAAAATGTAGTGTACAAATACACCTCACACAGCTGCTCGTCGAATTAAATTTTGAATTAAAAAAAATACCTTTCAATCCTTTGACCGATCCAGACATCATTTGGTAGAAAATGTGGTAGGATCTTTCGAGAGGCTGTTGAGAGATGACACGAGCCTTTTCAAGCAAATCTGTTAAAAAAAAAGTCAATTAATCACCTTAATTACATTGCCAGTTGCGTACATGTTTCGATGTCAGCACCGGCCAATTTGCCCGTTGGTCCAAAGTGAATACGGATGAATTTACCCTAAGCCAAAAAAAGAAATGAAACATTTTTTTTCTCACAATCTATCGAAGAAAACTTACGAAACGAGAAGAGTTGTCATTACGGACGGTTTTGGCGTTACCAAAAGCTTCAAGTACTGGATTGGTTTGTACAACTTGATCTTCAAGATTTGCTTTCTTTTGGGCGGCTTCGTCCTTTTTGCTCGAAGCACCGACGGTGGCGAAATAAGCGATTACCTTCTTCGTGTTCTCAGTCTTTCCAGCACCAGATTCGCCACTACATAAAGTAAGGTTAATATTGTATTTCAGTTATTCGATTGAAATACTTACGTAATCAACATAGATTGATTTTCGTGGTCTGGAAAATAATGCCGTTAATTAAAACTTTTGCGTTGGTTTACGGCGACAACTTACTGGTAAGCATGTTGACGTAGGCACCGTCAGAAATGGCAAAAATATGTGGTGGAACTTCATTTCGCCTCTTGCCACGGTATAATTTGGCGCAACGGTTGGTGTATACGGGAAAACGTTTGTAAGGGTTAATAGCTACGCAGAAGAGACCGGAATATGTCTGCAAAGTTCAAATTAATATTAAAAAAGATTCTTCGACTTTCTTTTCAACTAACAGATTTAACAAAAACAAACGAATCAAATACGTCCAAATTATTTGATCGCTTTTACACTGACAACTCTGATTTAATGCAGAGGTTCCAGTGCTGTGGTATAAGCAATGTTCTACACAGTATAGTGTAGAATAAACCAAATACGTTTGTGGTACTGGTCATCAGCAAAAATAAAAAAATGCACACAAAACTCTCATCTGCTCTGGAGAGTTAAACTGTTGGTCCAGTTGATAATATCAAAACAAACAAATCAAATACGTCTTGAAATATTAATCGATTTTTTTAAGCTTCCACCGTTTGTTGTGGAATAAGCAAAGTTTTACACATACTGTGTAAAATGAGCCAAATACGTTTATAGTATTGGTAAATTTTGCGAATGCGTGCAAAATTTTGTCTGCATTTCTGCAGATTGCAAACTTTGGATCCCGTTGATCAATAGTACGGTTTTTGGGTTCGTCCCAGCGGATTCTTCCAAAGTTTTCCTGGTACATATAAGAGAAGACCAATTTTTTTGGCGTTTCTCAGAAAACAGAAAAACACCACCTCGTGGTTACAAATAATCGCGACTTACGTAAATTAGTTGGTTATAGTATCTTTGTTTCAAATTATGCAAAACAGAAGCGTCGTTAAGATAAGTCAAGTTAGACATATCTTCGGCTTTTTCATATTTAGGAGGGTTGACTTGTTGTACTTGTTCCTTCTTAAAGTGCTTTTCCTATTGAGAAAAGAAAAATTAAAATCTGTTTTTTTGGAAACTTACATAAATTAGTTGGCAGTAGTAGCGTTGTTTTAAGTTGTGTAAAACGGCGGCTTCGTTCAAGAAAGTTAAATCAGCCATGTCTTCGACTTTTTCGAATTTTGGAGGGTTTACTTGATTTACTACATCCTTCTTAAATTGCTTTTCCTACTCGCACATATTAGTTAATTATATTGAATAGAAAAGTGTTTAATTGTGTATTTTTTTATTAAAACGAAATTAAAAGTTTACCTCTCCTCCGGGAATCCCTACGGTGACGAGGTCACCCTTGGTTCCTCAGATTTCTCCAAGGAGAAAACCTTCCTTATCATCTGGTACCCAGCAAGCTTTTTTGGCGTCATAGGGCTTGGTCTGATCGATACGTTTTTGTTCGAGCGATACGAACAAATATGGAGTAGGATCAGGATCCTCTTGAGCTTTAACTTCCTTCGGCATGTTGAATATTCGTTAATGTACTGGGGCTACAGAGACACGCGGAACAGCCCTAAGAGCCTTCCTGCAAGCAACGATTATATTCAAGTTTCATTCACAAAAAATTATTAAAGTCAGTAATGAGTTCCGGTCCATAAATTAAATACGTAATTTGGAACAATCAGGTAGTTCCACATGTTACCGATTGTATAAATTCTTTTTAGAAAACTATTAAAAATAGAATAGAAAATGTGGCACATCTAAATTCAGATCGCAGCGCTTCCCCAGTTACACCAAACGATCCAAGAATTTCAAGCCAAGCTTTGCCAAGTTATTTAAAGAACATTGTTGAACCGATTGAATTTTTCTTTCGGTTTCTTTTTCTTGGCCGTTATTCTATTCGATTTATCATTGGGTAGATGTTAATTTCCGAATGTTAATTGTTTTGATCAAAGTATGCGAACTTAAATTTAGACTCACGAAACACTGACGCCTTCGATTTAAAAATAGCTCAAGCCAATTTGGTTTTCGTATTGTGCGCGCCGCCATGTAAGGACCGAGCACCATGTGGATTTAAGTTTGGCATGCGCGTACAAATTTAAATTATAAATAAAGCAACCGAATGACGAATTTGAAAAATACCGCAGCAAACATTTGTTACATAATGAATGATTAAATTTAAACTCTGCAACGTGCTAAAGTAATTTTCAACATATGTTGGTTAACGCCGAAGATATTTTGACACGTGTTTATTAAAGCAATTATTCATTTAATGGTACCTCGACGACATACTAGCTTTACTAACAATAACTTTCCAAAAAAAAGTAATCACTACTGCTGTACATTAAAATTTTTACCGTTATATCGCTGATATTAAAGAAGAAAAGCTAATATGGCGTCGACATCATTAAAATACTCTTGTAATTTCGTCGTTAATGTGGCTTTAACTACACAATAATGCTATCACATATCACTTTAGCACTTCACAGTTTGTATATCCTTGAATGTGTTAGATAATTATCAGATGAAACTGGATAACACAATCACACAAAAACATATTGCTTCACTTACGTTCGAAAGGCGTTCTGAACGAGGCAAGGCGCTAGTCCAGAAATTTAAATGTTCGCAACCAGATCCGAAAATGTAACGAAGCTTTTCATTGGACGGGAACCTCTCCCAATCCCGGACAGCGTTACATCTCGGTCGATGGACCATTTTTGGAACGAGGAGCGGGATCAGCAAGTAGAAGGGCTGAAAATACTAAGGAAATCGGTTCAAAAACAGACAGGGGCATTTCTTTTAGGAACACAGAAGTGTAACATTCATTCGTTATATTCAATTTTTTTTCGCGACCGGAAAGATCATTTTATTCGTTTTTTTTTATAATGATCGTGTTGTTGGTTGTATAAGTGATTTAACCAAATAGTTATTAGGGTAAGGTTAGTGTTAAATATAACTGCTAACCTACATTTTACCTTATCTTCATCATTTAAAATTTTTACACTATCGAAAACAATAATGAACACGTGGAATGTGGAAAGTGAAATAACAAACAAAACGATTTCTGTTCATATAGGTGAAACGCAATAAATGATCCCATACAACATATATAAACACAATACTCCTTCTATCTCAGACTGCAATAAATAAGACTTATTCACCTTGGCACAGATTCAAAAATTGGTTGGAAGCATTTATTTAGAAATTCTATGGTATAATGAGAGAAAAATATAAACTGCATAGAAAATATTTGAATTTATTAGTAATAATGTCTTTAAATCCAAAAATATCTTTATATAAGTTAGTCTAAACAGTAGTGTATGGATTATTATTAATTGACATCGTATTACACACGTGTCCTCATCATAGTCTTGACCAAACACGCGATTGGTGAATTCAAAAATAAAAAAAAGTTATGTATACCAAAAGTGCTGAATTTAACACCATTTTTGCCAATATCAGTAGATACGTTGACCTCTCTCTACATACGGAACTAACTAAGTTTAGAGTACACAAGGAATAATAGTTTTTCAGACTTTCGTCTGTGAAACAAAAATAATTACTGACATAGTAATACAATATCCGGGTTCATGTCAAAATGAAGATACAATATAGTACTTTTTGTAATATAAGTGTTCAAAAAATTAGATGTATCTACAGTACTAAAACGATTTATTAATTTTTTTAATTTTATTTGCAATTTTACTGCACCTTGGGCAGATCAATCGCACAGATTTAACAGTATTGATGAAACTTTAAATATCAAAAAATCTAATTATCCATTTCTGTACAGTCTTCTCCTTACTAGAGATGATCACAAAAATCTAAAAATTCTACTCAATATCAGTTTTTTAAAGAAGCTATTTACAAATGATTGATTGGTAATGCATATCTTCATTGTCTCAGGGGCATTGAGAAATTCTCAAGATTTTGTTAATGGTTTTACAGCATACATGTTCTATTGTAGAAGTAATGCGCGTGATTTTAATGTGACGCCACTATCCAACACAGCGGGGCAAAACAGATCTGATGCGGTGGGGGTATGGCCATCCTATACAGCAAAACACCATTTTGCTCTGAGCGGTGTGAGTGGAAGAAACGTGTCTCCGCGGGAAGTGAGTTTTTCCACTTTATAAAACGGCCTCATGAACCATTCGCTTGAACAGCGATAGGCACTCAAGTTTTGTGGGAGGCTTGGACAAAAATGCTTGTACATGCTTCAAGATGCCTTCAAGGACGAGTGCATTTGAAGGTCACAGTCCGGGCGGTGGCGTTCAAGGAAGGCCGAGAGAAGATCACTGACTAAACCCGTGCTGGACGGCTAAACGACCGGAACCACCCAAAACGTAAACCGTGGGTGCAAAGTTTTCCGTCTCGACCATCGATAGAGCATCCAGCAAATCGCTAACATCCTAAACATGTCCACATTTGACATTAAAAACAGGGCCAGGCTCGATCATAACAATGCCACCAGCCACACGGCCTTCACCGTTTCCAGTATCCTGGCCCAGAGTAATACCCTGGTGGTCGTCAGTCTCATTTCCCTTTCCCCGACAAAAGGGTGAAAGGTAATCATTGAAAGTCAGTGGAAAACATAGAGCATGCTACAACGTTCCGGTCGAGGAGTTCCAAAGGGCTTTCCAGACATGACAGACACATCTCTGCAAGTGTACTGATTCTGGTTTTGACAAATTTTAAGCCTTTGTACCGATACGATCAATAAATATCTATTTTTCCTAGAATATACGAATTTCTTTTATAATGGACCATGTATTTTAGTAGTGCTTATGTTCCTTCCAATACTAATAATTTTCGTGAAAGTAATTATTTATTGTGTTCATCGGCTATGGTTAATATTTCTATGATTTCTGAAGAATTAAAGCGCTCAGCAAATAAATTTTGGTGTGGACCTAATTTATATTAAGGAATTGCTTCAATGTTTTTAAACCCACAAATTGTATATACAACTTGATAAGGACTGCAACATCTTCCAATAAATGGAAACACTTCTGCATTGATCCCATACTTAATATTGTATTGGAAAACTATCGTCTTACTTCTTTATTATGCGACTTTGCCTAAATATTTATGTCTATCATATATTCTGAAATATTAAATATTTGCAAACAGCCGTAAAGGAGTGTACATTAGTCTATACCTCGCTACCATATGTTGTTCTTTTATGTTCAATAATAATTTTATTTTAGCCGATGTTCTCTCATTTATTAATTCTGAAATATATTGGCCCGACAGACACTTCATGATTTTATGTCTCATAGTTCTGTACTAATCAATCTATCAATGTGATCTCTACATACTTACCAAAGAAATTTGAACAGATTGACATCTATATTCTATTAACTAGAGTTAGTAAAATTTCTATAACAAATTAGCTACTTAGTCAAACGAAAGTATAATTTGACCGCTGTCAACTTTTTATAAAATTTCTTTTTAACTACGTGTGGCGTTCCGCAGGGTTCCTATCTAAGGCTTCTTTTGTTTCTGTTGTTTATTAACGGAACTACATATACTAAATTATTTGCAGATGATATTTTCGTGTGTCAGTCTAATACGTACTGAAATCAGCATTGCCAAATATTACTTTCATGATGGGTTCACCCTTGTTTTAGAAAGAAAAAAATTCTACCTGTCATCGTTAGGTGTACGCATTGATGCTCTTCAAATTTTGAAAACATTGTCTGGAAAAACCCTTCATAAATTATATAGGCAAAAGTATTTTAGTAAACTACAATAAATTCATAAAATTGCATTTGCAGTAACATATCTTGACTATGACACATATTAAAGATGAAGAAAAATTAATATTCCCTGATATGACAATTGAATGCAACCGAAACAAAATTTTGCTCAATAGGTTCAGATAACGATTTCAAAAAGACGACATTAAGCACTTGTAGATACTGTTAAGGATCCTATGCTCAGCTCAGACTATAATGCATCTTAAATAAAACGATCTATAATTATCTGCACTTTTCACTTATTGTATACAATTGTTGGATACTTTTTGTGGTGCAAATTTTCCCATTAGTTCTGTTCTCAAATGTTATTTGCGATAAAAATATGTAGAGGTGATCATTCACTTTTAAAAAAGAACATTCAATTTAACGTCTAGAAGAAGGCAACACAAACTTAGTTGCCGAAACGTCCATGAATTACTTGTTGTTTCTCATCCTTATCTCCTGAAGGCTTTCGTTGGAAGGAACTCTATCATAGTTTCATTATTAAATCTTATATTCACCAGACACTTGGCACTAAGTATGGTGTACACTTAAATAGTGTATTATAAAGCAAGTGTCACAATCAAACTTGACGCACAAAGGCAACTGTTTTAGACTGACTAAAAATTAGAAGATGTTTTGATTATGTCAAAATAAATTAATTGACTCAGCATATCTTTTATCAGTGAATTTATGTTATTTTTTCTTCTTGGAATCAACTTGCGCATCTAAGCAAATTACAACCGAGCACGTCCTTTACAATTAAAAAAACAACAGATTCATCTTTTCCAACTGGGTCCAAAGAAAATATATTGTTTATGTAAATAATAACCACAATTACATGAAAATACATACATAAAAAATAATGTTTTTATCATAACTTATATTGAAGCAAATAATTTTTACTTCTTACAAATTAAATTGTTGTTTTATTAAAATTTGAAGCAAAATTTAAAAATAGATTCGTGGCAAGATAAATTAGTTGAGTGCACATTTTTTATTTTTTATTGTGCACGTTCAAGTTACTTATTTTTCGATAAGAACGAACAGCTTTGGAAACTGCTGAGTTTGATTCTTGAATCGTTTACGTTGCATTTATGCGATGCACTAACATAATCAATCGTTACAGTATTCATCGTTCGTGGCAGCACTTTACAAATTAACAGTTTGGTGATCGAGAGTGAAAGAGGCATCCGTTGCTTGTGAGAGAAGTAGTTACGAAAAAATATTAAGGCTTGCGTATCTTTCCGAAGTTTATGATCAATGGTTTTAGCACAATATTCTGTGTCGTATTCCGAATCAAATCTTTCAGAACCATCAGCAGAATCACAAGACGTTCAGACGGTATGATCGTTACAAAGAAGTGTATGGTTCCACCTAACACCTTTAAAAATGATCATAGGAGGAATCCATGTCCCGTCTGCGCAAATGCATGCTACCATAGATTGAGTTTAACCACGTTCAGCGTAGGATCTTTTATAAACATACTTTTTACCAATGCCAGTAACAACTTTAGATAGTTTTACTACATACGATAATCTAGACTCGACACAGTTCCAAATTAGATGTGGTTTGTCTTTGATAGTGAGTTTCGTAAGAACATTATCTAGTTTCAAAAAGAAGTATTTGACCATCGTCTCATTCGCTAGAGAAACCCTATAAGCTGAAAGATTTTCTGGCATACGTAGGCACGAATTGTACCTGCTTTCAAAACTGTTCCACCACTATTTGCTTGCAATGCGATTAGCTGATCGCAAGAAGTTCTCCCGATCAGCCACTTCACCAAGATCATGGACATAACTTCTAATTTGATAAACCATAAATCCAAAACCCAATTCTTGCATTTCTATAATATAATTGTAAAACTCTAACTTTAAATCACTAGACAGTGCATAATGCCCTTTCATATTTCTTACAGCATCCTCTTCACTCGCCAGGTAATGCTTCAAGGTGCTCCATGAAACTTCTGCTTCCTTAGAAACTTTGTACATGGTTTTACCTCCATTGTTTACTAAACTGACGGCTTTTTGAAGTTGTTGCTAGTTATATTGTTTATATTTACCATCTTTCTCCATTGCCAATCTAGAAGTATAATATCAAAAATCTGATACAGGTAGGTAATTTGGCGATAAAAAAAAATAACCTCAAATTCAAAATGAGATACTGACATACATTTTCGAATTCCTCTAACTAATACCTTTCAAACTCTATATTAGACTTTATTAGTTTATTATTTTTTTGATTTTTAATAATCTTACTTTTAAAATAATTTTCGGCAATTTTTGGTTTTGAACTTTATTTTCTAAAATGTCAAGCCACCCAGACACGCTTTAGCTATGTAGCAAATTATTTGTTAAAATAAATTTTCCAGGACAACTGGACCCCTTAAGGAAGGTGAATGTAAAAAGAACCAACCAATTAAAGAAAAGAGATATTTAAATGTAAAAGAGACCAAGCATTCAAGTTTTATGGGGATTATTATGATTTACTTCAGATTTAATCAAAAAAAAATTGAATTAAACGTTAAGAGAAGACTGAATGACAAAACAAATTAAAAATAACTGCAGAAAAATGTAGAATTAGACTCATTAAAATGATAAGAATTTAAAAATACATGGCAATAATTTGATAATTATAACTTAATTAATAATATTAACAAAGCATTATATGGTATAGGATTAATATAATTTTCCTTTAAATTAACATAATTAATTTTTTTTAATGTACAATAAAAGTAGTTATGCTAAAACATTTGCAAAAGTGAAAATTGATAATTTCCGTCACCACCTCAAAACTACAAGGAAACTACTTAAAACTCATTTATCAATTTTGTTAGTAAACGAGAAATGCAACGAACTTTATAAAAAAAAGAAATAAAATCGGATGCTGTAAAATTTAGCACCTGCTCCTATAAATAATAAATATTTTATTTTTGAATTATGATCTGTTATGATGGGTTCTCTAAGTATAGACAGCTAGAGATGTTCGAGGTGTTACATATGTAAATTACCTGTGGGAATAGCGTTTAGCAAAGCAATATTAATTAATGCTTAATATAAATTTAGATGTAATAGGTTATGCATCTAAAACTTTAGAAACTAATGCTTTATTGTTATGAAATTCAATAAAAAATTTGTGTTTTATGTTGTTGTTGTATTAGTCAAAAATTTGGTTAATAAAGTTTTGTCTACTGTTTGTTTTTTAATTTTCCCATGGAGTTACTGCCTACTTGCGTTTCTGTACTCTTGGACCTGACTTAGAAGAACCGTTTTAAAAAATATTAAATTCTCTTTTAAAAGTATATATTTTTGTAGATGTGTTCAACGTATTACTGTAGAAAACTAATACGATATTACCTTATACTCTACTTTTAATCAAAACAATTATGCAACAAATATACGAGATGTTTGCATCCCGAATTCGCAAATTCAACATGTACTTTGGTTTTGTATATTAAATTCTTGTATTCTCAGGACTTGTTTGTTTAGAAAGTGCCCACTTAAAACGTTTGTTAACGAATTCTATTTGCGTATGTATGATTCAATCGTTTCTTGAGTAATTTTGAAATAGTGATAGATTCAAAAATAATGTTGTAGCGTCAATTTTTATTTTAGAAGAAGTGAAAAAATTTTTGAATTAAAAATATTTTAAAACAGATCAGGTTGTAAATCCGTAGTAAAACGGAATCTTTAACAAACACCATCATTGGTGAAAAAATTTTAAAAAATGTATAAAAACGAAAAAAAAATTTCATGGATGAATTGACACGTTTATTCATAATCAAGCATTTCGGGCAAAACTAAATACTAATAAATGTGTAAGAGCTTATAGAAAGTGCGCCGCAACTTGCACGAGAAAAAATATTCAAATATACAGGATGTCCCAGAGATCACCCCCCAGGCTTGTATTTCCGTTATTTTTTGTTTTCATTTATTTTTTAAAATTTTTGTAAATGAGACTAAATTCTCTATAAGATAACTAAATACAATGTTCAAATTCTGCACTTGTATAAATAATGGTAGCGATATTCAACTATTTTTTTTCAAATAGCATAATATATATTTTTTAATATTTCGGATAGTACCTTTTAAACTCTTTACAACCATATAAAAAAATATGGGTCTTACATACAAATTTTTGTTAGAAAAATACGATTAATAGTTGAAGGTAGGTTTGCCAAGGAAATAACTGATTTTTGTCATTTTTATCTAGGAGCCCATAAAAATAATGCGTAAGTTAGTTGTCAAACTGATTTCCCTAATTTTTTAGTGTTCCGTTTATCATAATAAATATGAATTATACCAATTCCGAAATGTGAGACATGATGCTAATGTGATTATTATTTTTGTGATTATGTTATAATAGAAAATTGTATTTACTTTTCTTATAGAGAATTTAATTTCATTTACGAAAATTTAAAAAAATAATAAAAAAAATAAAAAATAGCGAAAATACAAGCCATGGCAAACCTACCTTCAACTATTAATCGTATTTTTCTAACAAAAATTCTTATGTAGGACCCATATTTTTTTATATGGTTGTAAAGAGAATAAAAGGTACCTACTATCCAAAATATTAAAAAAAAGTATATTATGCTATTTGAAAAAAAATAGTTGAATATCGCTACCATTATACAAATGCAGAATTTGAAAATTGTATTTAATTATCTTATAGAGAATTTAATCTCATTTACAAAAATTTTAAATAAATAATAAAAAAATAAAAAATAACGGAAATACAAGCCTGGGGAGTGATCTCTGGGACACCCTGTATAGTTACAAATTTTATAATTTAGTTTATTTCGTATAAATCTACCAGTCTTTAAGCACGTCCTACGGACGTATAAATTTTGACCTATAACTTTTGATCTTAAGGTCATAGGTCAAATTTATGTACACAAAAATTGTTTGTCTTGTCGAAACAAACATATTGGGTAAGAAAAATCAAAAATAATTTTGAAGTTGAATGAAATTATATACAGTGTCATCCCCAAAGTCCGCACCAAATGGGAAACTTCTTTATTATGGGTTTTTCGATAAAAAATTATTCTTTATAAAAGTTTGTGCATCATCTAAAGCTAAAAATGCACCAACAGAATGTGGCAAAACACGCGTAATATACGAGGTGCATTCGAAAATTTGATTTTCAGTCAAGAGTTACCCTTATTTCAGTAAATATCAAAAAATTTTATTTGAAAAAGTTGTTCTTCATTAAAAAAAACATCAAAATTTGAAGTCTATCTAGGACAAATTTTAATTTTTTCCAATTTCCAATAAGAAGAATCGATCTGTGCCTGTTGCAGGATGGACATCATACTGAGATGTAATTTAATTTTGATGTTTTTAGTGCCTCAATATTATAGAAAATAATATTCTTCTTAAGATACTGACTTGTTTTGAGCAATTTTTAGTGTCAACAAAAAATCAAAAGAGCTTTGCCCCAAAAATGTTGAAGTTTTTTCTAATGAATAAAAAAATTGACCATAATTAGCACAATAATTGGGCAATTTGTAAATTACAAACTTTTAAATAAACTGTTGTATACAAGATGTTGTTTAATTATCATTTAAAGCAAATCTTTTTTCTTATAGCCACCATTTTAAAAAAAATCCAGTTTTCCTAAATGGCATTACTTCAAATCTTGATGTAGTTTTTAATGGTGAACAACTTTTTTAAATAAATTTTTTTGATATTTTTAGAAATAAGGGCACTTTACTCTTGACTCAAAATCAAATTTTCGAATGTACCTCGTATATTACGCGTCTTTCACCACATTTTGTTGGTGTATTTTTAGTTTTAGGGGATGCACAAACTTTTATAAAGAATAACTGTTTATTGAAAAACCGATAATAAATAAGTTTCCCATTTGGTGCAGACTTTGGGGATGACGCTGTATATACGAATACAGTGACCGGCAAAGAGTTTGCATCAAATGGGAAAAATTTTTATAATTGAGATATCCGAAAATTTCTATTGGCAAATGAATTCAGCATATCGAATAACAAAAAAAAGCACTTTGACAAATGTCATGTGACTACTGTCATGGCAGCAAATTTTAAAAATATCCCTTAAATATGTAAAAAGTCTGGTTAAATGTCAAGATATTGAAAAATGCCTACGAAAAAATTTGTTCAGAGTTAGATTATACGTTTATGTGCAAATTTTCAAATGAAAATAACAATTTTTCAAAAATATCAGTTTTCCGGCATTTTTTCCGGAAATATTGAGAAAACCAACAAATAAACTTCACAATCCAGTAATTTATTAGTCTACCAATGGACGGTAAAGAACAAAAAACAGTGTTTTTTTAGGACGGATTTTGTTGCAAACTCTCTGCCGGTCACTGTATAATATTGGCAAAAATGTTATACTTATTGAATCAAAAAACATTAGAAACAAACGCTTTATTAAAAAAGCATTGTAGAACGAATATTTCTATAAATATTCCAAAAATACGAAGATTTTGCCCAAAATATAATCAAATCTTCGGCTTTATACATAAATAATTTCTTAAAATCGTACTACTAAAACAACAAGAGCCTCTAAAACATATAATAAATTAAAATTCTTGGAAGTTCTTAAAAACTATAATCTGATTTCTTCAACAAGAAAATTAACTTCTCCGCGAAAAATTAAGTTGTTTTAAGGCAAGGAGAACGGTCTGAGAATTCAGAATCCATCGACGGTGGATTTATTATATTATTTATCAGTGGCACTTTGGTAAACAACAATTCAAGGACGTTTTGGGGTTGATGTCTAGAATGTTACGAACAAAGTGTGCTGAGACTCGAACACCTGAAAACTGCCTTTAAAGCTAACGGGTACACTAGGAAGCAGATCGAAAGATCAATGAGGTCCGAAAGATGAAGAACAGCGGAACCCGACAGTAGATTTACTACCGCTCACTCATGTCTATCATACATGTCTGAAGACACAGACCGCATTGGAAGAATTCTAAAGAGGCACAGCATAGAATAGAAATTTATTAAATGCTTACAAGAGCATATACAATACAGAAAGAAAACAAAAGTGATATTAGCAATTAGTAATATAAACATGCTTAACAATATAAGAATAAATTGTAAATTACAACAACAATAAACAAAATTAAACAAACGAACAATAAAAATGACTATACATATTTAATAAATCAATTATCTGGTTGTAAGTCATAACGTATAAAATTTAAAATTTTTGACTTGAATGCTTGAAAATTTCTAACATCTCTGACCTCCACAGGCAATTTATTAAACTTATCCAGATCGTCATAAAACAATGACTGTTTGGTTATCTCTTTACGTGCCTTATTAACATAATATAACATGTCTTTGTAACG
Organism: Abscondita cerata; assembly: GCA_030710515.1. NCBI lineage: Eukaryota > Metazoa > Arthropoda > Insecta > Coleoptera > Lampyridae > Abscondita > Abscondita cerata. Next base: position 92,843 of record JALBCR010002354.1, read on the forward strand.
TGTGTTATAATTGTGAACTTCACATACTTTCTTCAACAGCGAGACAAGTATTCAGCTAACATTCCACCTTGCGTTTTAAAAACAAAAAAAAGTAAAAGTGGTACACTCATGAAATTTAAAACTTGGACACCACAATTTCTGTAAACAAAAGTTTGCACATTGTAAAGCGGGCTTGAGGGTATCATTTACAATTCTAACAGCAGGTAGTCTCAGCAGGGGTTATCTTATAGAAGGACTGTACAATGAATCATTACACTAAGCACGTTTTAGAAAATAGGTAATTTACGTTGCTTACTTAATTTTTTTCTTTAAAGAATATATTTGAAGGTATCGCTAATTAAACACCATGGCTCGATTAATTATCGAATCAAAATTTTGGATACGAGAAAATAACTTGGAGCTGTTACCCTGGCCAGCAAAAAGCCCAGATTTTAACATTATCGAAAATGTTTGGGTTCGAATACTTGCTGTTATCCGAAGACAACAAGGGCCAAATTTTATACCAGTAAACCGTAATGCACTAATTGCAGCCATTGATACCGCATGGGAAACGATTAATATTAATTATATTGATACCTTGATAGCGTCAATGAGCAGACGCCTCCAAGAATGTATCAATAATAATGGAGGTCACACCCATTATTGATTTCTTATATTTATTTATATAGTAATACCTTTATTTAAAAAAAAGTTTTCATTTAATTTTAAACTATAACTTGGTATCTTAATTATAATTATGTAATAAATTCTTGTCAAAAAACTAAATATATACGTTGACAATAAGAATTGCCTTAGTTTTTATTTTCACTTTTATATTAACTACAGAAAAAAATGAAACGTCATAAAATATACATTTTGTAAGGACTAAATATTATGAATAGAGAGTTTAATGATTTTTTTAATAACTTACAATAATTAGTAGGTTAGATTTATTTAAAAATAAGTAATAATCAGTCAACCCAAATAACCATGTTTAGTTTTTGATTTAATTTAAAAGTTATTGCTTGTAGACGTTTTTAAATCAAAATTATTTCTAATTTTATTTTGTAAACATTTCCTAAACAAAATTTTGATTCGATAATTAATCGAGCTATGGTGTTTAATTAGCGATACCTTCAAATATATTCTTTAAAGAAAAAAATTAAGTAAGCAACGTAAATTACCTATTTTCTAAAACGTGCTTAGTGTAATGATTCATTCTACAGTCCTTCTATAAGATAACCCCTGCTGAGACTACCTGCTGTTAGAATTGTAAATGATACCCTTAAGCCCGCTTCACAATGTGCAAACTTTTGTTTACAGAAATTGTGGTGTCCAAGTTTTAAATTTCATGAGTGTACATACGTACTGCTTCATAGATAAAAATTGTAAATCATTTAACATAGAGTTTATAGACGTGTAAATATTACATTTTAATATTAGACGCATCGCCCTGTTTGGAGTTTCTGTAGAGAATTTATGTCACAGTCATCCATGTAGTAAGTTAAGGAAGGACAATAATTAAAATGTGGTGCAATTAAAGTTTTATAAGCTATTATTCGGTATTGTAAATTAAAATTGAAACAAATTCTACTGAAGTAGTTCAGTTTTTTAGATATTTTTGAAATCGTATGTAATATATGTTCTTTAAAATTCAACTTGTTGTATATTTGTATACCTATATATTTGACTACATTAATTACTTCTAATTTTTTAGTGTTAAAAAAGATGTTAACATTGTTAATGTGTCCATTATCAATACCTTACATTTACCTTCGTTTACAATAAGACTATTGTTGTGAAAATAGACCGCTACACCTTTTAAAATGTTATTAATTCTGTTAATTGCACTGGGTAAATCTTCATCGTCTACTGCAAAGAGTGCGTCATCAGCCAATAAATTTAAAAAAGCGTCTACATCTTGTAGAGATACACATTGTTTTATGTCATTGATATATAAAATAAATAGTAGCGGGGCAAGTACAGTGCCTTGGGGAACACCAAACACAGTTTGAATCACAAAGATGCACTAAATCCGATACGGCGTAACTTTAAAAGCAATATGTTGATGGTCTCAAAAGCCCTACGTAAATCCATAAAAACTTCGACGATAACTTTATTGGAACAGTCTAAAACTTATCTCCAACCAGATACCACAAGCTGGATTGCAGTCTCGCAGGAATGTGCCGATCTAAATGCTGACTGGTTTTCTATAAGTAATTTATGTTTCTCAATAAAGAGTAACATTTGGTGAAGTATTAGATTTTCGAATATTTTTCGACGTATAGAACTACATTAGTAGATCGAAAGTCATCTGGTCGTCGAGCCTGGATAATTTTGGGTATAGGAGTGATTGTTGATTTTTTCCATTGTGATGGGAAAACACCTTCCTTTATAGAAGTATTCAAAATTACTGTTAACTTTTGTACAAAGAAGTCAGGAGCTGCTTCAATTATTTTCTTGTTGAAGGTGTCGCTCATCAAACATTTTTTTACTTTTATCAGCATGGCATATACTTCAGATTTATTGATTTGACGAAATTGGAAAGAAACGTCTCCCACTCTGGTATTGGTATTCTCTACTGTTGTAGAACAAGGAACAATATCACGTATACTCCGCACTATATATTGATTATACTTATCGGCAACAATTTTCTATTTCATCGTCCTGGAAATTCATAGAAATTACTTTGTTTTTAGGCTCACATTCGATTGCCTCCTGGATAACTCTCCAAAATTTCTTAGGGTTTTGTCTAAAAACTCAACATAATATGATTTTTTCTTTGATTTTATAATTTTCGTCACAAAATTTCTAGATTCTTTATACTTAAACCAATCCTCAATAGTTTTATTTAGCACCGCAGTTTTGTAGTTTTTATCTCTTATTTTGCATAGTTCTATAACCTCATTATCGTACCATTTGTTTGCGCCTTTCGCTTGTTCCTAATATACCTGGTAGGGAGCAATTTCATCGAGTACAGATTCAGTATTTACATAAACTTCTGACACCAGATCATTTACGTTGACTTTGTTGTGACCCCAGTTGTATTTTTTAAATTTATCTTCAAATACTTCTGTGTTAAAGAACTTAAAATTCCTCCTTGTTATACATTCTGTGCTTATTTTGTGATAATTACAATTTACATTACAATGCTGTTTAACATAAATTTCGATCAAAAGGTGATCAGATAAGCGAGGTGAATTTAATACATTCACATTTTGTAGTACCTTATTCGCAAATACTAGATCAATTTTTGTAGTACTGAGTCCAGTAACTCTCGTCGAAGACTTCACGTATTGCTTGAAACCAAGTTCTTTCATTAACTTAACTAGTTTATTTGAATAAAACAAATTTTGATTGAGGTTAATGTTAAAATCCCCTATTAAGATATTAAATGCTTTATCGTCGCAGTTATGAATTAGATTTTGCCATTGCTCTATAAAGTAGTTACAACCACTTGACGGAGACCTATATGTAGCTAACAAATGTATCCATTGATTGTTTGAGTTTTTGTACTTAATTCCTAAAAACCACACACACTAAATTATTATGATTAATATTAAAAGTAATATTGTATATTCAATATGTTTTGAAATATAAAAGATTAAGCCACACGTATGATAGCTGTATGAATCACACCTAATAATTTGATAGTCATTTCCAAAACTACCTGCAAACCAACGAATAAGATATCAACAAAGGAATAAAGAAACCGAAGTTTACCGTATACCTTGTTCTTGTAGCAAAGAATACATAGGAGCACCAAGAGATCGATAGTAACTAGACTTAAAATACATCGAGCGAACTGCCGTCTTGGAAACACCGAAAAGTCAGCTGTAGTCGAACATGCGCTTAGTAATGGGGATCACAAGATACTCTTTGAGAGCTCCAAGTTGCTAGCGGTTCCTAATGGTTATCATAACAGATTGGTTAGAGTAGCCATCGAGATCAATAAACATCCAAAAAACTTCAACAAAAAGAAAAAAGCTTTGAGGTTCAACCAGGCCCGGAATCCAATTTTAAAGAACACCCGAACGCACCTTACGAAAAACGGATTTGACCGGCGTAATGCAACCCCTCGCCCCCATTTTTCTTACTCTTCTTCTTTGATCAGCCTCGGTCGTCCATCCTTTGGACATAGGCCTCCCCCATGATTTTCCATTGTGTTCTGTCTTGTGCCAGTTGTATCCATATTAAGCCTGTAATCTTTTAACATGGTCAATCCATCTTGTATTTAGTCTTCCTCTGTTTCTTTTGCTTTCCCATGGTCTCCACTGTATAATATTTTTTGCCTACTTTCGTTTGTCCATTCTAGCGACGTGTCCTGTCCAGTTTAATTTTTGTTTTACCATTCTCTCCACAATGTCCTCAACTCCTGTGCGTTGTCTTATCCATGCGTTTCTTTTCTTATCTCCTAAGGATATACCATGCATTGCCTTTTCCATTGCTCTTTAGGCTACTCTCATTTAGTTTACAACGGTTTTTTTAATGGCCACGTCTCTGTGCCATACGTCATAACTGGTATTATGCACTTATTGTATACTTGGACTTTTTGATAATTTTCAAATTTTCCTAATTTTCCAAAAGCGCCCCATCCTTGCTTAATTCTTCGTTTTAGTTCCGCTATCTGGTTTAGCCTTCCTTTGGTTATTCGTTGTCCTAAGTAAATATAGTCTTCTACCTTTTCTATTTCAGCATTGTCTATTAGTAGTTTTCCTTGATTTTACTTGATTTCGCTGGACATGTATTTTGTTTTACTTATATTCATTTTTAACCTCACTCTTTTCGATTCTTATTTAGTTCTTTTATCATCTTCCTTAATTCTTCAAATTTGCTTGTGATAAGCACTATATCATCGGCAAATCTTAAATTATTGAATGTTTCTCCGTTTATGTTTATTCCTTTCTCTTTACATTTCGATCTTTTAAACACATCTTCCAGTGCCGCGGTGAATCGTTTTGGGGATATATTGTTACCTTGTCTTATTCCTTTCTCTACTCTTATTTGTTTTGGATCTTTCGGTAGTCTGGTTGTAAATGTAGCATTTTTGTATATAGTGCTTCTCAAAAGTCCCCTCCTCTCCTCTTATCTTTGGAGCGATTATACATAAACAAGTGAAATTTGGAAACTGAATATTAAGGGTTGTAAACTTCCCTACTAGTGATGATAGATGACGAAATCGTCAAAGATGACGTCACAATGCCATTGGGACCAATAATTTAAAATGGAACCCTATGGACAAGCGACACCTCTTTCAAAAGGTATTGAAAAAAATTATTCAATGATACTAATTTTGTTTGTGTATATGGCAGTTTTGGCAAATGGCTTATAAACAACGCAAAGCTGTGATGAATTAAATCAGTTAATACTAAAATTCAAAATTCAAGCACCGCCTCTGGATAGTTGTCAAATAATCTGACGTTTTTGTTAGTCTCCCTAATTCGACGTTTTTAATTTCTGATGAGACAAAAATTGATTTACTGGCAGAAGTAATAGGTTATCCTACTTCTTCAACAACTCCTACCTGTGAAGTCAGTCGAAGTACAGTACACAGGGTATTGAAAAAAAACAAATTTCATCCATACAAATTAAAAATGGTTCATCAACTCTCAGACGACGATCCAGACCGTAGGCTAGAATTTTGTGAAAATATTGAAACTAAAATTAACCAACAGCCTGACTATGTCAAAACAATTTCTAAATGGAAATGTAAAGACACAGAATGTGAGGTATTGGAGTGACGCAACTCCTCACCTCTTTCGTGAAACACATACCCAATTTCCCCAGAAGGTGAATGTTTGGGCAGGTATCCTGGGAAACCACATTGTTGGGCCGGTTTTTTTAAATACCAATTTAACTGGTGAGGTTTATCTGGAGATGTTGCAAAACCCAGTAGAACCGTTTATCCTTGAAATTTTGGAAGATAATCCAGATGAATTCGGCAATTTGGAAATACCATTCCAACAGGATGGTACTCCTCCACACTATTACGGTGCACAAAGACGATATTTAGATGAGGAGTATCGTGGTAGATGGATTGGACGACGGGGTTCAATGGAATGGCGACCTCGATCATCGCACCTCACACCTTTGATTTTTTCTGTGGATGTACCTTAAATCGAAGGTTTACACCACTAAACCTGACGATATTGACGTTTTAAAACAACGTATTGTTGCAGAATGTGAGGCTATTTCCGCAGACAAATTCGAAAAAAGTACGAGAAGAGTTTCAAAATAGGATATTTCACTGTCAGGAAGTGAATAGAGGTCACTTCGAGCAATTTATTTAGTGATTCTTAAATCTGAAATTAATATCATACTGAATGGAATTTAAATTTTAATGTTTACTAATGAGCCAATAAAACTGCTATAAACACAAACAAAATTAAGATCATTGAATAGTTTTTTCAATACGTTTTAAAAGAGGTGTCGCTTCCCATAGGGTTCCATTTAAAATTATTGGTCACAATGGCCTTATGACGTCATCTTTGACGATTTCGTCATCTGTCATCACTACTCGGGAAGTTTACAACCTTTAATATTCAGTTTCCAAATTTCACTTGTTTATGTGTAATCGCTCCAAAGAGAAGATGAGGGGAAGGGACTTGAGAAGCACTGTATGTCCTGGAGTAAGATGAAATATCTAAAATCTATTCTTCCGTTCGATAAAAGCTAAATAGATAGGTAAGTTATATTCTGTAGTTTTCTCTATAAGGACTCTAAGCGTTAGTAAGTGATCTATAGTTTCATAGTTTTATCTAAACCCAGCCTGTTCTAATGGTTGATAGAAGTCAAGCTTATTTGTGAGTATTTTTGTTATTATTTTTGACTGTAACTTATATACTTGCGATAACAAACTAATAGGTCTATAATTTATTAGTTTTAACTAAGTAATGCCAACAGATAACTGTAACGACGATTTAATTCAATCTTATCTTATCTGTTGGAATTACTTAGTTTGTTCTATTTATACCAGATGTCGTAAGATACACATTTCACTTTATCAGTTTTGTTATATCTCCTTTTTTTGTGTATAAGCACCATTATCGCATTTCTCTATCCTTCGGGGATTTTTCTTTCTTCCAAGCATCTGTTAAATAGTGAGCAAATTTTTTTCCAGGGCGTCTCACCTCCCTCTTTTATCAGTTTCATAATTACTCCGTCTTTCCCTGGAGATCGTCGGTTTTTCAATGCGCTCTAAAGTTTTGATACTGTTATCTGGTATTTTCTCTGAATTTACGTTTACTACCCTTGGTTATTTGTTTTCTAAATCATGTTCTTTTGTAATCTTGACTTCCAGAGGCTTACATAGAAGTTTTCAGTGACTTTTGTGATTTCATCAATGCCTGTGGTTATTTTGCCGTCTTGGTTTTGTAGTTTTATTATTGTTTTCTTCCTTTGTGATAGATTCTTCCTTAACACCTTTAGATTTTCGTTGTTTTCTATTGTTGGTTTGATCAGCTCATCTTTGTACATCCTTATATAATTTTTTTAGTTTGTATTTAATTTTCTTATTTAAATCAACACAGTTTCTCTTTCCCGTCGTAACCAGTTGTCTTCTTTCTTCCATTAGTTTTTGGTTTCATCGCTTACTTTCTCGACTTTCCTTTTTTGCTCGTCCTTAGCCACTTGAATTCCCGCTTGTTTCATACTCTCAGCTATTATGTCGCTTACTTCGTTTATTGATTTGTCTTGTAAGTTATCGAGGAGCCCCTGTTGTACTTTTATTTAATACTGTTTTTTATTATTTTAAGTTTACTTATGTCTATCTTTGAAGTATTTTATCTTATTAGTTTTCGTCTTTCTAATTTAGTATTTATCACCACTTTACTTCAAACTAGTCTATAATCGCTGTTAGTAATGAGTCTTCTTAATACTGTAACATCCTTTATTATTTATATATGGGATGATATAATATAGTCTCTCTCGTCCCTTGTTTTCCCATCGGGGCTTACCCAAGTCCACCGTTTCTTAGGCTTTTTTTGGAAGAAAGTATTCATTGCAAACAAGTTGTTACCTTCCAGAAAGTCTATCAGCATGTCTCCGCAATCATTTCTAGTATCCAACCCATATTGCCCTACATTTAGTCCTTTCGGGTCTTGGCGTATACCCAATTTGGCGTTGAAGTCGCCTACTATATCGGCACCTTTTTTCCTTTAGGCTCTAGGATGTCGTCGTAAAGTTCTTCAACCTCATCGTCGCTATGATCTTTGGTCGGGGCGTAAACTTGTATTATTTTTAGCTTATATTTATCAGATACTTTAAGAATTAAGTAGTCAACTCTATCAGAAATACTTCCAATGTCCTATATATTACTGCTAACGTTTTTGTTTATTAGGAAACCGACACCTCCTACACTTTGTTCTTCATTTCTTCTGTAATAAAAGGTGTGACCTGAGGGAAGTTGTCTACATTCTTCTCCTCGTTGTTTTACTTCGCTTAGGCCCAAGATGTTCCATTTTATTTTGTAGTATATATTCCAGCTCGTTCAGTCGTTCTTGTCCCACTTGAGATCTTACATTATAGGCAGCTACATATGTTTCTGTTTGGCACTTTTGTTTCTTTTTTCTTTTCACATTCGAATTTTTGCCTCCCCCAGAATCCTTGAAGCAAACCGGTCCACAGTGATAGAAATTAGCTAATTACGGGACCATTCATGGAAAAATTAAACGGTCCCGAAATATATTATAATGTAATATGCAGTTAGGCAACATTGCATTCTGGCCCATTTTATTTTATCAGACGTAGTTCTTGAACGAAAGACGGGGATAAGACAGATACTGACTGCAATTAGAAATCCTGGTCAGTAACTTTTGTCGTGGCACTGTCAAACGTCGTGTTTTGCGAGTGACAACAAGTAGTTGTTGTTGTTGATACTTAAACATGTCTGCTGGTGCCTCAGGTAAGACAATTTAAGTTATAACACCCGTATTAACTTCGCTATAATTATAAGATAAGTAATTTAAGTCACAGAGAAAAAAAACCTTTAATTTAAAAATTTTTCAATTCTAGTGCAGTAGCAAAAAAAGTACCCTTTGTTTTGGTCTGAATATTAATTTATTATGCTTGTTGACTGTATAGTTTTCTAAAAAAATCTAGTTTTGGGGTCGTGGATGCGCGGAAGATATTTATTTATATTTTTTTTGTTCTTAGGCCCACCGCATAGCGTAACAAGATTGCAACTTTTCGAGCTCTTACGGGATAAAACTTTGCTGTCCCGGGCAAATACTGTCCTTGCACGCCAAGTGATGGTTGATTATGTTAAATCTAATATCCCATATTGGTCCGACGAAGAAGTTGTCAACAAAATTTATTTTTTTCTAACAAACTTGTTATTCGTTGGAAAACAAGCGGAAAAAATAAAAAAAGCTTTTTAAAGAGAAACGAAGCTTGGTTAAAACAAGAAATATATCGACCTGCTTCAAAGAAAAGTATAAATGATCCTACAACACCTACAGCATCGCGAGCTGTAAAAAAATTTAACGAATTTAATAGGTCAAAAAGAAGGGGAACGAAGGAATTGGTAGCAGGTCATAGTCCTGAAGAACTTGCTTTTGCAACTCGATTGAGCTTAATAAAAAAAGGCAAGGAAATGTTGCTCACGCAATAAAAAAGACTGTCGAATCAAATCCACGATCCCAAAAAATAATAAAAAAGGAATTTTTTTCAGAATGAATCCGTAAAACATAAGTCCTGAAGAAGCTTTGGCTCTGATTATTGACTCTAAACTTACTAGATCTTAATATACAAAGCTTGGAAAGGCAGCCAAGAACAAAAACTGTCACTTATATCCTTCGTACGATGAAGTTCTTAAGGCAAAAAAAGCATGCTATCCGGAAGATATAGATGTAACAGAAACTTCAGGAGAAGTTAAGTTACAAAGTTTGCTTAATCATATTGTTAGTCGTCTAGCTATTATTCAAGATGAATTGTTATCACGAGTGTTTGATAAAAATCAGACTGCAGTTTTTCAAATGACATATAAATGGGGTTTCGATGGAAGTTCTAATCATTCTATATACAAGCAGAGGTTTCAGGAACGTTGTGATGCTGCGGATTCTGACTTATTTTTAACTTCCATTGTTCCGTTGAAAATGGCAGCAAAAACGGAAGACAGAGAAGAAATTGTGTGGATTAACCCACGTGCATCTTCAACAAGATTTTGCGTTCCAGTCAAATTTCAGTTTATTAAAGAGATGCGAGAGATAATTACACAGGAAAACGATTTAATGGAAAAACAGATTGCCGCACTTTCAGCGACTACTATTTTCTTCCGAGGAAGACGTGCTGATGTTCATCACGTTTTATTAAAAACAATGTTAGATGGAAAAGTAGCCAATGCGCTTGCAGGAAATCCATGTACTCAGAGCTGTTATATATGCAAAATAAAACCCAAAGACATAAATAACTTAGAAAAAGTTTTGAAACAACCATGTAACTTTAGTACATTTTATTATGGGCTATCTACATTACACGCACACATTAGATTTTTTGAGTGTATACTTCACATTGCTTACCGTTTAGATATAAAAACATGGCAGATTAAAGGAGCTGAGAATAAAGCTGCTTGTAAGAAAAGGAAAGAAGAAATCATTTGTAAATTTCGTCAAGAAACTGGGCTACTAATAGACACAGTGAAACAAGGTAGTGGTAACACCAACGATGGTAACACTGCCAGAAGGTTTTTTAAAGATCCTACTAAAGCAGCTGAAATAACAAAAGTGGATAAGACTCTAATTATCCGATTTTCATACATTTTGCAAGCCATATCCTGTGGTTTTAAAATAGACACCAAAACAAATTTAGAACGTATGCTCTTGAAACGGCTAAGCTCTTTATAAAGTTATATGGGTGGTACAACATGCCAGCCAGTGTACACAAAGTTCTAATTCATGGAGCTGATGTGATGGATACTCTTTTGCTTCCAATAGGGCAACTAAGTGAAGAAGCTTTAGAAGCAAGGCACAAAGAGTGTCGCTATTTTCGCGAACACCATACTCGCAAAACTAGCAGAAAAGAAAACATTGAAGACCTTCTTCATGCTTTCTTTATTTCATCAGACATGGTTATCTCTGCGTTAAGGCCTTTACCGAAAAGAAAACTCACTTCCCTTCCAGAAGAAGTACTAAGCCTGCTCGATGTTCTTGACATTCGTCCTAGGACACTAACACCATCACCTAAAGATCCACAAAATTCCTCAACAAGTGAAAATTCGGAAAGTGAAATAGAGTCAGACTTTTAATTTGTTATTAAAAAATTATAGTTTAATTTGGATTAAAAAATATTTGATGAAAATAAAATTAATTGAATATACCACTACGTTCATATATTCCCTTATCTGGGAAATTACAAGAGATAAAAAGAAAATGTAAAATACCTACTGTTAATTTCGAAAATGTAATAAAATACATGGAGGAAATAGAACAAACACTCAGTATTATAATATAAAAGAAGTTTGAAGAGCAATAAAAATTTATTTGTAGGATATATTGGTGAAATTCAACTTTTATTAAAAATTTATTTTCATTTCTCTTTGTAATTTTCTAGATAAGGATATAAAGGATATTATTTGCAACACCCTGTATACAATTTTTTGTGTAATTGGTCTACAAATAAATATCAAAAAATAGTTATAAGTATTTAAAGCAAATACATAGTGGCTGAAGACAATGTCCCCTTAAAAGTGGGAAATCGATCACTGTGCGGTCTAACGGTGTAGAATTCTGGGCAATTTGCCCTACCCACCCGAGGTATTTGAGTTTTAAATTTCAACGTCTTCATTTGTCTTTAAAGGCGATTTTTAAAACGCCACCCTTTCCAGGCGGCTTGGCGAGTTTGGGGATGCGGTAATGTGTAGGGAAGGTTTTGATTTGACGAAATCTAGGTAAGGACTTCACTTCCCCGGGAATAATAAGGTGGGGTAAAATCAAGAGCTCGCGTGCGCAGGTTTTCTAGTTCTGAAGTAGATCGATCCTCTGCTGGGATCACTGGATCTACTCGCTACCCCATTAAACTAGTATAAATACTCGTCTATATCTAACATAGGAGGTGTAAGAACCTTTGAAGAAGATTACCACTCGCGTTAGCGAAACTTTAGGAAGAAATTCCAATTAAAGACGGTCTTTAGATCCAAATCTAGACAACAAGTGACAACAAGTGAAAAAACGCGTCGTTCAGCAAATGTCGTCAAACAGCAATATTCCAATTCATTACACGATAATGAAGCTGTTCGTGGAAAAAAAATAAGAGTTGAGTTATTTATAGTCTTACCAAAAGCGATACCTAATTATTCAGAAGCTTCGATTGTGCGGAGGAGGAAATCCTATCGAATCGTTCAAATCTTATTTATCTCTACCGGACAAACAACAAAAGATGATAAACAAAAAAAAAAAGGACAATCGCACAGTTAGGGATTTTACTTTTCTAACTACATAACTACAAGTGCGATAAAAGTCAAAACTTTAAAATACCAGCAATATACCAAGCAAAAACGCATTTTTAAACTAGAAAAAGATTGAAGTAACGATTTAAAAATTAAGCAGATACTACTTCTACGCGCGCCTTAAAGTTAGGCTAGTAAAGTTGTATATAACCTCTTTGTTTTTGCGACGTACGAAATTTGTTTATTAATTATTCTACAAAATAGCAACTTCTTTAAAAGTAATACAGTAATAGGATAACATTTTATTTAGTTATATTTAATTGCATTCTTATAGGCAACATTTTGGACGCAATTGTGCAAGCAACTGGAGCATCGAAAACCAATTATTACTATTTAGAATCAAGGTCGGATTATTGATTGTGAATAGAAATACATTTGCAAATGCAACTTCAACCCAACACTTAAACTTTCTGGTTATTAAAGATGACAAAATCTTAATTTTCATGCTAAATAGCGGTAATTGCATATTTGAATATAACTTTTAATTTTAAACAACTTTATTTCATAAAATTTTTCTGTATTGTAAAAAATAAAGGTACTTTACTCTAGAGTAAGATTAATATTTTTAACAAACCTGGTATACGGCTTAAAATAAGAATTATCTGATGATTGCATTTTAGGTTTTAGATAACGCAGAACTTTTATGAAGAATAATTTTTGTTCCTAAAACTAATAATAAAAAAGTTTCCCATATGAGTCCAACTTAAGTAGACACACTGTATATGTAGAAAGAATAAAAAATGAGATATCTGAAATATAAAAATTATATAAGGAATCATTAAAAAAAAATGAAGCGTGTGTCAGTTTCCGGTAACCTGAGTAGTAGATACCATCACAAATAAAAAAACTATTTAAATTTGGATTTGTAAATTTTAAGATAAAAATGTTGTATACTTACTCCCGTTTATCTGATTGACATTGTATATATCACAAGGGCTTCAATTTTTCTAAAAGTTTTTGCTTTGATTAAATTTAATCTACATGACTATATACTCGACTATATCATAAATAAATAGTAGTGTATTTCAATTTAATTTTATTGATTCAAAACAACACAGGATTGTCCACGATATTACCATTGATATTACTATGAATGATATAGTAAAATAGGAGTAAAATATAAATATCCAAGAACAAAATAAATTGCTTAAGATTAACTAAATAAAAATAACCAGTTATTATTAATCTGTTCAACTCTTTCTTTCACCAAGTTAAATTGTTTAGCTGATTTTCGCGTGGGAGTTTTTTTATTACAATGAAAAATTATTAAATTCTTTCTTTTACCGTCACACTATCCAGATAAAATTTTATGTAGCGCGTATTAATATTTAAAAAACAACGGGTCAAATAAGAACTATAAATAAACTTCGGCTTTTTCAAATAAACACTTCTGAAAGATATAAAATGAAATTATTATAAAAGTCGATAAATTTTAACATCCTGTTTAAAATGGAAAGCGACTTAAAAGTTTTTTTTTTTTTATTTTACTTTATTCTATTTACTTGATATTAATACTATTAAAATATTTCCATCATTTGAAACTACTAAAATTAATGCAGAATAATTGAAATTATTGTACCATTCGCCCACTTAAAAAATTCAGATACAGAATTTCTTCTTCGTTGACCTAATTTGTGTTTTCTTCTTCTTCTTCTTTCGATTTTGGCCAACTATGGACCACGTGAAATAACTTATGATTTCTTCTCTCCCTTCTTTCTTCTCTTCCAGTATTCTTTCATTCTTTCTTCATGTTGCTTTTTTATTTCCTCCGTCCACTTAGTTCCAGTCTTCTTTTTGGCTTTCTTGATAGCCTTTGAATTTTCTTATCTTCTCTCTGAATTCTTGTCTTCTCTCCACCTCCCCTCCATCAATTTTTATTTCTTCCATGTCTCTTCTGACCTCCTTGATCCATGTCATCTGTGTCTTGGGATTTCTGTCGAAATAGTTGAATATTCTCTTTGTCAGTCTTTCTTCATCCATTCTCTTAATGTGTCCGTAGAATGTCACTCTTCTTCTCCTCATCGAGTCTGTTATTCGTTCTGTTTTTGTGTAGATCTCTTTGTTGCTTCTCAGTTTCCATTTTCCATCTTCATACTTTGGTCCCAGGATTTTCCGTATAATTTTCTCTCCTTTTTTTCTACCTCGTCTAACTGTTTGGCCGTGTTTAGTGCAAGGCATTCTGAGGCGTAGAGGTCCTCTGGCTTAATAACCGTATTGTAGTGCCTCAGTTTTGCATTTATAGATATGGACTTCTTATTATATATATTTTTCGTCAACTGAAATGCCATTTCCATTTTTCTTGCTCTTGCCAGGACCGCTTCTTTGTCCAGGGTGTTTGGTTGAATTAGTTCTCCTAGGTATTTGAACTTGCTAACCACCCTAATTTTCCCATATTTTGTTTTAATCTGCCTTGGTGCATTTTTTTTATTGGTCATGAATTCTGTCTTTTCATATGATATTTGCAGTCCGGCTTTTTTCGGCTGTCTCCTTCAGTATATTTATCTGTTTACTTGCGTCTTCCATGTTTTCCGCTAGCAAAAGCCAGACAGTCAATTTCAAGGTTGTCTTTCTTTCTTCCTATCTTTATTTTTGGAATTCCTTCCTCTTCCATTCGCTTCCTCCACTCTCTCATTACCTTCTCCAGCACACAGTTGAAGAGTAGTGGGAAAAGGCCATCTCCCTGTCTTACTCTTGTTCTGACCTCAAAAGGTTCTGAGATCTCTCCCATAAATTTTACTTTTGACTGCGTGCTTGTCAGAGTTTTTTTCGTGATTGCAATTGATTTGTCATCGGCTCCGAATTCCTCCAAAATATTGATGTTTTATTATTATTTATTAATATTTAGTTTGTCCCACTCTTCAGCCTGATATGTGTGAGGCGCAATATATTAGAATACATACAAATTTAGTGTCACATATGTACTTTATATTTGTAATTGCTTTATATTTCCTAGTTATGTAAGTTGATGTTGTTATTGATTTGTACTTAATAATTAATAAATAATTATCAATAAATAACATGGTGCCGAAGCAGTTGTAGTGAATTTGGGTAAATATGCTTTGTTTTATTGGCAGTATGTCTGATTCCGATTCTGGCGTTAACTTGCCCCACCCTTCACCACTGCAGATTAATAATTCAAAGAATGTTACACAAAGTTGGGAGTTATGGATTGAATTGTACGCTGAAGCAACCAAATTATAAAAGAAAAATGCAAAGAAACAACTTATGGCAATTTTTCAGAAGCATTGTCAATTTATCACACGTTAAAGCTGTCAGAGGTTGATAAAAAAAGTATCTTTAAGGAATAATAGCAAATTTTGATAAATATTTTACACCGAAAATTAATAAAACGTATGAAAAGTTAATTTTTAATAGTATGATATAACAATCAAACATTTGATAAGTTTCTGACTGTTGTAATAAATCAAGCAAATAAATGTCAGTTTGAGACATTGAAAGTAGAATGTAATTTTTATTTACGAAGTTTAAACATTAAGGCAATAAAGTAAATAATAATCTCATTAAATATAGAGTCAAAATTAAAACTAAAAAATTCGCCTGGGGAAAAGGTCCCATTACTGATATGGTATTTCCTCTCTGTATTGCTATTTCTATCCTTTGTATGTAATAGGTCATTGAAAAGGGCTCTTCTGTTTGGGTCATAAACAAGTTTCCTAATTTCTTCGAAAATTTTATTGCTTCGTCCCACCATGGTCCTAGGGTATCGACTGCAAACCGTAACAAAATGTATCCTCCCTCCATAACATTAGATTACTTGTTTTTCTTGTTAGAGGCCGCGGTTTTGGCTGCTGTTCCAACACGTTGACAAGAGTTTTGGAGATGAGCTAGAGCTAGTGTGTCTGAGCAAGTGGCGTCCCTTTTCGGAAGGAATTAAGGTAACACCGTCAACTCGTTTTCCATCGTTCCTTGATATACCAACAGGTTTCAAATAGCAAGGGATCTGTGCGAATGTTAGTGATCGGCTTAGTATGTTGTTTAACTCTTGGTGTCTGGAGTACCGTTCAAGACTTTTTGAACAACTGCCAAAAGAGTCGACTTCTTCTCCGCATGTGCAAGTGTGGGTGGTGCATAATTCATAACCAAGCCTTAAACCAATTGAGATACGAAAAGAGTTGTTATCTAAGAGGGTACCTATTGTTTGTGAAGCTAAGAGTTTAATTCTGGTTTTTTGTAGGGCCAAATGGATTGCTTTCGAATTCTGTGGCATATTTTTGATTTCCTAAAATTAAAATAGTTAAAATGTTATCCCAACTTTTTGCAAGAAAGGGGCGGGAGGTACGTTAAAATTGTCACTTAAAATATTTGATTCCAAAATTGCTTCCTCGTAAAGTGCAATATTCGGCTTGTCTGAATCATTAATATGCAAGAGAAAATAAACCAATGGAAATCTTAACAGTGGAGACAGTACCTAGTAGACCACGGCAAATAGTTGCAGCAGATTTATTTTTGATTAAATCAAAAAGACTCTCTTGTCATAGCCGATAGTTATTCAGAATTGTTTGATTTTGTTTGTTTAAGTACTAGATCCACTCCTGTAATAAATCGATGCAATAAAAACGTGGTTTGCTACATAAGGCATAGAGTGTCTAATCCTGAATTTCCAAGATCAAATGGATTTGCTGAGAGATATGTGCAAGAACCTTAACTGTTATTAAAAAAATGCATTAAAGATAATTCCGATGTTTTTCTAACTTCTCAAATTTCAGGTTTGTTTTTTGCTGCTTGCTCGTTTTTGTCGTTCGATTGTCGAGCAAAAATTGTACATAAGTGAAGATATTTCAATTTGTCTCCAACATTCTGCCATAGGTTGGAAGCAACGCATTTTGAACTTCTGCTGCATTGATAATGACTTGTTTTTTATGTTTACTGTATCGTTACGAAATGGCATTATTTATTCAGACAAAGAGGGTTAAATTTAGGAATGACATTTATACCTCCCAAGATGTCATTTTAGATTTAAAAATTGACGTGTTTCAGGATATATTCCTTTTGGCTGTAAACACTGTATAATAATGAATAAAAATAAATGGATAATTTAACTGAAATAAGTATACAACAAAAATTAATAAAGCAAAATTGTAATTTAATATACAAGTGTGTGAAGTTATGCACGAGTTGCGGAGTTTAAAACACGAGCTGCAAGTGAGTGTGTTAACCGCAAGGGTTGCATAAAAGCCCTTTACAGACGTGTCTCATACAATATTTTATCGATGTCAGAACAAATTTTTGCAAATAGAAATAGTTACTACAACAGAGAAACGCAAGCGGTTTCATTTCTGTTTGTTTCGAGTGTTGGTTGCTAGGTAACCTTAACAATACAAAAAACGTTTAATGATGAAAGCCCTATTTAAATATAAAGCCCGAGAAAAGAAATCCCGCTGGCCAAAAAAAAATGGCCTGAGGTCAATATTTAAATTGTCATTTTAAGCAACCAAACAATCGAATTTTTGATACTTTAGCACAGAGGCCCGACTTGAGTAATTCTGACTCCTGGGGCATTATTTGAGGAAATAAATACCCATCATGAGTCTTATGGGGGCTATTTCTTCTAATATTCAAAGATATGAGCCAAAACGCAGGATTATCTACGACGCTTATGTGGATTAATAAATTGACCAAACATTCATGCAATAATATTTTCTTTTATTAACGACCTTTAAAGGAAACAATAAAAAACGTTAAAATATTCTATAATCCTAACATTGACGAGTTTTACCGGCTGCACCGTCAAGATTTAGCTGTTCTAATCCTCTTATTGTTAATTATGTATATTCTTCAAGAAACACTTGTCAGCATAAAACTGTCATTGCTTTGTACGGGTACAAGGTCAGTTTGAGCAGACGTAAAAAACTGTAAAAGAAAGTTTTTTTACAAAATAAGATAAATAACAAAAAAACGAAAACAGAACGGCTTAAAATTTGCAAGGATCTCAACAAAATTGGAATAGATAGAACCAAATAAAAAATTGGGGTTTTTATTTAAAATAAGGAAATTAATGGTTACTTTCGCTACTACGTAATTGCTTGTTTATAAAAGTTTATGATAAAATTATTACTGCAGATTTTGATAAACAATTAGATATATATAAATTCTTTTAAAATAAATGTTTAAAAACCGATTATAAAAACGGTTTTATAAACCGATTATAAAAACGGTTTTATAAACCGATTTTAAAACTCGTTTTTGAAAATCAATTTTAATATACGATTTTCGAGAAGTAACGATTACTTGATTTTTTTGTTTAATCGATTTTATTTAAAAACGATAATTGGTGTTTGTTTTTGACGGTTTTCTACCGTCAAGTCGTCACCACTTTGGAAATTTGTTGTTGGAAGCCAAAGTGATGGTAAGATGATGGCTGATAACAAACTAACAGCACGCGATTCGAGATTGTTATTTATGCCAATACTATAATATTATAATAATAGTATTATAATAATTGACTTATGTAAATACATCTGATCCCTATTCTTGAATTATTTTCTCACGATAAATATGAAAATCCTCTTAAAAACATAAAATTGCCATTTTTGAAAATTTCCATTTTTCTATTCCTTTTCTTACAACGTTGAAGAAATAGCAGATAGAAAACTTTCAAGCATACCAATTTTATGTTATTAAGAGAAGTTTCGTTTCTCTCATAAAAAAATAATTCCCAACAATTTAAGAGAAAGTTGATTAAATACAAATGCCTTTTCGGGCGTGTTACTAGACGACAGTAAATGTTGCAACACCTTATGTCTGATAACGTTTATTTAGAGAGTTTCGTATTATATGATACTGACCGCGCTACTGTGCAATACTAGAACGGTTAACGTGAGATAAGTTCATTCTTTGAGCAGTCGCAAGGTTGTTGTATGCCCTATTATTACAGTTTGATAGCAAAGTTAATAAACTTAAGTTATTAGCTTTTTCTTAAATTTATGCTAAAATAGTTTTTTAGTTTAATTATAATTAAACTATTTTTTAAGCTACAAGTATATTAAAAGTTATGAAAGGAAAGTTGTCTGACATTATATTATTTAACTTTTATTTGGGCTATTTTTTTAAATGCAAATTCTTTTTTTAGTTTTTTATTTTTTTGTTTTTTTTTGTATTTTTAAGGCAAATAATAAATTACGTATCGTTTTCAAAAACCGGCAATTTATTTACTAGTCAATGCGCTGTGGTTATATCTTTATTTGTCAATTTTTTTACATTTTAGATAATGAATTAAAAAATTTTAGAATTTTACTAAAAAAAAGGCAATCTTGTTAGAGTAAAAAGCACCTTTTTAGTGAAAAAATCAATTGTTCTTATTTTGGCAGTCAAACAATATAAGTAAATTTGAAAAATTAACAAAACAAAATTTTATTAGTGATCATTTGTACAATAACTGTTGGAAATAACGACCACCACAACCTGAAGATACAGGGTGACCCAGGGATGTGTAATTAGTTCATAACTTTTTTGTTATTGAAGATACCGACATGCGGTTTTCACCACCAAGTAAGCACACTTATGTTGCATATTCATATTTCACACACATTTTTATTTTTTTATGCACGATTTATTTAAAAGTGGCTGGTGGAAATTGTCTGTTTAATGCTATTTTGTTAGGTATTGTAAATTGGACACATCTCATGAACATGCAGCTAGTGTATCAGTACACACCAATCGACTGTTACAGTAACATAAATAAAACAAAGGTAACGTTTAATATAACCAAAAAAGTTTTAAAAATATTTCATAGTGATTGTTTCTTTTCTTTTGGTTTTGTAGTAATCATACGTCTTCAACTCTGTTTTGGCTGTTGGAAATCGAAACTGTTTTGATTCTTTAAAAACAGTTTTTTTACGATTTGTTTTTGTTTCAATTTTGTGTATTTGGTTTAGTTTGAATTTACAAAAATTGAAACAGTTTCGTTTCTTTAAAATCTGTTCTATACGGTTTGCTTTTGTTTCAATATTTTGTATTTAATACTGGTTTTGACTTGGACTTGGATACGAGAAAATAACTTGGAGCTGTTACCCTGGCCAGCAAAAAGCTCAGATTTTAACATTATCGAAAATGTTTGGGCTCGAATACTTGCTGTTATTCGAAGACAACAAGGGCCAAATTTTATACCAGTAAACCGTAATGCACTAATTGCAGCCATTGATACCGCATGGGAAACGATTAATATTAATTATATTGATACCTTGATAGCGTCAATGAGCAGACGCCTCCAAGAATGTATCAATAATAATGGAGGTCACACCCATTATTGATTTCTTATATTTATTTATATAGTAATACCTTTATTTAAAAAAAAGTTTTCATTTAATTTTAAACTATAACTTGGTATCTTAATTATAATTATGTAATAAATTCTTGTCAAAAAACTAAATATATACGTTGACAATAAGAATTGCCTTAGTTTTTATTTTCACTTTTATATTAACTACAGAAAAAAATGAAACGTCATAAAATATACATTTTGTAAGGACTAAATATTATGAATAGAGAGTTTAATGATTTTTATTAACTTACAATAATTAGTAGGTTAGATTTATTTAAAAATAAGTAATAATCAGTCAACCCAAATAACCATGTTTAGTTTTTGATTTAATTTAAAAGTTATTGCTTGTAGACGTTTTTTAAATCAAAATTATTTCTAATTTTATTTTGTAAACATTTCCTAAACAAAATTTTGATTCGATAATTAATCGAGCTATGGTGTTTAATTAGCGATACCTTCAAATAAATTCTTTAAAGAAAAAAATTAAGTAAGCAACGTAAATTACCTATTTTCTAAAACGTGCTTAGTGTAATGATTCATTCTACAGTCCTTCTATAAGATAGCCACTGCTGAGACTACCTGCTGTTAGAATTGTAAATGATACCCTTAAGCCCGCTTCACAATGTGCAAACTTTTGTTTACAGAAATTGTGGTGTCCAAGTTTTAAATTTCATGAGTGTACATAGTTTGATGTATATTTTTAAAATTAATGTTGTTTGGATTCTTTAAAAACTTTTTAGGGTTGTTGAGTTAACTTACTTATGTATTTAATTCTGTTTATGAAAAAACAAAACTTTTTATTTGCCTTTTTCAAAAATTCTATTTTTATTTTATTGGCGACGTAAATAGTTATAGGAAACACGAAAAGACGTGTTAATACTTGAAATTGAAGGCATCAAATAGTATATTATTTAACTGAAAAGCAGAAGTTAAATCATGTATTAATTACTATGATTAATAAATACTGAGCTAAGTAATGATAATCATTTTAATCTTCTCATGAGAAAAAAGCTATAAATGTTGAACAAAAAATACTATAATTTGTGATGACGTTGCAGTCTCAGCTTAACATTCTCAGAATTCAGACCCCGCAGTCATTTATATTGCAAGGATTTAGTGCGTGGGATTCGTACGGTGTATACAGTTTAATAATTGTGATATTTTCTTTCATGCAGCAAGACCAAATTGCAAAATCGGTAACGGTAACATAATCAAATATACCGATTCGAGAGTAACTCATAGTAGTTAAAACGAAGTTTTTTCATTAATAAACAAAACTAAAACAACATAAACACTACAGTTTCATTTAAAAAGGAACGGTAACAAATACCAGGGATGTAACGAAACAGAACCGAAATTTAGGAATCGAAACAATATTGAAACAAAATAAGCACTAATACAGTTTCGTTTAAAATGAAACGGTTAAAAATCATCACAAATGTAATGAAACAAAATGGTCGAAACTGTGCTTGACAATTATCACCTACAAACATGAAATTCATGTTACGAAATTGTTTCAAAATAAAATTGATTTTGTGTTTACTGGGATATTAGTCCGGTATTTTTGAATCTAAAAAGTTGGTTGAGTTCACAAGGTCTTCTGTGGTATATTAAAGTTCAGAAAGAAAGATAGTTAAATGAATATTTGCTCAATAGAAAAAATATTGTACAAACCTTTTGCGGGAAGATTATTCTAGCAATCGCGCTTTTAAAAATTTAAAAATGCGCTAATGTAGGAAAAAGTTACTTGATTCCTAAATAACTATTTTAGACACAAAGTTTTGAGACTGTTGTACTATAAACTAGTAATCAAAATAGTTAGTTATAATGGTTATATACGGTTTTCATTTCGTTCATCGAACTGAGATTTTTTTTACCCACGTTGCTGATATCAGCAATGCCGACCAGGACATAACCGCACAAACATAAATACGTGTAAAAACACACATACGTCAGCCATTAGGAGGAGCACAGTCTACAGATGTTTGCATAAAAACTAAATACTTGTACTTCTTGAAATCACTATTGTACTAATTATTGTAATTATACTCGCTTACTAATTACTTTGTCTATTTACTTTAATTGGTCAAACAAGCGTATTTAGCTGAAGGAGTCAGCAATGGTCAGCAATTTTCAGCCATCTAAAAATTTGGTTAAAATACACTTCAATAACAATCACTCACCCACTGAATTCACAGATCTGATTGAAGTATGCACAACACAATATTAAAACCCACCAAATTGTATACCTAAACATATGTAACGCATTTGTATCCTTTGAAATGTTCAGTAGCATCGGAGTAGCGCAGCGGTGTCGCGAGTAAAGATTGTTTTAATATTCAGTATGTCAATTACATCATTGTTGTGACTTGACACGCTTGTGGACTGTATCTCTCTTTCGTAAATTAAAAACAACTCTTTTAATAAACTGATTTATTTTGCATTGAACAATATTGAGCGTTGCTGCTTGACAGCCGTTCTCTAACGCTACTTGAGTAATACTACTTAAAACTACCCCTACATCTTCCCTTTCTCGGACGGCCTCTACGGAGTGAGTCAAGCCTAAACATTCCGCCCGCCTTGAACAATTGGAAATTTTCAAAATATAACTACAACTAACAATGTTCACCAATGTCTACAGGTAACAAACAAATTTTTGTTATTGGTCTTTTCACTTCCCTATTGTTCAACTTTACATTAACTACGCGCACAATTCCATCATCTCCAGGATAAACATTAGTTACGCGAGCCAAAGGCCACTGAAACGGCAAAGTTGATTCTTGTCGTACAATGACCAAATCACCTAGTTGCACTGGTCGAACTGGATTATTCCGTATGGTTCGTGGCTGCAACTCGTTTAGATATTCCTTGTGCCATCGCCGCCAGAAACTCTTGATTCATGTCTGTAGTAGTTGGTATTAATTCAAGCTATTCGTCTTAATGTGGTCTAAACTAGGTTCGGACAGTGCGGTCAAACTTCTTCCGATTAAAAAATGTGCCTGCGTTAAGGGAAAAGGATCAGAAGACAATGGAGAAAAAGGTGGTGAGTTCAAAATAGCCAATTTACTCCTTAGTTCTATTGACATCAGTTCTAAGGAGTTACGCAAAATTTTATAAGCACCAACAAAATTGGTACCATTATCTAACAATATTTGTCTTGGTTTACCTCTTCTTGAAATAAATCTTTTTAAAAAAACATTCACTTATTACCCATTAATGCATGACCCTCTCTTGGAGTATTTCTAAAAGACCGTATACATTTTTTGACAATTGTTTTGCAATTGTTCTACCTGATATTGGCCAATAATTTTCTCTTGTTAGGTATAATAACTGTTGTGGTCCGCAATGCAAAGCAGTTTCATGAATGTCTAACATTATTAAAATAGTCAACTGGTGACCTTTAGGTAGAATAACGGGATGCTTTTGATTTTCACTTAACTGTAATATTAATAATACTTCTTCTTGATTACTAATCTTAAACTAATTATAAATTCTTTGATTATTTGATAACTACTTTCTAAGTGTAAATCCATAAGACGCCATAATATGAAATATTTAATTTTGATTTCGATTAGATTGTTTAGATCGTCAGATCCGGTCAGTAGATCGTCCATATAAAAATCTCGAGAAATAATTTCGGAAACTAAAGGTGAATGTGTTTGATATTCTAGACTAATTTGTTTGAGCGACCGTAACGCTAGAAAAGGCGCCGACGCCATACCGTACGTGACCGTCTTAAGTTTACATGGTTTTAAGTCCTCGCTGGGATTAAATCGCCAAAATATTTTTTGGTAACCCATTTGATTTTCCTTAATTAAAATTTGCCTATACATTTTTGAGATATCTCCCGTAATGACGTAAGTATGCTGCCGAAATCTTAACAACACCGACATTAAATCTGTTTGTAAATTAGGCCCTGTGTATTGAACGTCATTTAGAGAATATCCCGTACTGGTTTTCATTGATGCGTCAAACACGACTCGCACCTTTGTTGTTACGCTAGTTGTTTTGACTACGGGGTGATGATGTAGATAATACCCATTTTTATCATTGTCGCATTCCTCAATTTCGCTCATGTGACCTAAACTAATGTACTCCGACATAAAACTATCATACTCTTTTTTTAAATTTAGATCATTTGCTAATTTCGATTCAAGCTTGTAAAATCTAATTAATGCATTGGACCTTGAGTCGCCTAACAGATTTTTAAAATTATCCTTAAATGGAATTGTAACTATGATCCTACCTGATGGACCACGTTATAGTTTTTTATAAAATGATTTTCGACACTTTTTTCTTCTTCATTCATGTTAAGATTCGTATCCATTACACCATCAATTTTCCAAAGATTCACAATAATTTCATTTAATTGGTCGTCTATTGATAAGTTCGTAATTCTATTTTTATTTATGCCTAGCCTACCATTAAATTTCATATTACCTCCCACTATCCATCCTAATCGCGTTCTTTGCAGAATGGGTTTACCGGGACCTAATAACACATTTTTATTGCCAACAATTTCCCAAAATATTTCTGCGCCTAGCAAAACATCAATTGATCTGATTATATTAAATTGTGGGTATGCTAAACCTATATCTACCGGTATATTAAAATCGGATGTATCAAAAGATGAGTTCGGTAACTCTTTCGTTATATTATATATAACCAAACAACTTATTATTCTATTGTAATCATCATAATTTGAATTGATTGTAATTTTAACCTTATCACTTATTTTTGCATTGCCTTCCCTACTCCGCTAATAGAATAATTGATCTTATTCCTTACTAATCCTAACTTGTTGCAAAGATTATTCGTTATAAAATTGCTTTGCGAACCATTGTCTAATAAAGCCCTACAATTGAATGACTGACCTCCAACTACAATTAAAATGTTTGCGGTTGACAAAAGCACCTGAGTGACGTGTTTCAAGGAATGGACCACTGTTAGTTTCTTTTCCGAATCAGATAGACCTACAGCTTCCTTATCTAAAAAACTAGTGTTTTCCGTTTCTTTAATACGATCGCAGTGCAATAAAGTATTGTGTTGTTCTCTACATATTTTACAACTTGCATAGGTGCATCGTTTGTCTTTATGTTCAGGCCTTAGGCAATTTAAACATAAGGCTTTTTGTTTACAGTTTGTCAACCTTGCATTAGGGGTTAAGTGCAAAAATCCCGGACACTTAAAAATAACATGATCCCTCTTACAATAATAACATTTCGGGGTGTCTGTAAATTTACCTGAACTGGCATAAACTGTTGCTTTCTTAGGATTGAAATTCGTTTTAAAATCGTGGTTAATTGAATCTCTTTTAAAATTCATTTTTTCTAATACTTTACATTTGGTATCTAAGAAATTATATAATTCTTGCATTGTAGGAAATTCGTCATCGTACTTAACCGATTCCCATTCGCGTAAGATTATTTTATCTAATTTGCTAGTTACAATATAAATGATTACATCATCCCACCCTTCGCTAGGTCGGCCTAATGCTTTGAAGGATCTCAAATTTTTTGTAACCGTATCGTACAATGCTCTTAACTCATAATTCGACTCTTTACTAATGACCGGAGAATCAAAAATTGATTTCAACAGGTTATGCATTATTAACTTTTTGTTTTCATATCTGTCACATACTAAATTCGATGCTATTTTGTAATTACCCGCCGACACTTCAATAGACTCTATTATTTTAGCCGCGCTACCTTCTAATGATGATTTTAAATAATAAAACTCTTGAACGTCGGATATATCTAAATTATAATTCACTATCGAGCTAAATGCATCGCGAAACTCAAGCCATTTATCATAATGTCCTTTAAAATTTGGTAATTTGATTGTCGGCAATTTAATAGACTGCGTTTGAATTGATCTACTACTACTTAATAAAGACTCGTTAGTTTGATTGCGCTGATAAGACTCTATACAGTGTTGTATTTTTGATATAATTGAAAAATAATTTGATTCAAATAGTTCGCGTTCTTTAAGTTCAGCATCGATTAACGCTTCTTCTTCGCATTGGCATTCAATTGAGAATTGTCCTTTATTAAACTTTTCTAGCAACGGTTCACTTTTTTGAAACCGTAATTGTAATTCGGCAATTATACTATTATTTGTGTTTACTTGCTCTAAACTTTCGTAATAAGTGCACAATCGCGTTAATTGTGATTTCAAAACCCCGCGTTCCTGTCTCAAAGCTTCCATGGTGTTCAAAATGTTATCGCAAATAGAAGCAATAAAAGAACTAGTAGGAATGACTTACAATTTTAGGATTTACCGCGCTGCACATCCACCAGTAGATTGGCTTAAGGGTGCTGCAATGGCCGGTAATTTTTCAACGTCTCCTTGTACTTTCCCGCGCTGTACACTCACTAGTTTGGCTGCCGTAATGGCCGGTACTTCTGCAATTTCGTCACGTAGACTTTCCCGCGCTGTACATCCACTAGTTTGGATGCCGCAATGGCCGGTACTTTTCCACACTTCTCCGAACACTTAAGAGGCTTATAAAGCGGCGCGAAATACGCAATTTGGAATTATACACTTAATACACAAGAGAAAAACATTTTGTTTTCACAAGCCGATAGTGATTATTGTGAAGAATGTAGGAAAGTCTAAAAACAAAATTACAAGAATTGAATTTTTTTTGTTAAATGAAATGATTAGGGGCATAAAATACTCTTTCCTACATTTTTCTAAGCACTATGTGCTATATTATCGACAAAATGTATTTCAATTATTTATACTTTTATAGTAAAATGTAATAGCGTTTTAAATATTTATCGTTTGTTCAGAGGCGACATCTGTATGGTGACAATAAATGTTGCAACGTTGTAATGAAAATAAGAAACCAAAGCTACAGTCGTTGCGTGCTTTGTTTATTTATTTGCGGTCTGTGTTTAGGTAGTGAGTATTTTGTTACAGAGTTTTTTGTGTGTGGTGTTGTTTGTTTTGTGATTAAAAATGGGTCGCAAAACATACTTATAAAAAAAATAAAACATTGAGTGCTTTCAGAAAAATCGACGTTTATCTATGTTGAGGTAAGCAATTTCCTTAATTTACAAATTAATTTATTTAGTGTATTAAACAATATAGCAATGGCATCTTCAGGACGTTTACTTACTGGATTGAACCATTGATTATAAATTTTATTTTTATTAATCGATAGTTATAATCCTCGATTGACAAAATTAACAATTTGTTTTTAGTAACTGTAAATATCTAAATGAAATGTTTATGTCTCGTCGAAATATACTCAAGTTTTTGCATTTGATTATTGTTATGCACTTCAACATAAAAACCTTCTATAAAAATTATATGAATCATCCGTAGGTAGTTTTCTCGTAAAAATGTGATGTTACATTCTAGTGACAAGATCGTTGTGATTATAAGTGAAAACAGTAAACAATTCGCGTTTGCAAATGTTAGAATACATATTACACCATTCATTACATATATCAATGTAATAACTGAGCAAAAAAAGTTCTGATCTAATCTAAATTATAACATAAAATAGCGATTTATGGAGGCGCAGCAAATGTTTGAGAATTTTTTGTCGTACGCAAAAATTATTTTGATAACCACTTGATTGTTCTCAGAAAATAAAAAAAAATTGTACTTCTTTGAATTTCAATACGTAACACAAGCTATGCTTTTAGAACGGGATTAATTCCTTTTTATATTTCATTATTGTTGCTTTTAGTATGTAAATAATTGGAATAAATTATTATTATTACGTTCTCGATTTTTTATGTTTTCAAAGTCGAAATACATCAATGAACAAAAATTAAAGCTGCCAATATTTACAGAAACCTGATTCGACTAAATAAGAAGTGAAAATAAACAAAATGCGAGCGCTCTTATCAGCTTTGAGAAGTGCTGAACGTTACGACGTTGCCATATTCAACTACACACACGTTGGTAGACATATATATTTCGCGAAGACGTAAGAGGAAAGTAAACGAGTTTCAAATTTGTCACTTGTTAATAGGACTCTTAAATATCTTGCTAGAATGGACCAAAATGTTGTGACTTTACACACTTGTGGACTGTATCTCTCTTTCGTAAATTAAAAACAACTCTTTTAATAAACTGATTTATTTTGCATTGAACAATATAGAGCGTTGCTGCTTGGCAGCCGTTTTCTAACGCTACTTGAGTAATACTACTTAAAACTACCCCTACATCTTCCCTTTCTCGGACGGCCTCTACGGAGTGAGTCACGCCTAAACAATCATAATCCACTAACAAAAACCATTAAAATAATAAACATTTAACGGAACAATGTACTTGGAACTCTTGCGCTTGAGATAGTATATTTATTCTAAAACATTTGCTTCTTATAGCCCGCTACAGACGCACGTTGTTGCATGACAAACATGCGTGTACATTCATAAATGACATGCAAAAACGTGCGTGTGTAGGTAGAAATCATGCTACAATCATGAATGTACATACATACTGCGTGTCATTCAATTTTACAAGCAGCGCCTGAAAACTTGCATGAACACGCAGCATCTCTCTGCGTGTGGAGACATTTTTTCCGTCATTCATGCTCGTTGTACAGTGGACTTGAGAACTCTAACCCGAGAATGTACAAAAGAATTTATTGAATTATATCGAAGTTATCCCTGCTTGTGGAAGATAAAATGTAAGGATTATATAGATAAGAACAAAAAAAAATGCTGCTTATGAGTCGTTACTTCGGAAACTTAAAAGTGTGGAGCCGAATGCAACAAAAAGACTGTTTTAAGCAAAATAAATACTTTACGCGGAGGATTTAGACGGGAGTACAAAAGGTGGAAAGTTCTAAAAATCGGGATCCGGTGCCGATGATATTTACGTACCCACGTTGTGGTACTACGATTTGTTTTATTTGTGAAAGATGGTGAAGCTGCAAGATCGTCCACTACGAATGTAGAAAGTGAGCAGGGGGATGATTCTGATGTGCAATCTGAAGACGAAGATGAAGAAGACAAGGAATCGGGAGCCGAGGACGAGGTATGTGCTTTACTTAGAAAAAAACAACAAATCATGATATGGATGTAATACAGTACAATTGTAAATTGAACAGGTGTACGTGTGGTTTCTTCAATTGCATTTTTGTTAAGAAAAACACTGTGTTCAGCACTACTTAGGTGGGCATTAGTGTATCATGCGCTCCTGCCAAGGTAGGGCTCCATCATTATTAAAATAGTTTAAAAAGGATTCGCGAACTGCTTTTGCATCCCGGTTGTATGCTCTATTGTGACCGTGTTCCAATTGTAGCAAATCCGCGGGTGTTGCTCTAAGTCCCAAACGTATCGTTCCATCAGTCACATTCTCTTCATCTAACGCGTCGTTGGGAGTGTAGAAACTGATGCACTTAGTTCTTAAGAAGTTGTGGAGAACACAGCATGCCATCACCACTTTGTCTATAGCTTCTAAATGTATTCCTATTGCCGTATGGAATATGCGAAATCTCGCCGCCAATATTCCAAAACTATTTTCTATTTTACATCGGGCTCGAGATAGCCGGTAATTAAATATCTTACGGTCATGATTAAGCTCTTTCTGGTTGTAAGGTTTCAACACGTCGTGACGTAAAGCAAATGCTTCGTCTGCAATAAATGTATAGGGAAGTTGCCTTATACTTTGTTGTGGAGGCCGGGCGGTTGGTAGACCTAATCTGCCATTTGCTAACTTTCTATAAAAAGCGGTATGTGCAAGGACTCCGCCATCGGAAATGCGACCATTAATTCCAAAATCAACCATAATAAATTGATAATTTGCATTACATATGGCCATAAGCACTAAGCTATGATAACCTTTGTAATTATAATAATACGCTCCACTATTTGCGGGTGGGATTATTCTGACATGTTTTCCGTCCATTGCCCCTACGCAGTTTGGGAAGTTGCAGCGTTCTTCAAACTCGTCTGCGACCGCTTGCCATTCGGCGACAGTTGAAGGAAACTGAAAATAATGTTACTGTTCAAACTGCTGTACCTACTTAGTGTATAAAGAACATCTATGTGTGAATAACATTTGTACTTCATGCAGTCGAACATATTTTGATCGTATGTTTATTACAGTTGGCAGACACCCGACGTAGTGAAAGTCAACAAAGTCAAAATCAGAATCATGATTCGCGATCAATTTCGTCTCCCAGCAGTAGCACCACACTGACCCGCAGCAGTACGCAAGTATCACTTGTAGAGAGGAATATTTCAACCCCGGAGTCGATCGGCAGGCCGCAACGCTGTAAAAAACCTAGGCGAAAGAGAGACTTAGGCGATGGAGGAGACAAAGCCGAACAAATACTAAATATTGTCAGCAAAAAGCTGAACAATCCAGAAGACGAGTTCGACATCATAGGGAAAAATGTCGCCATAAAATTACGCCAACTACCTTCGCAGTCGCAGCTTTTTGCAGAAAAACTTATCAACGATGTCCTGTTTAAAGCTCGCCTAGGACAAATCAACGAATATACCACTATCATGTCACCTCCGTACACTCCACAACACCCGCCCACGTATCAAACGTCAATGTCTCCTAATCTGCAATCGTCCTTTAGTAACAACTTAGCGCCTTTGGTAGAGCCGAGTCATGCTGTGTGGAAGGATGGTTTGCAAACGTACCAAAATGACAACTACAACGATTACAGCCAATTGCCATAAGATTTTTTTCAGAAGAATTTTCAGAATTTATATTTCCTTTTGTTTTGATACCTATGTTTTGAATTCTAAGAAAATAAATGTGCGTTCTTACCTTCATATATTGTTTATGTAACACGTGAAATATGGCTGCACATGTCTCAGGAATAATTTCACTCAACGATTGCGGAGAGATGATGGTAGAAAACTTGAGATCTTCGTAATTTCGGCCGGTCGCTAGATACCGAAGGGTGGCACTTAACCTTTCGTGCGGACTTATTGCCCTTCTCATAACGCTGTCTTCACGTCTTATTACAGGCGTTACTAAATCTAGAAGTTGTACATATGTATTTTCGTCCATCCATAGTTGCGGAAGTCATCCGGTTCCAGCCGTAATTCCTCCAGCAAATTTACATGGGAATATTCCGAGCGTTTTTTAAGCCACTGCTTGCACCAAAGACTACGACATTTATTCGTTTTTTTCTTTTCTGCTTCACTACGAAAGCACACGCCACTGCCATCACTTCTAATTCACTTAAAGAAGCCATTATGCGTGTAGCAACTGCGGAAACTACTTGAAGACTGACGTACATCTACGTACGTCTGTGGGCTGAACTTGTTCACATGCATGCATGTCATTCATGAATGTACACGCATGTTTGTCATGCAACAACGTGCGTCTGTAGCGGGCTTATGGGTTTTGCATCTATTTCCATTCAATAACAAGTAACGGAATGAATAATTAGACAGCCATGATTTTCTGAACTGTCAGTGTCAAATGTAAATGTAACGTTTTAGATGTTTTGAGACCAATATTAATTTAAATTTTATAAAATGAATGAAAAAAAATCTAATGAATTAGATATGGTCGTGGAGAAAACATCGTCTGTTACTCGATTAGAATGAAAATTCGATCTACTGTGGTTCCTCACGCTTGTTACAGAATCTACTATTCAGCAACTCCACATTTCCAAGCAATTTTACATAAATATCAATTCAAACGTCAAAATGAAATGTTGCCTCAGTGGAATTGCGACTTTATGAAACAATATCAACCTATACAATAATAGTAAGTAAAATTAACAGCTTTATTAAATTATTTTGGTTCTGGCGGTAAATTCGCCATGGCGTAATGGGAATCACAGCCGTAACCTTTGCACCTTTGACCAGGCAAATGCCCTGATTTTTGATTCGAAAAATTTTTTGTAGGGGTGTAAGATGTTAATTAAAGGTCACTGCAGTAACTGCCAAAACGCGCAGGAATGGAACTAACGCTTTCCGATAGTACGTAGTACAAAAATTAAGTTACAACAGAAACAAAACAGTATGCGGCAGATTTTAAGTTAAAGCTGATGTAAACGATTAAGTTAAAGTTATTAAATCCTCCAAAATTGCTCAAAAGTGCCTTGCTGTACTAAAACTACCGCATTTTGTAACTTTCTAATTCTTGATGTATTTTTATGCATCCCATGTGTAATTTTAAACGGAGAATTCGATCCGCTGTTGTATTAATAAATTTATCCACACAAATTTGACCTTTTGACTTTTTTGAGACTTTTTAAAAATGTTTGGCCTTTTGACATTTTTGAATATTTGACTTTGGATTGTACGTGTTAAGAAAGGTTTATATACTAATTTTCAAGCAAGTTGATTAAAAAATAATTAGTAATTAGTAAAGAGAAATTAGTGCCTTAAATATAAAGGTCGATGGCGTAGTCGCCTTTTTGGGTCACGTTTCCGTAAAAATAACGCCGTAACCGTGAAATCTGCAATATACGTTTGAAAAAGCTAATCTTTATCTATATAAAACTGACGTGCGATGTTGCACAACCTATGTTCGTTAAAAAGATATTTAGCTTCAGAAAAATATCATTTCACCCCTACTTCTCGTACACACAGTGCAAGTCAAAAGTCTTAAGTAAATTCGTTAAAAAAAACTGATGATTTTTCAGTAAAATCCTCGGACAAGTAGTTTTTATTTTTCAAAAAGACACCTTTTCTGTTGAAATTTTGATTCGATGTTTATTTGTTTACCAGCAATGACTTCACCATATTTTTTTTAAATGGTAACCCTAGTTTTTTTTACTGAAAATGAAAGATCCAGTGGCCCTTTTAATGTCAAAATTTTTTTTCTGAAAAAATAATTTTTTTTTCGAGATTGGTTGTTCAAAAATGAAAAAAAACTGTTAACAAGCACTTTTTGAATACTAAATTGTTTATACATTTTAGAAAAAAAAACACATACACGTTGTGTAATGTTTCCGCCCTAATTCCACATATTCTCCCTCAGTTGTTCTAAATCTAAATTGTCCGGTTTATCTTGATAAAATTTAGATTTTACGTATCCTCACAGGAAAATGTCAAGTGGGGTAAAATCTGGGGATTTCACTGGCCATTCCACTGGTCCACTCCGTCCAATCCACCTTCCAGGAAACGTTTCGTTTAAATATTGTCGCACTCCTACTGCAAAATGTGGTGGCGCACCGTCTTGCTGATACCACAATAAATCACTGGGAACATCGGGATCTTCGTCATTTGGAAACATTTAGCTTAAAGCGGGCACTAACTAATTACAATGGTCCAGTTAATGTATTTTCGGAGAAGTATGGGCCGACAATGCGATCACCAACAATTCCAGCCCGTATATTTAGTTTCTGAGGATATTGTGTGTGGTGTTTCGTAAACCAATGAGAATTTGCTACAATTCTGTGTATTCATAGTTCCGTTCATCAATATTTATATACTATTGGATTATTCTATGCGGGATTATTATTGCACATATTCATCATTACTTCTGTGAATTCTATTCCTCGATCTGGATCATCTTCATTTAGTTCGTGCAACAAGATAATTTTGTATGGGTGCCATTTTTCTTTTTTTAAATTTCGAATAACAGATGTCTGGCTAATTCTATGATCCGCAGCAACAGCTCGGGTTACCTTATTAGGATACTCTTGCAAATCCAAAAAGACGTTTAAGAGTGAGTGGTCCTCAACTGTCGGACGGCCAGATCTTCTAAGTCCCTCACGTGCCCATGTTGCCAAAATTTTCTTTCTACTGCACCTACAGTCGCGAGTGATATCTGGGTTCTTGGATATTTGTTGTTGAATAATCGAAGGACCTCTGCGTGCGTTCTATAATTTTCACCGCATCCTATCATTATTAGGATTTCTATCCTCTGTTTTTCACTTAACTTTACCATCTTAGTTTCAAAGCGAAAAGATAAATAGAATTATTCTTTGACAAAAATAATTATCAACAGAAGTTAACTTGATGAAAAGGTACTTCGAGAATTTCAAAGTCGGGTTAGAATATTGTCAAGAAGTGGTGGGAAGGCAGTTTGAACACGTGTTTTCTTTTCTCAAATTAATTAACAATTTAGTATTCAAAAAGTGCTTGTTAATTTTTTTTTTCACCATCGAAACAAAATTTCAACTGAAAAAGGTGTTTTTTTGGAAAATAAAATCGACGTGTCCGAGGATTTTGCTGAAAAATAGTCCGTTTTTTTTAAACAAATTTACTTAAGACTATTGACTCGCACTGTATAAAAGCATTAGGTAATAGGCATTTATTAACATTTCTAACCACTTATGAGATTTTTAAAGCTTAAAATTGTTACTGCTAACAAGCCAAAGCATTTTACACGTATTTATGTGTGATTTAAATGTAGTCGCAAACCTTCGTTTCACAGTTACTTTTAGGACTTTCTTTCGCTTGCTGTTCATAGTGACAAAAAGTCATTTTCGTGTACGAGAAGTAGTGGCGAAATGACATTTTCCTATTTTTCTGAAGCTAAATATCTTTTTAACGAACACAGGCTTTGCAACATCGCACGTCAGTAAAGATAAAGAATACACAACTTTTTTACTGTTAAATGGTAAAAATACATTGAATTGGAATATATTTAGTTTCATGTAAATGATTAGCGCCATCTTGTGTATTCTGAATTACAGTTCACTTTATGACAGATATTGACAATTAACAGCAAAATATTTGTTAATTTTAGATTTTTTCCATTTAAAAATCGTCGGCAAAAAAAATTTAATACAAATCTTGTGCGTTAAATTATTTTAGAGCACGCAAATGTAAATAACTATTTTGGCCTCCTGAACCGTAAAGAACATCTTTCAGTTGTTCATACTTGTCTTCAAACTTGATTTTTACACACAACGAGGTAAAGTACGGCTACTATGCGGTAAAGTAGAGCTACTATGCGGTAAAATAAACTAACTAAGTATAAAATTCGACAAATTGATTTTAAAAAATTTACTTTATACCATACTTGACACGATAATGTACAGAATAAGGGCGTATTTAATTTTTTTATTGATGACGATATTGTGGCGCTATCTATACGTCAATTACACAAATAAACTGACACATACTATGGTCTATGTGAAAATAGTTGAACAGCCAGCTCTACTTAAAATCACTAGAAATAATTTTGTTCCTTTTTTTACTTTTTGATGATAATCGTCGGCCAAAAATTCTGTGTGTACAATGATTTTCCGGCGCTCTAGTTAAGGAGGACTCGCCCTTCAAGCTGGTTCCTCAAACAAAGCTGTCGCGTCGTAAAATCCTACTTTCCAGACTCTAATGTAAATAACTATTACTTTTCGTTCACGCAGTGTTCACAAACAATATTACGAGGATGTATTGATATCTAGTTAGCCTAGACCAGTTCCTTGCATAAACAAAATATTGCGTTACCATAGCAACGAACAATAACTTATTAGAAGTGTCAGTGTAAAGTTTGACGTCAAAAAAGTAAACCAGAGTCACGCAATAAATTAAATGAAAAAGATGTCCACCGAAATTGTGAAAATCGAAAAATTGGAGTATCGAGCCATCATCAAGTACCTGTATTTAAAAGGGTTAAGAGGTAAGCAGATTTACGAAGATATGCTTAATACCCTTGGTGATCAATGTCCTTCGTATGCGACCGTCAAAATTGGAATGCAAGCTTCAAAAGAGGTAAATTTTCCATTGAAGATGATGACCGATCGGGAAGGCCAGTTTCTGTGTCAGTCCCCGAAAATATCGATGCAGTTCATGACATGATTTTATCAGACCGTCGAATTGGGCTAAAACGGATATCTGAAGCACTGAATATTTCATACGAACGCGTTCATCATATGGTTCACGTCAATTTGGAATGTTTGAATGTTGACCAAAAGCGTGCAAGAGTAGAAGCATCGCGTTTGATCTGTGCTCGATTTGAAAACGATGTAGACTTCTTAAACCGAATTGTTACTATGGATGAGACTTGGGTACATTTCTACGATCCAGAAACAAAGCAACAATCGATGGAATGGCGACACTCTGGTTCTCCAAGACCTAAAAGTTTCGTGTCCAAAATCTGCTGAAAAAGTTCTTGCTTCAGTTTTTGGGATTGCCATGGAGTAATCATGGTTGATTTTTGGATAAGGGTAGAACAATAACTGGAGATTACTATTCGACATTACTGACCACTCTACGGGAAAATATTAAAGAGAAAAGACGCAGAAAGCTATCCAAAGGTGTTTTGTTTTTGCAGGACAACGCCCCTGCACACAAATCTCATGTTGCCATGCAAAAAAATTCGTGATTTAGGGTTTGAATTACTAGAACGCCCCCCTTAATCCCCCGATTTGGCTCCGTCCGACTATCACCTCTTTCCTCAACTGAAAAATAGTTTAAAAGGTCGTTCATTTTCTTCTAACAAGGAGGTAATAGAAGCTGTGGAGGTCTGGTTTGCAGAGCAAAAAGAAACATTTTTTTTTAAAGGTCTAGAGACGTTGCAGGTTCGCTGTAATAAATGTATCCAATTAAGAGGAGAATATGTTGAGTAAGAAAATATTTTGACATTAAAATTTTGTTTGGTTCTATAGTAGACTAAGAATTTTTCAATACATCCTCGTATTGCGAAACGAACCGCTACGGTAACAAAAATAAAATGATAAATATTTAGTGTGGTGTATAACAGACCTTTTTTGAAGTCCTCTAAATACTAATCAGCCAATAGTAAAGCATCCGTGAACAGTGCACGTGATTGTAGAACTCCGTAGGTTCGTGACTTACTATATTGTAAATACAAAATTCATAGAAGTTGGCTAAATGATAACTGTCAAAATTGACTTATACCGTACTTAATATATAAATACTACTTAAAGATTATAAATAAAACTCAAAAATTCCTCATCTATTTAATCCCCTTCTCGTTTCACTTGTTCATGCATAAAATATAGCTTTGGCAAGAAACTCACACTTTTCTCTCAATATTTAGATATCAATGTTTAAAAATTCAAAGAAAAGTCTCTTAACATTGGGAATTATCCAATCAAATTTTAGGTTTGTCTACTATTAGTGTGTCTATTTCCAAATTCCAGTTTGTGTAATGAAGTGAAAGTTGAATGTCAGCATACTTTTTGCTCTACGATTTAATCATTAATCGGGACCTGAAGCTTTAATTTTATTTTAATATTAATATTATATTTTACTACGTGTGTGTGAGTTGAAGCGAGGTGCAAGGTAACACCGCTTCGGAATTTGACCCAGTTTCGCTGGTGTTGACTGTCGCTGGTTTTCCTACTCTGCACAATTATCTATATAAACACTTGACACATAACTTATACTTGATTTATCATCATTAAAACTATTTATTATTATTAATTATGAATAGCTGCGCCAAATGCAGATCAAAAAGGCTGACGGCCTTGTGGGGTGTGAAGGAAGCTACGGAAAATGGACTCACTATTCTTTAAGTCCCACGAAATACTCCGTGCTATCGAATTCAAAAAATCTTATGTAACTTTGCGACTAATGCAAAATTAATTGCGTCGTTGTTGATAGAACGTCCGCTGATTCATTATAACAAAAGCCTTACTTCAATAGACACTAAGTTGTGGAATATAACGTCCAAAATTGATAAAACAGTAAAAGCGGCGTTGGAAGAATTATATGCTAACATAACTGCTGAGACAATGAGACAGTATAAGACCGAAGTGTTGCCGGCTATACAAAAATCTGTCAACGAAATCACTCCTAAGATACAGGAACTTTATACAAAAATAGATAATATCGTCCCTAGTAAAGCGATACTCCAGTATCCTCATGTAGAGGGAAATCCTATAACCAGGTAGCTTCAAACAAATCTTCAGTGATAATAAAACCTAAGAACCCTCAGCTGAATAGTGGAATCAGTGGACCCGTTATCGTCTGACGTCGGTGTAGTCGGCGTCAAAAATATTGATGGTGACGGACTTGTGGTGGGCTGCTCGTCTATCGCTGAATCTGGAAATTGGAATAAGTTGGCAAGAGACAGAAATCTAGCAGTTCAATACGCCATCCAAGATGCACCCAAGCTACAACCTCGTCTAAAGCTGGATGGTATGACGGAGAAGCATGCTGGTGATGTATTGACAAAATTTGTGAAAACACAGAACAGAGACATATTTTCTGATTCCGATGTTAGTGTTATCTCAGTTGAGAACATAAATGGTCGCGAAAATGCTTTTCAGGCTGTTCTTCAAGTCGATGTTGAGGCATATCATCGTGTTTGATGAACTCCCTGTTTTAACTGTAATGGCTTCCACCATACCTCTGCCAAATGTAAAAGTAAGATCATCTGCCCCAGGTGTGCTGAAGAACATGATGTGATGGCATATACTTCCTAAAATGAGTGAATTACTGAGGTATGATGGGTGTCGTACCTGATATTGACGTTTTGTCATGCTGCGTGGTATCGAAATTGCACACTTTACAAAATGAAAATTAATCTACTTAGATCTGACGTCCTGGGCACTAGCTAGCAACTATCGCCTATTACCTGTCAACCTCCGGAGTCTTTCTATACCGGTAAGTCATCGAATATTAAGATCTTCTACCAGAATGTGAGGGGTCTTAGAACTAAGACTACTGTCTTTCTGAACTCTGTTTATTCGCATGATTTTAATATTTATGCGATTTCGGAAACATGGCTTACTGACTCAATTTATAATCATGAATTATTCCCATCATTTTTCTCTGTTTTTTGCCGTGATCATTCCTCAGCAGCTACTTGTCAAAGTCTGGGTGGTGGTGTTTTGGTTGCGCTTCGTAATGATGTTAAATTCCAGCGTTTTATTCCCTCCAATTTATGTGTGATTTTTAATGACGTTGATTATGTGTGTGTTCGTATTTTCGTCAATGGTGGTGCTTCTTTACTCTTGTTTGTAGTATATATCTCTCAGTTTGTGTCTCAGAGCAAGATCGACACCCTATATGAAGGACTTG
Organism: Abscondita cerata; assembly: GCA_030710515.1. Lineage (NCBI taxonomy): Eukaryota > Metazoa > Arthropoda > Insecta > Coleoptera > Lampyridae > Abscondita > Abscondita cerata. The sequence continues at coordinate 132,432 of JALBCR010002354.1, forward strand.
AAGTTTTGTACGCCTGCTGTGGTCATGATTTAATTATTCAATTCAATTTTACTGAATATCACAACTCTCCGTCTGGTATATCCACTAAGCGCATTTTTATATTTAAACATTTTTGCACTGCTCTGAATTTGTCTCAATATAACCTGATTGAAAAATCCATTGGTAGGATTCTGGATCTGGTATTGAGCTCTACTCCATGTTTGGTTGACAGATGCTCTGAGCCTTCTGTCCCAGAGGATAGACATCACCCTTCCATTGTAATCAAACTCCCGCCCACATCAGGACTTAGCTCGGAAAGGTTTCACGGAAACAATAATGATATTTTCGATAACTTCAAAAAACGTGATTATAGTTCGTTATATGACCATCTATCTGGAATTGACTTTTCTAGCCTGATGAATATCTCTGACCCTGAGCTTGCTTTGGATGGGTTCTACTCGCTAATCTTTTGCGTTTTTGACAAATTTATACCCAAATCCTCTCCACGTGGAAATACGCTCAATTATCCCCCTCTGGTTTACCAGTGTGATTGTTCTGACATTAAGATGAAGTTGTCTTTCTGACGTCGGTTCAAGAGAACTATCGATATTGTCTCCTACGAACAAATTCTTGCCAAAATAAAACATGACATTCAGCTGTCTTTTAGACGGTATACTGATCACGCCGAGTGTGAGATTAAGTGTAATTCCAAGAATTTCTGGACTTATGTAAATAATCGCAGGTGTTCATCTGCTATACCCCCTTCTCTCTCTCACAACGATGTGACCGTTTCCTCGCAAACTGAAATTGTTGAGACCTTTGCCTCATTCTTCAAATGATGTTGCAGTACTTCCTCTGTAAATCAGCATGTTGCATCTAATATCAGTATTCTCTTTAGTGACATCTATTTTCGAGATGTTTAGAAGAAGTGCTTTTGACATCAGGGGCTGGGAGATTAAAACCTTCTCTTTCTGCGGGCCCTGATAGCATTCTTACTTTTATAATAAAAGATTGCCTACCGGTGCTCACACGACTTTTGTTGCATATTTTTAACGGAATGTTGAGGATACCGCTTTTCCCAGAGAGATGGACGGTCTCACGTATAATTCCAATATTTAAACTTGGAGACAGACCCATAGCAATTATAAGTGCATTATCTAAGCTATTTGAATTCTGTCTTCATGACCTGCTTTCTATGCAGGTGTTTCATCAGGTATCACCGCTTCAGCATGGGTTTGTGTCAGGTAGATCGACTTTAACGAACCTGATGACAATATCTCAGTATATTGCTGAATCTTTGGATTCTGGGTTCCAGGTCGACGTCGTGTGTGCTGATTTCAGTTAGGGGTTTGATCGTCTTAATCATCGATTGCTTATATCTAAGCTTAAATTTTTTGGCCTGTCACTTGATTTGGTCCATCTACTCGCAAGCTATCTCAACAGTCGTCGTCAATTTGTTGAGATCTTTGGTTTCCGATCTACTGTGTTTCATGTTCCGTCTGGTGTTCCTCAAGGCTCCGTGCTTGGACCTTTGTTGTTTATAATATTTATTAATAAAATTATCAAGATTTTCAGATCAAGATGATTACTGTACGCCGATGACATGAAGTTGTACTGTCGTGTCACCACTCTTTCTGATGCCCTAGTTGTGCAGGAATACCTTGATCGGTTAATGCTCTGGAGTTTGTCAAATAGTCTGGATTTGAATATCCGAGAGTGCAAATTTGTATCTTATACACTCAGTTGTGCCCCTATATCTTTTCAATACTCCATTGCAGGACACCACTACTAAGGAGTGACAGTTTCTGTGATTTGGGAGTAACTTTTACCATACCTTTTCTTTCAACATGCATATTAACAATATAACATCAAGAGCACGCAAGACTCTCGGTTTTCTATGGAGAAATTCGAATGACTTCAATAATCAGGATACTATGCTCCTTCTTTTCAACTCTCTTGTTTGACCTATTCTTGAGTACCCTTCTCCGGTGTGGTCTCCTGTGGGGGTTAGGGCAGTCGATAGTATTGAGTGGATCCAGCGAAGATTCCTGAAATTTCTGTCGTTTCGGATTGATGGCGTTTATCCACCGCAAGGTTGTCCGCAGACTCTTTTGCTTGAGAGATTTGATGTATTTAGTCTTGCTAAACGTAGGCAAGTGTCTGACGCATTATTTTTATATAGAATGGTTCACTCCGTTGTTGATTACCGGGATTTTCTTGAGAGTTTACTATTTCATGTACCGAGACAGGCCGCTCGTTAATCTAACATCTTCTTTCTTAAGACTGTGTACTAAAGTTTTCGGCTCTCTCTATCGACTCTATCTAACGCACTAAAAAAGTGTTATCGTTATTTTTGTATTAAATTGAATAAATTTGGTTTAACAAAATTACCATAAAGTTGCTTGTTTTAAACAATGTTCAAATTTGTTTTAAAGTAATTATTCTAAAAAAAATTTCTGTACATAAAAAGATTTTTATTGACCATCAGTTAGTTGGCTAGAGGTAAGAAGAAACAACCAAATATTTAAGTTCTTATTATTTTTGGGAATTAAAAACATTATTATTGTTATTACTATTATTATGATTATTATTATATATCGCAATCAATTGTTCAGTATAGGCATAATAACAACAAGATGTTGCCACGTCTAGTGCCGCTCGTCTAATGTACTACGTCATATATCTGTCACATATCTGTCGACAAGGTTACAGATGGACATAATGATTTTCTATAATTATTACATGTAAATCTTAGCGTGTTCCATAATGCAAAAAATCCTTAATTATTTGCAGTTCATAAAAATAACTTTTATTGAGAAATAAAAACTTAACCGTTTAATATGTTAACCTCACATTTTTACTTTTATATGTTTTTTATTACAATATTTCTCACTCAAAACATAATACAAGAGTTGTTGCCACTGGTTTTAAAATAACGGTAAACAGTAATATGAGTACTACATGAATTAATGTAAATACAAAATTAATAAATTTTTTGTTCCTTAGAAGGACTCCTTTAGGTGGAGGTGAGAGAATAAAAACAACGTCCAGGTTAAATTTCGCCGACGTTTCTCTCAAGAAGCGTGGGCTTCCTCAAGGCTGTAATTATTAAGATAACAAAGAACAATTTACACAACAGTATAGCAGTCTAAACTTAAACCTAAAAAGTTGTGTAAACAATTAGAATTTAAGTTTAAAACTACTGTCCAAAAAAGATGAAAGTTACATGTGGAAGAAACTGAACGTAGTGTTACTTCATTGTGGTAATGACGAACAATAAAAGTTATTATTTAATTGGTAAAAATTTTTTTATAGATTGGAATTATTTTCTATCTATAAATAAAAATGAACAATATAATTAGTTGATTGACACGTTAGATAGTTTTATGAATTACCCAGACTTGTTATTACCGTACGCTTAAATTAATAAATTTACCATAATGCAAATTTACAGAACACAAACAATGGTATAGGAATTTGACATTGCACTGGTTCTTTCTCAAAAGTGCATACATTTTTCTATTATTTATGTACCAGTTTCTAGTTCACCTAGTCGATGAATACCGATTTCAGTTGATCGATTTAAATACCACTACAGCTTTCAGTGTTAAAATTTATCAAAATTGATATTTGTAATTTAAAGACGTTTATTGTTAAATAAATTATAAACATATAATAACAACAGAATCATAATGGCAATTTTCATTTTGCATTCGCATATACCGCAATTCATTTTCAATGGTGTGGAGAAAAAAATTATAGTGGGATCTTATTTTTATGACCTCAGTAAGGCCTTCGATTGTGTGAAAACTTACATCTTTGTAGATAAGCTGGAAGCCTATAACTTTAACAAACTCAGTTGTAGCTTAATAGAATCATTCTTTATTGACAGAAAATAGTATGATATTGTAAATGGAATTGCTTCTGGTCACAAGCGGTGTACCACAGGGATCAGATTAGGGCCACTCCTTTTCTTGATATTTATAAATGACTTGGTTCAAGCCGTGAGTGATGTTCAGCTTCTGTTGTTTGCTGGCGACACGAATGTGAGCAGCTGTAACCATAATAAAAGAGAACTATTACTCTCATTGGAACAAACAGATACATCTATATATGAGTGGTTCTGTGTAAATAAATTAAGTATTAATCTTGATAAGACAAATAATCGAAGGCTCCGATCTACTAGGAGAAACTACCACATATAATATTTGACGGATAATACCTTAATCAAATTAAACAAGATATTTAATCACAGAGATATCACATTTAGCAATCCTGAGTCCGTCACATTTTTGGGGGTCACTTTGAGTGGTGATCTGAGCTGGGAGAGACAGGGTTACAATACCAGGCAAAATTCACTGATTCGTGTTGATTACCTGCGCCTTAATTCCAGTAAAAATGTCTCAAACTATTATTGTAAATTATTTTGCAATAAATTGCCTGTCAATGTAAAATCGTTATCTGTACAGAAAATTTTAAATCTGTTGTAAACAATTTCTTTGTGAGAGAAGCCTTATATAGCATTAAGGAGTTTTTATCATTTTGTAGCAGTTGTTGTTTACAAAATAACAAAAAGAAGCTACGGCTCTAGCGGAACAACCTAAGAGAAAAAAAAACTCTTAAAGGGAATTCGGCTCGATATAACGCATTAAGTTCGTGGAGGATACAGAATTTATAGTAGTCAGATCAGCATCGTCCGGCTTCGTCGGAGAGTCGCGTAGGTCTCTGTAGAACTATATGAAAGTAGACTGCTGGTCTAACAAGGCACCACCTGCTGGATAAAAAAAGAAATAAAACCGACCAACAGGAGATCAACAGGTTTTACTTAAAATATAATACGCCAAATCGAACACAAACCAGAAAAAAAGACAGACAATTCAATACAACAAACAAAACTTAAAATATTAAGAGAATGTGACAGAAATAGAGAGACTGTCGCATATATAGCAGCAACCTTGCTTAACAATAAATTGGGCTTGCAAAGAATGTGTCGAATTTCAGGTTAGCGTACACATATCAGTTACACACGGCGATTTAAACTAAACCTAAACTAGAATAAATGTGTAAGTATCTCCCGCAAACCCAAAAGGTCTTTTGTGACTGCGACAACCGCTCTAAATAAAGCGTCCCAGCCCGTATTGAGCATATTAAAACAAACGTTCTGTCGAGGAGTGTACACTAAATAAAAAGTTACTTAAATATTAGCGATCGAGACGTTTTATGTCATATGTACTTGAGCTTCATACGCATTATTATTATGAATAAGTGGCTTAAATACTAAAACTTAGCTGTAATCGGTTGAATGTAGTTCCGAGAATGAAGGTATTCTACTAGCGACGGTATCGGCAGTTCGGGGAAGTTAGATAGTCCCAGGGATTCCTCCTAGAGGAGGTGTGCGGAGAAGAACAGTAGGCGATTGACTCTCTCGCTGAAAGTATGCAGCAGAAATAACCCCTGTAGACGTGGTATTCACCGGTGGCCTGCAACTTAATTAATGTGAAACCGTGGTGTTGTCTTTCATTGATAGGAAAGGTTCTTAATCAGCGACTACAGCACTCTCACTACAATACCGAACTAGAACATAAGGCCAACTCCAACGTGCTAAAAGTATACGTAGCAATTAGAATTAATACGAATAAGAAAGAAAAGTAAAACAAAATGTACTCACGGTGAATTTAGCCAGGTTAAACTTAAACACCAGTTTGAATTGGAAATCTTGAAACCCACATTAAATAATTTTTGTGGAAATTTCACTTCAAAAGGTGTGCTCAAACACCCGCGTGTATCAAACGGAAAAAGTAAGATGTCCGCTGTACGTCTAGAAAATTCAGTCTAATTTAATTTTCCACCAATAGAAAATTAGCATCATGCGCGCCAAATACGACTTTCGTCGCAACATACTACTCGCGACACACGTTTTAAGACGGCTCACTACATACGTGCTACATTTGATAAATAAAACCGTAATAATTTCAATGCACAGACGACAATTTCGAGTCATAAAGTGTTATATCAAACTTCTTTGAGTATTGTTTTTTTATCTCTTAGGCCGTCTACCGCTGTGGTTTTGGATGCACTGCAGCCTAAAAGGCTTATTGTTAGTGTCGCTAGTGAATCTTCCGATTTTCCACAGGTATTCTTTGACGGCCATGTGACCCGTTAGGAGCCCTGCTGTGATCTTTAACTGTGCCCGACTTAACATTAGTAGTTTAGCCGTTTGTTTCACGTACGGTTCTATAATCATACACTTACTATGTATAAGGCCTGTTAGACGACTAGACTTTTTTGATATGCTCAAGGCTGGTTCTGGCCCAACGTAAGACGTTGTGGCTCCCTGCCTGGCTTGTCAGCTTTGATATTGTTAAGAGTTACCTTGTTTTCGCCTGCCAGGGTATTGAGTGTGTTAAAACTTTCAAAAACCAGTCTTTTGGCTTAAAAGAGCTTGACTGTCAGACATAATAAAGATACGCCTACGGTGATAGTTCTTCTCTATATTAAGTTTTGCACATTCGATGATGGCAAGAACTTCTGCCTGACAGACAGTCGCTAGGCTGCCCAGGGGGAGGACATAACCTAGATTCTCTCTTTCATTATATATTCTTAACCGGCCCCCGTCTCTGATTTAGAACCATCGGTATACCAGATTATACCGTCTTTAGGAATTTTCTCTTTGTAGTCCATCCAGTCATTCCGATGTAGAATGACTACTTGAAAGTGTGCGTTGTCAATGCGCTTGGTCACCATATGGTCAGACCCCATTTGAAGTAGGGATCCTCCAATGTCTGCTAAACGTCTTATCTGAGGGAGTCAGCTTTGATATTGGCTGAAGATAACTAAAGTCTGTATGCCGCCAGTCTTGCTTCCCCTTTAATAAATAAGTGCAAGGGGGTAAGACCTAGCACTGCTTCAAGTGCTGCAGTGGGCGTTAGTATTGTAATATCCTTACTAACTAGTTATTTATTTAATTGATTTAAGCAAAATTTTATTTGTAAATTTTATTGTTATTATTGTCACCTTTTTTTATTGTGTACTTTTGACAAGTGTAAACGGTACTTGTACTGTATTAACATGCAATAAATTGATTGATTGATGGCGTCTAAGAGACCATATATCAACATTAAAATAAAATGTTGTTTCTTCTAATTATAGAGCATGTAACGTAGGGGAACAGTGGGTTTTTTGGGGAAGCTCGTATGGGTAATATACTTTCATACCCGAAGAATTTACACTATACTACAATTTTATAATTTTCTTGTCATAAATTTTATTTATCAATCGAAGACAAGAAATGATAGAAATAAATTGAGACGCTTAGTAAGTCAAACTTGTAAATATGAAAGTTGGAGTAACCAAGGACAGTATTTAAATTATTTTGGCTCCACTGTAATACACAATTAATTTATCTTGTTATCACACTCAAATATTTGGCTTATTGTTCGTTCTGGTTATAAATAATGGGAGCAAATTCCATTTTGCAGGAACAAACTGCTGAACAAAACCATAATCTTAAAATAATAAGAATAAGCCAATTTGGGTGTCTGGATCTTAATAGTGGGCAACGGAAACACGGTGGTTTCTAATTTAAATTAATTTACCATCCGTTGGAGATTCACTCAACCGGTTCTTGTTGGCAAAGGTCCGAATTAGAGGTTATCATCTTGTACAATCTATCACTCAGATTTTTCAAAAAAGACGATGTAATCGTGACGCCTCATTTAATTTAATAGTTTTGGTAATTATAAACTAACGGTTAATGGCAAGTGAAATTGAATTTAAAATTTTGCCAGGTTGTGAAAAAATCGTTATCTAATTGCGTTCGTCTTACCGGTTCTGCCTCCGTAGCTATTGAGCATAGAATAATAGATTAAATTGGTACCAGCGGTCTAAACTTAAATCGCCGGATAAAAAGAAAAAAGAATGACGTACTCCTTAATCATCGTCGATCTAAAAATACTACTAGCAAAACTAACTATAAAAATAATGAGTGTGTTTGCGAAGTTTTTCAAAAATATCTCCCTACGTGCTTTAAGAAATACGCAATATTTACTCGCAATGAATCAAGAAAATATGGTTTTAAAACGTTTTATGTTCATGCAACAACGCCTAAGTTCAAATATCTCCGAGGTTATTAGAACACCAACTCTGCCAAGTTAAACAATTTAAGACATAGACTTAGTCACGAGTAATATTTGTAGAACTATGCGATTTTATTTATATTTCACTCAAAATTTATGGGTGGAAGATTTATGTTAGAAGCTGACAATGATCTAAGTAGATTATTAATTGTGTCACCAGTCAAAACTAATCAAAGCGGCGGGCTAGTCGTAAATTGACTCGCATCAATCGCTCTAAAAATAGTTGGAGTTAGCAACCTTTACAAAATTAACTTGGCACTAATATGCAATTTGCTTATGCAGTTCGCTTGTATTTGGTATTACTTTCTAACAGTTCCTGTCTTAAAAGAGGAGCCAAAAATGAAATAATTAGGTAATATAAATATCGTCCCCGGCGGCGATACTTGCCAAACCTTCTAAAATTTGGCAAAATCTAAAAACAACAGTTTTGGAATGCTGTGTAGAGAACTTATGAATCACATACTTAGTCAAATTTGATCTTAATAATAAACATTTTTATTACGAGACCACGCCAAAACTATTGAATGGTTTGCATTAATAAATTGAGTTTACGTAAAGTACGCAAATTAAAGTATTTCTTCGAAGAAGAAAATGTGTTGGGATCAAGATTAAAATACTTTCGCACTTTGACAGTAGATATTATTTATGGATTGCGAAAACGTAAACAGTTTGTTCATCATAATGATAGTCTTTCAAATCAAAACTTGAAAACTTTATTTCAACGGTTCTACTTATTTTAAAATTGTAAAAATATCTTAAATGTAAAAAAAAAATTTAAGAAGTAATCTTTTAAAAATAGTAACTTGCTGTAAGTTTAAACTCTGTCCCATATTTTTATACACTTAAGCATAATAGGCAGTTAAAATCGGTCCAACAAACGGATTTTTTTTTCCAAAACTGAACTTTGTTTTATATGAATTTGTGGAAACCCGCGCCCTAGAATGTGTTCCAAAATAAAATAATGCTTTAATTACGAAGATTATAGATTCACCTAATTTCTATGGACTCTCGGAACAATTATAAACATTACAATAGAAGCCAAAAATCATATCGCATTGGAATGCTTCTAAAAAGTAAAATTGTTCTTAGTCTGACTAATTTTCACCATTCATTTTTCTTAATTAAATTAATTGTAAGTATTTGAAGTCAAATGAAAATAATGAAATTTGATATTTTGTACAATCGGTGTAAATTACAATTATTGTTTTAAAAACATTTAAATAAAGAAGAAAATTTAAATATTTCGCCTCTAAACACATTTGCTCGATACAAAAGCTGAAAAATTATCGATCAATCCTACAGAGAAATAAAAACCACTAGAGTGGGGTAATATACAATAAACAAAATATAACTAAATTGTGGGGGTATAGGTTTTTGTGATGGATGTGTGTGAAAAGCTTTTACATCCGAGTTGCAAAATTTAAAATCAGTGTGTCCAGTATAAAATTATGTAACTCATGAAATTTAAAACTTGGACACCACAATTTCTGTAAACAAAAGTTTGCACATTGTGAAGCGGGCTTAAGGGTATCATTTACAATTCTAACAGCAGGTAGTCTCAGCAGGGGTTATCTTATAGAAGGACTGTAGAATGAATCATTACACTAAGCACGTTTTAGAAAATAGGTAATTTACGTTGCTTACTTAATTTTTTCTTTAAAGAATATATTTGAAGGTATCGCTAATTAAACACCATAGCTCGATTAATTATCGAATCAAAATTTTGTTTAGGAAATGTTTACAAAATAAAATTAGAAATAATTTTGATTTAAAAAACGTCTACAAGCAATAACTTTTAAATTAAATCAAAAACTAAACATGGTTATTTGGGTTGACTGATTATTACTTATTTTTAAATAAATCTAACCTACTAATTATTGTAAGTTATTAAAAAAATCATTAAACTCTCTATTCATAATATTTAGTCCTTACAAAATGTATATTTTATGACGTTTCATTTTTTTCTGTAGTTAATATAAAAGTGAAAATAAAAACTAAGGCAATTCTTATTGTCAACGTATATATTTAGTTTTTGACAAGAATTTATTACATAATTATAATTAAGATACCAAGTTATAGTTTAAAATTAAATGAAAACGTTTTTTTTAAATAAAGGTATTACTATATAAATAAATATAAGAAATCAATAATGGGTGTGACCTCCATTATTATTGATACATTCTTGGAGGCGTCTGCTCATTGACGCTATCAAGGTATCAATATAATTAATATTAATCGTTTCCCATGCGGTATCAATGGCTGCAATTAGTGCATTACGGTTTACTGTTATAAAATTTGGCCCTTGTTGTTTTCGGAAAACAGCAAGTATTCGAGCCCAAACATTTTCGATAATGTTATTCAAGTTATTTGCTTGTATCCAGTTGCGCACAACTTGCGAAGTATAGGGTCATCATATCCCGATAGTTAATTATCGAATGTTCCAAGATAATATGTGTAAACAGTAAATGGAATCTACTAACGTAACGTTAAGTCGTTAATTATAGTTACATAACTCTCCTTTCATAAGATATAGTTCATATTAATATGCTTATTGTAAAACTTCGTACACATCTGAACAACAAACCGAGGAACAAACAGAACAACGAACCGAACGGCAATCGGAACATTAATTTGGACGATGCTACGTACGAATTTTAGAACAGATTTGCAATGTTTTTTTTCTCCCACATCAAAGAAAATGCGCGCGAATGCGTTTGCAGGTTTGGACAAATCTGAACAAAACGGCGAACAAACCTATGCGGGAGAATTAAATTATTTATTTTTGTCCTCCCTTTTGTGGGTTTGTTGTGTTTTAGGTAATATTATGGAGTTGACAGAAGAAAAATGTTTTAAATTAATCAGTGTTTAAGAATGCAAGAAAAAATGATGTCCCTATTAGCATCATTTGGGCGGGAAATTTCAAAAAAAAAAAAAAGCGAAGTAAATTATAATTTTTACTCTTCTTTGTGCGTAAAAATTTGGTTGGCACTATCTTCTTGTTTTCCGCAATTTTCTCTTCTCAATAATAAATATATATGAACTGAAAACTACTGAAAATAATTATGGGAACAGCACAAACGTTCCGTTTGTTGTTCGGATTGTGGAAATCATAAAAGATCGTTTGTCGTTCTGTTTGACTTTCGGTTCGTTGTTATGTTTGTTGCTCGGTTTGTTGTTCAGGTGTGTACGAAGCTTTACAACTTAAGCAACAATTTTTGGCGAATAAAGATTAGTTTGTGATGTAATATTAGAAACACAAATTTATATCATATCAAATTTATGACAACTTAAAACCAAGAACGTGTATGTTATTGCTAAGAAATTATTAAGGAAAAGCGCAATTGCAGTGTAAATATTTATAATTAGATATTTTCGAAAGTTTATAAGTCCTCTATTGTAATCTTAATACTTAAAAGAAAATCCTGTCCATTAGCATTATAAGGAAATGGCTTTTACTTTATGAATAAGTTTCAATAACAATAGAATATCCTTGCTTGTTTAATTTACTTCCTTTGAGTCATATTGCTCTAAGGGTTGTTACATTGGTCATTAGAAGTATGTAATAAATAAACAATTACCTACTGTTTGAGAAGGGTAGTGTGAACCAATAAATAAAGTAAGAAATGTAAATTCCATTTTAGTTTAAAATTTCAAGTGTTGTGAAAATGCCACCTCATCTCGGTGCTGATTTGAAAGCGCGGATTGTTTCGGAATTAGCGGCGGGCCGTAGCGTGCGTGAAATTTCACGTATGTTAGATATACCAAAAAGCACCGTAGGGCATTACCGAGTAAAATGGAATCTTGAACACACTTTGGAAAGAGCCATCGGAAGTGGTAGACCTAAAGTATCTACACGTGCTCAAGATCTCGAGTTGTTTCATTACGTAACAGAACAACCATTTGCTACATACTCAGGGCTATAGCAGATACACATTTTCCCGGATGCCGTATAACTGCACAAAAAGATTAAAAGAGATGGGAATAAAGGAATAATGCTGCTGCGAAAGAAGTTCTCAGTGACGAAAATATGAGACGTCGTCTGGAATTTGCAAGGCGATATGTGAACGAACCTTTGGAATTTTGGAATCGAGTGATTTTTAGCGACGAAAAACGTTCAATAGCCGCAACGATGGACCACTAAAAGTTTTTAGAATGGAAGGAACTCGTTACGAAAATAATCACATATGTCCTAAAAACGAAGTGGTTATTTTTCTGTGAATGTGTGGGGTTGGGTTAGCGCGCGGGGTCCAGGAGTTTGTTGGGCTATCGATGGACGTCTTGATTCTGCTGCGTATTTAGATATTTTGGAAACTATTATGAAACCTTCAGTCGAAGTGTTTTATCCAGACGAAGATTATATTTTCCAACAAGTAAGTATTCTTATTTCACTATACTTTCTCCAAAAATAGTTCGGGATCTGTTGAATTAACATTTTCATAATGTATTTTGTTGTTAAAGGACAACGCCCCTATTCATACTTCGCGGGTTGTGCGCAATTGGATACGAGAAAATAACTTGGAGCTGTTACCCTGGCCAGCAAAAGCCCAGATTTTAACATTATCGAAAATGTTTGGGCTCGAATACTTGCTGTTATCCGAAGACAACAAGGGCCAAATTTTATACCAGTAAACCGTAATGCACTAATTGCAGCCATTGATACCGCATGGGAAACGATTAATATTAATTATATTGATACCTTGATAGCGTCAATGAGCAGACGCCTCCAAGAATGTATCAATAATAATGGAGGTCACACCCATTATTGATTTCTTATATTTATTTATATAGTAATACCTTTATTTAAAAAAAAAGTTTTCATTTAATTTTAAACTATAACTTGGTATCTTAATTATAATTATGTAATAAATTCTTGTCAAAAACTAAATATATACGTTGACAATAAGAATTGCCTTAGTTTTTATTTTCACTTTTATATTAACTACAGAAAAAATGAAACGTCATAAAATATACATTTTGTAAGGACTAAATATTATGAATAGAGAGTTTAATGATTTTTTTAATAACTTACAATAATTAGTAGGTTAGATTTATTTAAAAATAAGTAATAATCAGTCAACCCAAATAACCATGTTTAGTTTTTGATTTAATTTAAAAGTTATTGCTTGTAGACGTTTTTAAATCAAAATTATTTCTAATTTTATTTTGTAAACATTTCCTAAACAAAATTTTGATTCGATAATTAATCGAGCTATGGTGTTTAATTAGCGATACCTTCAAATATATTCTTTAAAGAAAAAATTAAGTAAGCAACGTAAATTACCTATTTTCTAAAACGTGCTTAGTGTAATGATTCATTCTACAGTCCTTCTATAAGATAACCCCTGCTGAGACTACCTGCTGTTAGAATTGTAAATGATACCCTTCAGCCCGCTTCACAATGTGCAAACTTTTGTTTACTGAAATTGTGGTGTCCAAGTTTTAAATTTCATGAGTGTACATAGGAATATTGGAAATACAACGTCGGTTAAATGGAAGAAAAGTTGTGCATTTATCTGCCTAAAAATAATCTACGTTTGTTTTAATTTAAATCGATACCGTTACATAGATACAGGGTGAAACAGGAAATTGTGCATTTTAGAAAAATTGCCATATTTCCTTTATTAAAGAGTTATTATAGAGCACACGCTGAAGCTAAAAATAGTACCAAAAATTGTTTAGGCCTACTATATTGTGCACGGCCGAATCAACTTTTGTTTTCTTATGGGCGCCATATTGAATTTTTAAATTTTCAAAGTCTTAATTACAAATGTTCTTCAACCACGTATGTATAACACATTTATATTTGGGCAAGCTAAACATGAAAAATAACAAAATTAAGATGTCAGAGTAGTAGATATTGCTATTCAATTTTAAAATAGAATTGAATAATAATAATAGTTAAGGAACCAATAATGTCTTGAAAATACCATTAACCGTTTTTTATTCTTATAATGAACATTAAAAACGAGGAAACTTCAGAATTTTAGTGGAGGACCTCATAAAATTTTTGTAAATACCTTTAAACGTTCTTCATTCCTACAACGAACACTAAAAAAGAAGAAGCTACAGGATATTAGCATCAAAGTAAATGTTGAAATAATTTACCGTTTTGTTGTTAACAGCCTCTGAAACAGTTTCTCTTAATTCTTCAACGTTTTCGTAGGTCCTACTGTATTCTTGATTTTTGAGGTAACCCCATACAAAGAAATCGACGGGTGTTATGTCAGGAGGCCTCGCAGGTCATCCTACGGGTTCCAAGTTGCTTATCCACCTGTCATGAAATTCTACGTTTAAAAAGTTTGTAATGATTTGTCCATTATGTGGCCGTGCGCCGTCCTGTTGGAAAAACATCTGTCGCAGAACCGCTAGTGAAAGGTTCATAAGTTCTTCCGCTACGTTTGTTTGGAAAAATCCAAATACCTCTCAGAATTTAGGTTTTCATTGAAGAAATGTGGCCCAACCGTTTGGGTATCCAAACCCTAACTAAACGTTAAATCCCTATCTTACTTGATGTCTAACTTTACGAGCTAGCCGTGGATTTACATCTGACCAGTAAACGGCATTCTTACGATTAAAGAGTCCACCGTTCGTAAATCAGCTGTCATCCGACTAAAGGATTTGTAAGAAAAGGTTTGGTATTTCATCATTTTTCTGAATAAACCACTGGCAAAATGTCATTCTTTAAATCGTATCACCATCCTGGAGCCCCTGGTAAAAGACCGTTCACGATAAGGATGAAATTTATGGCACTTCAAAATACTATCCGCTGAGCAATGCCTGTTATTTCTTCAATATGACATAGATGTGTACGAGGTGTCTCAACCACTTTTTGCAAAACCCAGCATTTTTTTTTATTTTCGTCTACAGTTCCTTTTAACCTTAACACTCCAACATATCGTACTTATCACTATTTGAAAAGTAATTCATTTTAAACCCACAGTTTATTAATTTCACAACAACTGACACGGACTAACAATAAATTCTACTTTGACAATTTGATTAACAATAGCAATATCAAAGCCTACTACCCTCAAATCTTAATTTTGTTATTTATCATGTTTAACTTAACCAAACATAAACGTGTTATACATGATTGAAGAGCATTTTTAATGAGGATTTTCAAAATGTAGAAAATCAATATGGCGCCGATAAAAAAAAATTGATTTAGGCCGTGCTCAACATAATACCATTTTTAGCTTCACCGTGTCCTCTTACCCATATCTTAAAAATTTGATAACCTTAGCTTCTATAATAAAGGAAATATGGCGATTTTTCTAAAATGCACAATTTCCTGTTTCACCCAGTTCCTATGTAACTTGTGACGGTATCGATTTAAATTAAAACAAACGTAGATTATTTTTGGGCAGATAAATGCGCAACATTTCTCCCATTTAACCGACGTTGTATCTTCAATGGTTTCCAATTATCCCCATGTACATCTTTATATACTGGACACGGTATAACCAGCAGGAGGATGTTTTAATCGCAATGAGTGTTTTAATTTTTTATTGCCATACCTGAATCTTTATTATTATTTTCATCAATATTACGTTTCTGTTCTGTTGCACTTAAGAACCTTTATCTATTCTTGCTATTCCTTTTTTATATTGTTTTCTTCTTCTTTCCTTTTCTAAATTTCTTCCCTTGCATCTTTCCTTCGTCATAATATAATCTCCTTCCTTCGTGCTCAAACCTTATATTTTGGCTCTTAACTTCCACTTCCACTTTTCTTATTTTTATTCTTTTTAAAATTTTATTGCTTTATTACCCTCTAGCACCATTACCTTTTCTAATTTTGTTTCCTGGCCCACTATATAATGCGGCGTTTTCGATCCAACTCTAACGTCCACCTTTAACACATTTTTAAACTCTTTTCAATTTTTTTCATTTCTTCTACCCACGCATCTCTGCTCCGTACATTATTACAATTAACTAACTTTTCGAACATCTATTTTCGTTTCTCTAACTCTATCCCAAAAGCTATTTCTACTACTCCCCATATCTATCTTACTTTTTATTTGCCTTTTTGTCAGTTCTTCAATACGCTTCTCATCTTTCTTATCGTAGCATTTCGTATTCTTCGGGTATTTTCACCGGGTTACACTTTCTCTTTTTTCTTTCCCTTTTATTCATTTCATTTCATTTTCCTCCTTTTTCTTTTTTATCTCTCTTCTTTGTATTTCTTTCCCACTCCTATTATCCTTCTCATTTCTTGATAAAATCACTAAATCATCTGCATATGCCAGCACCCAAACTTCTATCTTCTCTATTACTTCTCCTGCTCTTTGTTGTGTTTTCATTTCTTTTACAGCGAAAGCAAGTTCAATCTTAATAGATATTCATGACTGAGCTCTTTTTTATTCAAAATACTTCTTCCAAGGTTCCTCATATATTTCCATCCACTAGCTTTCTTTGTGCAAGCAGCGAGATAATTGGCTTGATCCACTTTTGATGAATATGGTAAAAAAGATTGTTAACTCTGGATTATGACCGCGTTCCAATTGCTTTGGAAAGATGGCTTGAGAGAGATTAGAGAAACTGTTTTGTTCCAAAAATTCAAGACTTCGTTATAAAAAGTTAACTAAGACTTTTCTCTAATATCAAGGTAGGTTTGATTGACAAGTATGCAGACACTATTCACGGAAGACTATAAAACCGCGGAAAAACAAACATCTTCGATTTTTTGTATTCCAAGACCACCATCTCTAACAGGAACGCTATTAATCATCCACTGGCGCTCTTGAAAATTATAATTAGTAATCTTTTCCAATGTTATCTTTATATGTCTGTCCAGGCTCCTTAGATCCATAAATAACCAACAAGGCATGGTCCAGAGTAAATATGTAAACTTCGAAACTGTCAGACAGTGTTTCAAAAGTTAGTAAGCGGTGTAGTCGATCTAATAAAATTTAACCTCCAAACATTTTCTTTCTAATATCTTTTGGAAGAAGCTTCGGTCAGTGTAGCGCCCAATAGTTCTAAGTCTGCCTGGATAGTAAATCTGATTTCTGGTGAAACATCTAAGAATTTCCGGTAGCCTTTTTCATTATAATCAGAAGTAAAGAAAATCTCGCACTTCGAATTGTTGACTTCCAACTCAATATTCCTTGAGTTTACAATCAAAAATTTACAATCAGCCAATACATTCTCAGCATCATCACATAATGTCCTATCGTCCAAATAGAAAAGACTTAGTTCATAAGTGAGGTGTTCAATAATTGGCTGAAGAGCGAGGCTAAAGCAAAAAAAGACCAAGTGAGTAGCTTTGTTGAACACCAACTGTGGACTGAATAATGTCATCTTGAAAGAAAAGCAATGATGAAGAAGAATAACACTGGTACAAGAATTTGAAAAGCTCGAGAACATGGGACCTTGCTGCTAGAAGAAGAAAGTCGCGTTCCACGGTATTGAAAGCGTTCTTGTTAGTCAGAATTACTTTGTCCTTCCCAGAGTTGTTTGAAATGTATAAACGGACTGCATGAATTATTGCTTTACATCCTCCCTTATGGGCCAAACCCCATTTGCCTTAGACGAATAATGTTTACATCTTATCTTTGCCACAAGTCGTCTATATATATTCTCAATGGCGATTGGTCTCACACTACCATCCTTCTTGAAAAAGGCGTACAGATTTGCAACATCCACCAACTTGAAGTTAGCTATATTTTTCTTCACAACTTTGTTAACGACCTCTGTTTCTTGTCAGGAACCCTCAAGGCGATATATGGAAACAATAGCAAACTGTTCCAGGAATCTTCGTCATTATGGTCGACGACAGCATCGGTTAAAGTTGATAAGTTATTTGCAGGTACTTGTCTCGCTCGCTTTAGAATCCTCTTTAGAATTTTAACATCTCGCTTCAATCTTTCTATATGCTAATGAAAACTTACAGGGACGTCACCAAAAGTATGTTGTGTTGTGGTCCGACACAAAGCTTACATGAAAGCAGTTCAACATTTCCATTAGATAGAAATACTGACTTGGAAAGTCATTGATTGCAATACTATTCGCGAGGGTCTTTGCTTAAATTGTTGAAGGTTGGCTCGTCAAGTCCAGCACATGAATAATAAAACCAAGACTCGCATCCATTGCACCAGATTAACCCATTCTCCTTACCCACTGCAGCTCATAGTAAAGTAAAGATTAGGAGAAAGCTTTACTAGGAAACTAAAATATTCTTTTAAATCCGAATCTCAAAAACAACAAATTTCAGAAAATTTTGAAACCACTACCAATCGAAAGTTTACCCTTTACTCTATTATAATGTATAATTTTTACTGAAAAAGTCCTTTGTTTAAAGGTACAACAATAACTTTTAAACTCAAATTACTGAAAGGTAACCAGAACTCAACAAATTGCATTTTGGCATATATTTGATTTTGTTTGACTCAAGTACCACAAAATTCGTTAAAAACTGGAAATTTATCCGAAATAAAAAGATAGTTTGAATGTGAGAATATAGTATATGATACGGATTATAATCAAGCTTTTATTACTGCTAATCAATTTTATTTAAAAAACATTGGTTTAGAGATAGATTGTCTAAATATAAACAAATCGATTTTCATCTAGTTGAAAATATTGCAGTCATCAAAACCTGGTCGTTTTTTAGAATAAAAAATGCCGAGTTTTGAAAGTGATACAGTCATCGAAACCTAGGTTGTTTTCAAACTAAGAAATGGCAAGTGGATTGTCTATACAGGGCGTCCCACGGTGACGAGACATTAGACATATTTCACAGACTACTTCAATTTGAATTTTGAAAATTTGGCTTTAGGCGTTTTCGGGCATGTTTTTCAACTAAAATAATGGCGTCCACCTAACGCTTCCGGTTGTACCGAAAGTTAACATCATCTTTGTTATTTTAAATAAAACACCCTATATATTATTGCAATTTTGGATTCTACGTTAATTTTTAGATAAACTTTCATTAAGGTTTCCTATTTTTAAAGTTAACCGTTTTTGAGATATTTAATTTTTCAAAAAAAAAAATTAAAAAACACTTCCTAATTTAAAGAGATGTATATGTTACAATAATAAAGTTAAAGAGATAACATTTATAGGGGACACAGCTGAAACTCTAAGCTTCCCTCCCATGGTTTCATAATTGCTTAATTTCATACAGGGTGGTAGAAATGTAGTTCCGAATTTAATCAAGTTTAAACCATCATAACTTATTTATTTTTAATGGAACACCCTGTATATTATTGCACAACTCGGCGAATAATTTTTTTCTCTTTTGAATGGTATAATGGTTCTCTATACCTATCTACTCTGGTTGTCAAGGTATTTACTGTTATTCATTATTTTCCATTATTTAGCAATAAATAAGACTCAAATAAACCTTCACTGTATGATTGTGTTTAATTGACAACAATACATTGGTGACAGATTAGGTGCTTGTTTTGAAGTTCCACTAATATTTTACAGCCATCCTCGGAAGAAATTATGCGAAACCCGTTGACTGCACGTATAACAGTAAATATCTTAAAAACCAGAGAAGATAGGTATAGGGAACCATTATACCATTCGAAAGAGAACAAAATTATTCATCGAGTTGTGCAATTACTATACAGGGTGTTCCATTAAAAATAAATAAGTTATGATGGTTTGAACTTGATTAAATTCGGCACAACATTTCTACCACCTTGTATGAAATTAAGTAATTATGAAATCATGGGAGGGAAGTTTAGAGTTTCAGTTGTGTCCCCTATAAATTTCATCTCTTTAACTTCGTTATTGTAACATACACATCTCTTTAAATTAGGAAGTGTTGTTTAAATTTTTTTGAAAAGGAATGGAATATCTCAAAAACGGTTAATTTTAAAAATAGGAAACTTTAATAAAAGTTTATCTAAAAATTAACGTAAAATCCAAAATTGCAATAAAATACAGGGTGTTCCATTTAAAATAACGAAGATGATGTCAACTTCCGGTACAACCAGAAGAGTTAGGTGGATGCCATTATTTTAGTTGAAAAGAACATGCCCGAAAACGCCTAAACCAAATTTTCAAAATTCAAATCTAAGTAGTCTGTGAAATATGTCTAATGTCTCGTCACCGTGGGACACCCTGTATATTGCATATTCTATCAATTCTGCCGTATTAATAACAATACTAATACCATTAACAAGTTGTTCTCTGATTTACATTTTCATATTTGTCGAAATTTACTGAAAATGTCAATCTTCTAGAAGCTCTGCTGTTCCTCCTACAAAACATGGTGGTGGTGGCAAACTTTCTTGCGTGTCATACAGTCTTTTTTGTACCAAACCAGAAACTATAATATTCCATGATATTTGATCTCATCTACTTTGTAGATAAGGTCATTTCGCTTAGACCCATGACTTTTAAGGGCGGCGTTTTCAAAATGATTATGATTTTTAGATGAGTGGAGAAACATAATAATTAAATTAGGTAAATTATGTACGTCCTTGAAATTAATTTATGTACGTTGTACAAACAATTCAGAAAAAAATTAATAGTTTTCGGTCACTTTCGCATGAGACCGCCATACGTGTTTAATAAGAGGCACATCATAGAAAAAATTAGCAATGATAAAAGTTTTCATTAAAGTCAATAATTAAAACAATACATGTGCATTGTTCATGCTATAACTAGAAATAAAACTCATTATTCAAGATTTACAATTTATTGTTAATATACACTGTACAAACAAGCATTAATTTATTAAAAATAATAATCTATAAGGCGATGGGGATACTAATGTTAATTATTTGATAAACTCAGTATGTTATTACGGCTTTGGGTTTGTGGGAGACTTGCCGCGACCACTGGTGTTTCAAATTTTATACAGTTTTAAACAACTACAAAGAATAAGATATTTTTGATGGCAAATTAGTTTTTAAATTTTATATAATCATAGAATCATATAGAAATATGAACTACAAAAAAGAAGACTATTTACAGCGCTTGATGAACTAAGTAATAAGTTTCCATAGCAGAGGATATCGTTTATGACGCCAGTGTAAAACGTCGTCGTTGAATGTTGACAAATAACCAAAAAACTAAACACTGCTAGCACTTTATGTTATTCCAAGAGGTGACTTTACTAAAGAAAAAAACGTTACACCAGTTAAGAATTTTTTCCAAAAAAATATATGCAACGCAATTATTGAATTTATTCGTTATTTTCTTTCCACACTGTATTATGTATATACACGATACGATACAGAGTGGCCCATCAAAAATAAAGCTGCATTTAAAAAATGCTAAACAAATAAAGACAATATTTTAGAAATTGGGAAAAAATTAAACAGGCACGTTTACGATTAAAAGACCTTTCAAAAAAAGGAGTCGCACAACTTATTTTTGAACTTGGGTCTTGTGGGGCATCCGATAGAAATACAAATTGGTGGGCGTCTTAGACAATAAAAACGATTTTTTTTAATGGGCCGCCCTGTCTGTTGTAATTATTAAAAATTCCCACTTACGCTTCCTAACTGTCTTTGAATTTCAAAAAACAAGGTACCGCTAATGGTTGGAATATGCAGAACACTAAATAATTCGGACAGATGAGAATAAGAACTTCCCGTAGCCAATGTCCCCCACACAAGTGCTACATTCATTTTGGGATTTGTTGGGATTTGATGGATGGTGTTATTGTCTTCAAATTCATCTGCTTCATCGGTATCGATAAATTCTTCGCGTTCGCAAATGCTACACTTGAACATAAAGCGGCTAAACAAACCTTTTCTTTTCTCGGAGACAAATTCTAGCTTTTCTCGGGTACACTCATGAAATTTAAAACTTGGACACCACAATTTCTGTAAACAAAAGTTTGCATTGTGTGAAGCGGGCTTAAGGGTATCATTTACAATTCTAACAGCAGGTAGTCTCAGCAGGGGTTATCTTATAGAAGGACTGTAGAATAAATCATTACACTAAGCACGTTTTAGAAAATAGGTAATTTACGTTGCTTACTTAATTTTTTCTTTAAAGAATATATTTGAAGGTATCGCTAATTAAACACCATAGCTCGATTAATTATCGAATCAAAATTTTGTTTAGGAAATGTTTACAAAATAAAATTAGAAATAATTTTGATTTAAAAAACGTCTACAAGCAATAACTTTTAAATTAAATCAAAAAACTAAACATGGTTATTTGGGTTGACTGATTATTACTTATTTTTAAATAAATCTAACCTACTAATTATTGTAAGTTATTAAAAAAAATCATTAAACTCTCTATTCATAATATTTAGTCCTTACAAAATGTATATTTTATGACGTTTTTTTTTCTGTAGTTAATATAAAAAGTGAAAATAAAAACTAAGGCAATTCTTATTGTCAACGTATATATTTAGTTTTTTGACAAGAATTTATTACATAATTATAATTAAGATACCAAGTTATAGTTTAAAATTAAATGAAAACTTTTTTTTAAATAAAGGTATTACTATATAAATAAATATAAGAAATCAATAATGGGTGTGACCTCCATTATTATTGATACATTCTTGGAGGCGTCTGCTCATTGACGCTATCAAGGTATCAATATAATTAATATTAATCGTTTCCCATGCGGTATCAATGGCTGCAATTAGTGCATTACGGTTTACTGGTATAAAATTTGGCCCTTGTTGTCTTCGGATAACAGCAAGTATTCGAGCCCAAACATTTTCGATAATGTTAAAATCTGGGCTTTTGCTGGCCAGGGTAACAGCTCCAAGTTATTTTCTCGTATCCAATTGCGCACAACCCGCGAAGTATGAATAGGGGCGTTGTCCTTTAACAACAAAAATACATTATGAAAATGTTAATTCAACAGATCCCGAACTATTTTTGGAGAAAGTATAGTGAAATAAGAATACTTACTTGTTGGAAAATATAATCTTCGTCTGGATAAAACACTTCGACTGAAGGTTTCATAATAGTTTCCAAAATATCTAAATACGCAGCAGAATCAAGACGTCCATCGATAGCC
The DNA here is from genome assembly GCA_030710515.1 of Abscondita cerata. Classification (NCBI taxonomy): domain Eukaryota; kingdom Metazoa; phylum Arthropoda; class Insecta; order Coleoptera; family Lampyridae; genus Abscondita; species Abscondita cerata. The sequence continues at coordinate 155,495 of JALBCR010002354.1, forward strand.
CAACAAACTCCTGGACCCCGCGCGCTAACCCAACCCCACACATTCACAGAAAAATAACCACTTCGTTTTTAGGACATATGTGATTATTTTCGTAACGAGTTCCTTCCATTCTAAAAACTTTTAGTGGTCCATCGTTGCGGCTATTGAACGTTTTTTCGTCGCTAAAAATCACTCGATTCCAAAATTCCAAAGGTTCGTTCACATATCGCCTTGCAAATTCCAGACGACGTCTCATATTTTCGTCACTGAGAACTTCTTTCGCAGCAGCATTATACTTCTTTATTCCCATCTCTTTTAATCTTTTTGTGCAGTTATACGGCATCCGGGAAAATGTGTATCTGCTATAGCCCTGGAGTATGTAGCAAATGGTTGTTCTGTTACGTAATGAAACAACTCGAGATCTTGAGCACGTGTAGATACTTTAGGTCTACCACTTCCGATGGCTCTTTCCAAAGTGTGTTCAAGATTCCATTTTACTCGGTAATGCCCTACGGTGCTTTTGGTATATCTAACATACGTGAAATTTCACGCACGCTACGGCCCGCCGCTAATTCCGAAACAATCCGCGCTTTCAAATCAGCACCGAGATGAGGTGGCATTTTCACAACACTTGAAATTTTAAACTAAAATGGAATTTACATTTCTTACTTTATTTATTGGTTCACACTACCCCTTCTCAAACAGTAGGTAATTGTTTATTTATTACATACTTCTAATGACCAATGTAACAACCCTTAGAGCAATATGACTCAAAGGAAGTAAATTAAACAAGCAAGGATATTCTATTGTTATTGAAACTTATTCATAAAGTAAAAGCCATTTCCTTATAATGCTAATGGACAGGATTTTCTTTTAAGTATTAAGATTACAATAGAGGACTTATAAACTTTCGAAAATATCTAATTATAAATATTTACACTGCAATTGCGCTTTTCCTTAATAATTTCTTAGCAATAACATACACGTTCTTGGTTTTAAGTTGTCATAAATTTGATATGATATAAATTTGTGTTTCTAATATTACATCACAAACTAATCTTTATTCGCCAAAAATTGTTGCTTAAGTTGTAAAGCTTCGTACACACCTGAACAACAAACCGAGCAACAAACATAACAACGAACCGAAAGTCAAACAGAACGACAAACGATCTTTTATGATTTCCACAATCCGAACAACAAACGGAACGTTTGTGCTGTTCCCATAATTATTTTCAGTAGTTTTCAGTTCATATATATTTATTATTGAGAAGAGAAAATTGCGGAAAACAAGAAGATAGTGCCAACCAAATTTTTACGCACAAAGAAGAGTAAAAATTATAATTTACTTCGCTTTTTTTATTTTGAAATTTCCCGCCCAAATGATGCTAATAGGGACATCATTTTTCTTGCATTCTTAAACACTGATTAATTTAAAACATTTTTCTTCTGTCAACTCCATAATATTACCTAAAACACAACAAACCCACAAAAGGGAGGACAAAAATAAATAATTTAATTCTCCGCATAAGTTTGTTCGCCGTTTTGTTTAGATTCGTCCAAACCTGCAAACGCATTCGCGCGCATTTTCTTTGATGTCGGAGAAAAAACCGACAAGTTGGGGAACGCCGCAAACCGTTCGTGGAACAATCAGGACTTGCGAATCTGTTCTAAAATTCGTACGTAGCACCGTCCAAATTAATGTTCCGATTGCCGTTCGGTTCGTTGTTCTGTTTGTTCCTCGGTTTGTTGTTCAGGTGTGTACGAAGCTTTACAATAAGCATATTAATATGAACTATATCTTATGAAAGGAGAGTTATGTAACTATAATTAACGACTTAACGTTACGTTAGTAGATTCCATTTACTATTTACACATATTTTCTTGGAACATTCGATAATTAACTATGGAGCTGTTACCCTGGCCAGCAAAAAGCCCAGATTTTAACATTATCGAAAATGTTTGGGCTCGAATACTTGCTGTTATCCGAAGACAACAAGGGCCAAATTTTATACCAGTAAACCGTAATGCACTAATTGCAGCCATTGATACCGCATGGGAAACGATTAATATTAATTATATTGATACCTTGATAGCGTCAATGAGCAGACGCCTCCAAGAATGTATCAATAATAATGGAGGTCACACCCATTATTGATTTCTTATATTTATTTATATAGTAATACCTTTATTTAAAAAAAAAGTTATTGCTTTAATTTTTAAATCTAAAATTATTTCTAATTTAATTTTGTAAACATTTCCAAAACAAAATTTTTATTCGATAATTAATCGAGCTATGGTGTTTAATTAGCGATACCTTCAAATATATTCTTTAAAGAAAAAAAATTAAGTAAGTAACGTAAATTACCTATTTTCAAAACGTGCTTAGTGTAATGATTCATTCTACAGTCCTTCTATAAGATAACTCCTGCTGAGACTACCTGCTGTTAGAATTGTAAATGATACCCTTAAGCCCGCTTCACAATGTGTAAACTTTTGTTTACAAAAATTGTGGTGTCCAAGTTTTAAATTTCATGAGTGTACATCGTTTATTATGATTGGATTGAAGCGAAAGGCTTTTGTTGAAAAACTGATCGATTGCCACGATACGTTAGCCTTCGATCTCTTTTTTCTTTGGTACTTTTTCAACCGTAAGTTCATGCGTTCACAAATTCTGTTCGAAGCCATTTATAAAAAAAAATAATATAATTAATAGAAGAACCTATTGTAATTTTGCAAATTTATGTACAGGTAAATAATATTTTTAAATCAATTGTATTTATTTTAAGCTTATAAAACCAAAAAACTGACTAAATCCCCTTTACGTTTATTTTTTTGTTATTCTCATCCTGCAACTTACGAATTATATTCCTGCTGTCATTCTGGGCCCAACTTGGAAGCGAAATTGTAATCATTGTCAGTTCCGCTTTGAAACAGAGTTACCGCAAGCGTTATCAATTAACCCATTCACGATTGAGCTGCAGAATTTCGTTATATCAGCTTTATCGCGAATTACTGCATTTCGCGCCTTGGCCGCCTTACTTCTTTTACGATTATCTCGAACTAAATGCTTTCCAATTTTAACTGTGCATGTAAAAAAAATATATAATAATACAATTTGTAACTGATAATATTTTCGGTAACTGTGTAACCAATATCACTGTTATATTACCTGCAGAACTAATAGTCCGATTAGATTCTAATCTCAAATTATTATGGTCTTTTTATTCACTATAATCAGTGTCTTCTAATTGTTGATTACCACAAACAGTGATAAATTAAACACAAAACACAAACACAAAGAAGATTCAAAATAAAGACGTTTTGAAACCGTAAATATAAATCTAAGTTTCCACTAACCAAGACGTCGCGTCGGTTCAGTGAAAAAACTGAATATTGCACACTTTTATGTTTACCGCCATTTCAATAGGACTAGAGTTGATCTCTACTTACCGCTGTTTTCCCGAGAATTTCGTTTGCCCGCCTTTCAATAGGTGGCGGTTTTTGGATTAATAGATGAAGCTTTTCGCAGTCAGTATTATTGGTAATAAAAGAGATATACTCAGAATGCGATTTGTTGTCGCACAAACGGAAGCCCGGTTTTTTTCCATGTTTAGTAGCAAGTTGTTTTTTCATTTCTTCCAAATTGAGTGTATCAGTGAGAATCTTATTTTTATGTGGTTTTCGTCTGGATTCTTTGTGAGGAGAGATTGCGGAAGTATCCTTATTTCTTATTCAGAAGTTTTATTACAACAAGACAAAACTGTGAGTTGAGCAGAACCAGAAAAAGAGTACGTTCTTGTTGAGTTGACTACTGTGACTGTATAAAATCAACAGAATTATTTTATTTATATTACAAATTGTGAAACTTTCACTGCCGGTGTCTATGTATACAATGATATTTCGGGCTATTGATCAATGTTCTGTTAGAACTTCTTTCTCTTCTACTAAACTTTTTGTTTGCTGCTGCGGCAAACATCTTCAGTGACGCGGTTGTAGAACTCGTTCTAAGTCTTTGACTTACGTTTTTGGATCTGTTGCACTATTTATAGTCCTGATTGTAACATTTGATTGCTCATGTGCAGAGGGTTGACTTTTCATGGCCGACTACTTTTGGGTAATTGTTCGACCTGGTCGTGCTCAGGCATATAATCATATAATACTGTTGACATATTCGTGGGAGTAAGAACCGAAAGAAGGGAGTGTATTGTACTAATAGTGCAAAAGACGGTGAAATTTATCTAAAGTTATTATTAAGACTTCTTTTTCACATTACATAAAGTAATTTTGTCTGGAATAAACTTTTTGACTGTAGTTCTAAGTGGATGTATGTGGTAAATATATCGATTAATACAGTTATTCCTTAGATAACAAAAATTGTACCCTGTATTCAAATATATATTACGTCTAAAAATAGAAACAAATTAAATCGGTGAACACAAACTGTAAATTAGCCAATTGCATGATAATAAACAAAAATAAAATCGCCTGTCCTCTAGAATAGTAAAACGACGCCTTGCTTACATAGCAGAAATACTTCAGTGATTTAAGAAAACACTGATATTTTATACAATATCTTAAACAATATTGATATTTGGTGTCCTTTTGTAGTAGTTATTAATAGTAGTTAAATAAAGACTGACTTGCAGAGCTGCTGGAACGTTAATATTGAACACAGATCTTCGTAACTTACAGAAGTCTATACCTAAATATAAATTTAAGTACAGTTTATTACTATTACATTTTTCTATGAGAAAGAATACAATATTAAATAATAAGTAAATTTACTTTCTAGAGGAACAAGTTCGCTTTTAATACCAGGCGTCTAAAAGCGTCGACCGTGAAACAAGTGAACGACGGGAGATGCTTTTAAAATAGATTTAACCCACTATACTGTATTGTTACGTACGTTTCGCTTGGTGATCCTTCTTCTTTACATTAGTGACTACAATCGTTTCTTTTCTATTCAATTATAGAAGTTAGAAACAGAGCGTCAAAGTATTGTGCCACCACCTTATTAAGCTTGGAATGTTTGACTCTACACTCAGTCAGCCCACTTTATAAAATGATTACATTTAAATCCTAAGTTTCATTAGCTTCATAAGATCAACTACTAATTATTCTTTAAAACTCCCAAAAATATGCATCTGCCTTTTCGTTTCAGTTTAGTTCTAAATTTATTTCCATTTCCATCAGGTGTCCGAAAGAATTAGGCCAAGCTTCCGTTGTTTCCAATTATGTTTGCAAGTTTTAACAACGCAATGATGACAAGTGGGTTGTCAAACCCACCGAACTGTTTCCAAGGAACGGTATTTGGGTTGCATAACTTATTATTTATTTATGTAGAAAAACATTTTATTTCCTTTTATTTATTTTTTATGGTATGCTATTTAATTATATGAAAACAATTTTTAAATGCGTTTAAGTCAAAAATACGGCTTGTTTTACTACTTTTTTTGTTGTTTACATAATTAGGTAGATTTCATAATTTGGAAAGAAGTGTCTACCGGTGTTGTTCTTTGGTGTATCCAGAATTTTAATGATCTGATTAATTGAATTTGTGGAAATACCTTCTACAATGTAGAACACAAAGCAAATGCTGTTTTTCGCACTTATACGAAGAAAATTGTATTTAAATGTTTCACTGTTATTATTCAACAACACTTGCTCGACAAAATATTTTTGGATTCTTTAAGTCGAACTAGCATCATAGTTTAGTCCAGCGGTCATATTGGACTTATTCACAAACTGGAACACGCATTTGTACCCTTTCCGAAACATAACGTCCCGGTTTATTTCGACAACTGGCCTAGCCTCATCGAAAGGAATTTAAAGAATCTAACTGAAGTTAGTTTGGCTGGATCTAGTGTAACATCAAAGTTTTCTTTTTTTTTCAGTTACAAAGTTTGCATCTTCTACCGAACTGTTACCTATACATCTTCTTGTTCTGGTTTAAATTTTCACAACTTCAATTATTTGAAGCTTCCTCTTTAGCATCGCCTTTGCTGTCTGGCCTATTTTGTTTCCTTCAATAAGATTTTTATCAGTGACTACAATAGTTCTACCTTTTCTTCACGTGTTTTTGCGAGCAGTGTATTCGGATCGCTTTGGATATGCGCAAACATCAGATGCACTGACAAATGGAACTGTTTCTAAAGTTTTTTGTTGGTATTGCTAGAGCTTTAAGTGTTTAATAAACAAGCGTTGACGGTGTCTGAAAGTCGACCACGAAAACTTTTAAAGAAAATACTCTTTCGGTTACTTGGCTAGCTACAAAATTTACTTTGGGAAAAATATATTTGCAAAAATAATATACAAATTTTTCTGAAACTAGCTGCTATATTTATGCGACTCCAACAAACGATGGCACTAGATATATTTTACCTGCGTTCTGATCTTAGAAGCTAAAAGTATCATTGTAGAATTCAAAAAAAGGTTTCCTAAACCTTACATCAAAATATCCACCATGGTTTGATGGAGACATTATTAACCCTTTCGCTGCTGAATTAAAAGTAGCTATCTATTCTCCTTGTGCTGAATTAAGAAAGTGGTAGAACGTAAATATACACATACAGCACTAATCCTTTCGATCGCGCGTATATATACGTTTGCAGCATTAATTGAATAAATTTTCCGTACGTATATTTACGTGTGCCGCTTATTCTAAAAACGTAGAGATAAGTAAGACGTACAAATAAATGATGATGATGATGAAGGTTATAATGATCTTAAACTTTAAAGTGTTTATTGGTACTCATACAAATACTAAAAAATAAAAGTAGGTGTCAAAAATAACTAAATACGATAAACAAAATAATTTGTATGTACCTAACAAAACTAAAAGCAAATGTTTAAAATTTTTTACTGTGTGGTACTTCTCAAAACATGGAATGAGACAAAGAGCTACATCACATTCTTCACATATGTACCTCGTATCCTTTCTTCGTTTGGGCCCCAATTCTGTATGTTTACAGACATGGCAGATTCTTTGTGAATTCTTTTTCCTCCTGGAACAGCTGGAATTAGTTTTGGAAAGTGACGACCAACTAATCGAAACGGAACATCTGCAGAAGGTCTCCCTGGTTTCCTTGGTCTTTCATCTTTAAAAAATTTTTCAATGATTTGTCTTACAAGTTCAAGTTGGAAATCGGCTAAAGACATATGATTACCAGTCTTCACTTTATACATGGCATGGGAATTTGTAACTGTTAAATCAACCAAATGAAAAAATATTTTTGTACCATTTTATTGTCTTTCTTAGGCACTCTACTGAACTGAGCAACATGTCAATTTTGTCAACAGAACCCATGTTCTCGTTATAATACTTTACACACTCTGGTTTTTTATTGTTTCTCCTTGTCGGTTCTTCTTCCCTGTATCTACAATTTTGTTTGTATGCAGGGTAGTAAGCATGTACACTTCACGCCTATCACGCCATTTTAGAACCATCATCTTATCTGTATGTTGAGTAATGACTTCACCTTGTTTCAACTTTTTTTCTAATTGTGGCATACCTTTTCGATTACTGCGGACAGTCCCACACAAATTAGTTTTGTGTTCATGAAGATACTCTGCAAGAATTGGACTGGTGTACCAATTATCTGTAAATAAGTTGTGACCTTTTTCAAAGTAAGGTTTCATCAAAGTATGAACCACCGCCCCAGAGATACCTAAAGTTTTGTCAACGTCGTCTAGCTCAGTGGTTGCTCCAGTATATATTATAAAATCTAGTACATAATCTGTTTCGACATCTGTGAGCACAAAAAATTTTATTCCAAACCTATGACGTTTACTTTTGATATATTGTTTGAACGATAGGCGCCCTTTGAATAACAATAACGATTCGTCAATGCATAGATTTTCAAATGGAATAAAGTTTTTACAGAAGTTTGTTTTTAGGGATGAAATCACTGAATTTATTTTGAACATCCTGTCACCAAGTTTTTGCTCTTCGTTATTGCAGAAATGGAGAAGGCGTAACAAAAGCAGGTACCTGTCTCGGCTCATCACCTTCTGAAATATTGGAGTTTGTAGAAGACGGTCTTGAGACCAACACTCATTCAACTTTAGCTTTTTGTTCCGAGAAATAAGCATAGTCATTCCCAGAAATAGAAATATTTCTTCTGTGTTGGTTCCACGCCAATGATTTAGCCTTGAACATCTTGATTTGTTTGTATTTCGCGTAACAAATTCAAAATATCTATTTGTTTCTGTTGCAACCTGTTCTGCTAACTCTTCTGTGAAATAACATTGAAAGTACGCTAGAAAATTTTTATCATCTTCTAAACCAGGAAGAAGACGGAATCCAGAATTGGTATTGTCAAAAAAATGGTTTTGTGGTACAAAGTCATTATCTCTACTCCAAGCGAAGACTGGAATATTCGAGTTTTGCGGTCTTTTCCGTTTTGAAGGCCCGGGCTCATCTACTGCTTCATCCGCACTATCAGCGTCACTGTCGTTATTTTCTGCTTCTTCCAATTAAAAATCACTTTCTGATTGATCGGATTCCGCTGTAGTTAGAAGTTTAGTTAAAAATTCCGCTTCAGGTGCTGATAAACCAACATAATTGTTCATTTTAGGGGTTAGGTAATAAAATCACGAATAACACGCACTACGCTAATGCAACTCATAGACTGCTATATATCAATGAAATCTAAGACATTAAGGGAATTAAATCAAGCGTTAAAACCATCGTACGTACATTTACGCGTACAGCACTAATATGTGAAATCTAGGAACGTATATTTACGGGTATAGCATATGGATAGTGCATTTATAAAACGTACATATACGTGGGGTGAAAGGTTAGTGAAATAAAGATAGAAAAAAAAATTTAAATTTAATTTAATTTAAAAAAAAAAAAAAAAAATAAAAATAAATTAAATTTAAAATTTAAAATTTTTATTTTTTTAATAATTAATTAATAAAATAGTAAATTAAAAATTAAAAAATGTTTATTTAATAAAAAAAAAAAAAATTTTTTTTTTTAAAAAATGAAGAAAAAAAAAAAAAAAGAATAATTTTTTTTTTTATTAAAAATAATAAATAAATAAGTGTGGTTTATTATTTAATTTTTTTTTTTTTTTTTTTTTTTTTTTATATATATTTTTTTTTTTTTAATTTAAAAGGTTTTATTATTTTTTTTTTTTTTTTTTTTTTTTTTTTATTTTAAAATAAAAAAAATTACAGCAGCGAAAAGATTCATTTATTTCAGGAGCTGACAATATCCTTCTTTTCTGTTGAAAGACTGTGCGACTATATTTCTTAAACCATTGTCATATATCTTTAACCTTTCACTTAAGCTATCAGTATTTCCTGAGTTATGGAAGAAAACACTTATAACACCAGTCTTTAAAAAGGGCGATGCATCCGTTGTTAACAATTATCGACCAATTTCTATGATTCATGGAGAAGCGCTCTACTGTTACTAATTTAGCTTCTTTTAGTCAGTATGTATCTGAAGCATTAGGTGAGCACAACCAGGTAGATGTTATTTACACTGATTTCCAAAAAGCGTTTGATCAAATCGACCACAACGTACTTTTGTTCAAGCTAAACTTAATTGGTTTCTCAGACTCCTATTAAACTAGGTTAAATCTTATCTGAATGATCGTCAATTGTTTGTGAGATATAACTATCACTTGTCTTCATCATTTGTTCCTACCTCTGGTACCCCTCAGGGATCAAACTTAGGACCACTATTCTTTTTAATATTTATTAATGATATCGTTGATTGTTTACAAGAGGAAAAGTTACTTTTTGCAGATGATTTAAAAATATTTCGTACGATAAATACTGAGACTGACTGTAGTATGTTACAAGAATGTGTTGACTGTCTGGGTAGATGGTGTGTTAATAATCGTTTTTATCTAAATGTTGAATAGTGTCATATCATTACATACTCTAGAAAACAAAACACCATAAATTACCCGTACAAAATTCAAGATGTTACTCTAAGTCGACTGAAAATCATTAAAGATTTAGGAGTTATATTTGATAAAAAATTTTCTGTTGCTTATCACGTTGATCACGTTATCTCTGCAGCATATAAAATGTATGGAGTTGTGTTTAGAAACTCAAAAGATATTTCTGTTAAAACACTAATGAAGTTGTTTATTACTTTGGTACGATCTAAGCTAGAATATGCGGCGTTAGTATGGTTTCCTATATATAACATCTATATAGTCAATGTAGAAAAATTCAAAAAAGATTTTTAAAACTGTTAGTGTACCGATGTGATAATAATTCAGAAATTGCAGTTACAAGTGCCTTCTCTGAAGATTTGATACAATGTCCCTTTACCAAAGACGTATTCATTTAATTGTCCAGTTTTGTTATAATTTGTTAAACTTTAACATAGATTCACAGTATTTGGTGGAAAGAATACCACTTTATATACCGAGAGCATCCAACAGAAAAACAATTGATTTTTACACTCCAATGAGTCGCACAAATGTGTCAGCTAGATCTCGTATCGGTCTAATGTGCTTTTACGCCAATAAATGTTCCAATGTATCTGACGTCTAGGCTAGGCTGCATTCTCGAATTGTTTGTACCTATCAACGGAAGCTGTTTAAGATTCTTCCCATTTGGTTGGAATTTCTATTTGATGGAGTTGCCAAACGAAAACGCCAATAACACCCACGTTCCATAAAACGCGGAACTAGCACAGCTAGCATTACCGAAATAATATGGTGACAAACCAGGAAGTTTAACTCGACCAACTCGGGAATTGTTGAATTTTCTAAGCTATTTGAGGGCATCTTCAGAGTGTCTAGCGATCTTTTCCGTCGTTCCTTCTTATTAAGAAATGGATGATAGGATATCCTGCAATCCTTTGATACTTTCGAACCACAACCAGATACACAGCAAGTCTGCACTTTATGAAAATATAACATTATATTAACATAAAACAAACAAATCCTGACCACAATAAATAAGGTTAGGTAGCTAAATAACAAATGTAATGTTTGAGATATTTACGTCACGTTACCATATAGTGCAAAGTACAGGTCAACATCCGGTTTTTGACATTTAATACCAAATTTAATGATATAAATCATATTTTAACACTTGGAAAGAACATTTAATTTTTTTTAGGTTTTATTTTTAAAGTAAAAATTTATAACAAGGCATCATAGCCAACCCACGGTGAATTCGCACATTCAACTCTCTATCTCTTTTTATCTCATAGTGTCAGTAATCAGATGCTTCTTTTCAATGGCAGGGGCGAGATCACAAGAAAAGTGGATTACAAGTTACTCCAAGTTGTTTTTATGGACACCGCTTAACGTGACTCGATCAAAAATATTTTATTTGTTTTAAAGAATATCCTTCTAGTATATCAACATTCTCATAATTTGTCATTTGTGTTTATTACTTGACTAAAAAAAATTACATTTGAAGGCCTGTAGGTGCCTGAATAACTGTTGAATCATTATGACTTTTAAACTAAATTATTTTTTTCAAAATTAGAAAGCTGGATTACATAGAAAATAAGATGTACTTTATAAAATCACAAATCGAATTTATTCTTAGCCAAAAAATTATAAAAAAAACAAAACACAAAGAAATAGAAACGATTAATACGCTTTTACTAAACTTGGTGGTTCTGACTTTGGCACTTCTCTTCCCGCCTGCTTAAAATATCCTAAAAACAAATCAGCACTTGACGTCATATTAATACTTTTAATATTAAACTCTTGCAAGGTTTTTTGTAAAACTGGATATAGATATTTAAGATACGTTTGATCCAAAGTAGGGAAAAAGTGATGCAAAGCATGATCCCCAAACGAAATCAACGACATAAAATGGTTACCCATAATCTCTTTTCGGTCGTAAATAGTGTCTAATTGGTAGATTCCCCAGTCCAATTCTTCTGACCTTAAAATATATAATGTTAATTAGTACTTGCAGTTGACTTTCTGCAAAACCTGCGCACGTCGCCTTCCATGTAGAGATTAGGATGTAGATGGGTTGTTGTAGAAGCGATTATCCCAAAATTGTACTGCTCAGAAGTAGAATCAGTTGCCACATAAGAAATGTAGAGATAAGTGAACTGTTTGTAAAGTAAAACATTACAGTTGGTAGAGTAAGAGGCAACATTCCACTCACGTAATTACGTTTATAACGAACGATTTCTATAATGCTAATCAAATATTTATTATTGCAATAATTTTTTATTTATTTTACCTGTGTAGACCAAACGCATGCAAAATAAAAGGAAATATAGATATTACTACCGTTAGCCGGACTAAATATTTAATGACAAAATGTTTTTTTTCTGGATAAAAGTTTATCATTGGTAAAAAGCAAGTCAGTTGTAAATCAAATCGCGAATTAGGAAAAAGATGGTGACTTAGAATGTGCATCACCCTAAATCCCCTTGGTGCTATTAAAATTGTATTTCCATAAAACATTCTGATATTATCACGTTGATGAATATAATTGTGACTGGCAATCATTAGAAAGGTTCCAGATATACTTGCTAAAATTGCAAAAAAGTACGAAAACAAAGAATTAGCCAAGCAAGCAAATATAAATGTTGTCAATAACAGTAAATCTGTGTATACATCGGACATATTACGAGATTCTTTTGGTATTGTTTTCAAAACGTCACGTACTCTCTTCTTAAGAGTTTTGTAAAAACCATTTTCGTGAAACGTGTACGGAGATACACGCGGCTTTGTAATTTTTTTTACAAAATATTTTTGAAGAAGATGTTCTGGTGGATCATTTCTTAGGTGATGAGTTTCAAAGCTTCTGTTATATCTAGTCCCTGCAAAAAAACGTGGATCATTAGCAACAAAACTATGAGATAGACAATAAAAGACTAATTAATTGATGTTTGAAGTGTTTAATTACCAACTTTTTACTGAAAATTTTAAAAAAATCCTAAGGAAGCGGTGGTTGCAGCTGGCAATCTTTTTTCCTCGCCGTAAAGCACAACCCACCAAGAATAAATTCTATCGATTTATAAAGTTCTTAAAAGCACATTTTGTTTGATGTTGTTTTTAATACATTTAGTTAATATATGGGACAAAGTACATGAAACATAGTTAAAACATAATAGCAGATTTAAATATAAATTATTTCGTTCGAAAGAATATGGCTGATATAGTTAACATCAGTTAAGCTTGCGTATGTACACTCATGAAATTTAAAACTTGGACACCACAATTTCTGTAAACAAAAGTTTGCACATTGTGAAGCGGGCTTAAGGGTATCATTTACAATTCTAACAGCAGGTAGTCTCAGCAGGGGTTATCTTATAGAAAGACTGTAGAAGGAATCATTACACTAAGCACGTTTTAGAAAATAGGTAATTCATGATAATATCATGAATTACCTATTTTACACATGATAATATCATGTTGCAAGTTACGTATATTTACGAACGTTCTTTGTATAAAAAAAATTTGCTTTACAAAACATGGGAAAAATGCAATCTTCGTAACGAAATGAAATAAAGATGTACTGTTTACATTTGTTTACTCAGTTCGATGTTACTCCACATGTTTTGTAAATAAAGTGAGTAACATCGTAAGGCGATTTGAAAACCGTGTGATAACCATTTCTATTGTATTCCCGGTGATTAGAGTTAGTACATAATAATAAATTAGAAACATGTACTGATACTGACGTATCTTATGTGAAATCATCAATGTTTCACAGATTACTAGTGCACTGTTGACATTAGTTGGGATTAGTTTCGGGCAAAACCTTCGTTCTAACTAAATGTGCATAATTTTATTACCAAAATCGCTTCACCTTTATTTACCAACATACCAATTACATTAATTATACAACAAAATTCGAAAAAAAGGTTGGAAAAAGTAGTAGAGTAGTGTTTACAGTTTTCTTTTATAAATATCTCTAAATACTACTCCACTATAGTGCATACTATACTTTTTCTACGACTAACACAAAAATACTAAAATTAGAAAATTATTTTACTTCAGCTTTACAAACACGATGACAATACAAAATACTGAAGTAACTATTAAGCTGAGTAGGTACCCATAGTGCGGATTTTGTTAGCGGAACCGCAAAATTAGTGATTTTTCCCTTTACTAGTCCTCACAGTGCCGCGTTTTTTGGTTACTTTTGGCCTGGCTCGACAGATAAGAAAACACCAAAAAGAATAACAAGTGACAGGTGACAACACTGACAAATGTTGTACCCCCACTCATCAAAAATTTACGGATTCGCGTTCAATTTTCCCGCCCCCTAAATATTAGATTTTGTGGCACCGCAAAAATGTCAGTTGTGTTTGACGTTGAATTAAATCAACCAATCACACGAATCCGCATGCGGATTCGCTGCTATGAGTACGGACCTTGACAATTTAAATCTAACCTTAAATAAAATTTGAAGCTTAATAAAATCCGTTGTCAAGTTGATATCGTGACTAAAATGCACAGAGCCACATATCTTATCAATTTGTATACAAGGTGTTTCATAATATATGCGCAGAACTTTAGGATATGGTAGTTGACCCAAAAATATGAAAAAAAGTTTCTATTAGCTTACCCTCTAAAATGCACAATTTTCGATATATATTTATTCCAATTATAATTTAACTGTATGATTTGTTATTGTTTTTTTAATTTTGCATTTATAAAGTTATCGTTTGGTTTTGTTACTTGTTCTAACGTTTAAATAAATTTCGTTTAGTAGAAAAATTATATTTATTTAAAAAAATTGACCATGTTTTTTAACAAGTTAATTTTCCTCGAAAACGGTCAACTTTAGAGCTTATGACAGAGAGTACATTCTTGGGTAGAAAACATTGGCGGTTCAAATGGGCGTATAACCGTATTATTGAATTACCGCAGTCCAGTAGTGTTCAATTGTTCGGTTGAGTTGTTCTAATATTTAGTTTTTACATTCCTTTTTAGAACTGTTCGTACCTGTTTTTTTATTGTAACTGGAATGGATCTCACGTCATACATATTGCACTCCAAATTTTGGTGGACGTGTGGTCGAATTTAGAAAATGCGTTTGGAGGTTCCTCAAAAAAATTTATAAAATATATTTCTGGCTATATACCTGTCCTCATTTAAGGTTTCCTCAGTAAATATACTCTCTGTTGATTTTTCCACCTTTCCTTCTACGTTCCTTCCTAGATTCCAATTTTTTTTAATACTTTGAGAACTCTTTGTTCTCTTGGTTGATCGCTTATAACGCCCCATTCTAAATACTCAAATCAAATCAAAATGACGCAAAACAAAACACAAATCTATAACAATCGTTACGCTACAGAACTCAGAGAAATTCACTATGTGAATAATCACATCTATGATAATACCCATTTAATATTTCGTATATAAGTCCTGTTCGTACATTAATTTTACTATTTAGAGATTTCGTAATAATTGGAATAACCGTTTAATTGTATTGTAAATATCGTTATTCAAACAGTCCTCCTAGAAAGTACCGTTGAAAGTGCGGAGAAAAATTCATTATGTTTAAATACTTTTTTTTTGACAGTTTCCGTTGAATACTGTATCTCTAGAAAAATGTAAGGCAACAAAAATAATAAAATAAACCAAACGAAAGAAGAAGAACTGAAGAACGTCACTATTATCTTTGCTCACAAAAATTAGGCAAACGATATGAAAGATTTATTCGTTGTCACTTGCTAACAACTGAAAATAAACGCTTACGTTTACAATTTACAAAGACTGCAATCATTGCAATTCTGCAATTATGAAAATGTCTTACTTGCCGTTTGCGTGCTAATTGGTTTATACAATTCGGGGAATTGGATTACATTCTTCTAACTCAACGTAGAAAAATTTAAATAAGTCAAGCAAAACTTTCTTCTTAGAATTTGCATGGATCAGTAAATGTTAATTACTGTCGTGTACAAAATTTTTTTTTTTACAAGCTCCAAGCTCCATCTGTTGATGACGGGAAAATATTCGAGTACTACTTCAATAGGGAGATTTTGATTTAGGTCTTGAATAAAAATTAAATTTTAATCTACAACAGCGACGCTTTCTTAATATGCGACGAAATTTATAAACTTTTAACAAGCCGCCCTCTTAATATATCTTCGTTGCGCGTGTAATACCTGCCATGGCACATTTTTTTAAAATAGCTTTTTTGCTTAAGCGGTGTTGAATCAACAGTTCTATAGGGTGATAATACCTGATACGTGATAATATTAACCGTTTTCATACAATAAAAATAATTTTAAATCTTTTATGTGCTGTTGGAAATATTTTGCTCTGCAATTTCAGCCATGTGACGCTGTAGTTTATAGTTCCCGTCAGTTCCCGCTACTGCACTTGGCAGAAATTACAACTAGCGATATCTTTTTATGTGCATGCAGTTTGGTAAAAGATAATTTTGTTTTGTAGTCAACTGCTTTTTAAAAATAAGTTTTTAATACAAATACATTGAGTGTGACCTTCATACGATTATGTAAGTATAACATACATCTATAAAAGCATGTGTTTAACTTGTAAATGAACTTTGTAATTTTTCCTTGAACATAACCTATAAATATGTGAATAATTTTCTAATATTCATCTGAATTGATAAAGAAGGGTGTTATTTGATGTTTGCATGATTTAAAACGCAGGACTGAGTATTAGTTTTATAAAACAGTATTATTTTGCTTTGTATTACCTACTTATTTGCTCTTTTGTCAAATAATAATATTATACTACTAGTAACCAAACCCATTTGAAAATGGGCCTAATCTAGACAAACTTGAAATTAAAGATGTGAGGTCACTCCTCCACGTCAGAGGTCAAAGGTCAGGTCAACTTGTGACCCCGCCTAAGATTAGCGCCTGGACCTCCTGAACAATTTGACGTATTGATCTCCGAAATCGGTTCAGTGGTTTCGGAGGAGAGAACGAACATACAGACACACAGACAAACCGGGTCACGATTTTATATGTATAGATATTATAGATATATATTATTATATTTCAGAAAATGAGTAAACGAAGTAAGCTGATTTTGTTACGGGGAATTCAAAATTATGAAGAAATAAAAAAAGATACCACTGATATACCTAATAGTAATATTATGAAGCAGCAGGATATTAATAATATTGAAAGATGTACTACAACATCTTTATTAGTACACTTTGTGTGATTTACAGTACCTTAACCCCTGAATGTACAGATTCTCTCTCCATTGAAGGAAATGATGAAAATGTAAATATAATAAATGACCCATTGATCAATAACCTGCCCAAAATTCTTGATTTGAATGGCAAAATATGCTATAACACCAATAATAATAGAAAAACAGTAAACGAAATAATGCAAATTGAAACTTTTGAAAATCCTATGAAAGATGATATTAATAGTTACTTGGCTAATGATAAGAGGGACTATGAGAATATTGAATATGAAGAACTTGTAGGATTAGAATGGATTAATACTGAAAATGAAGTCGAAAAAAATCAGGCTGACATAACAAATAGGAAACATTTCAAAATGTGGAAGATATTCGTACTGAAGTTATAGAAAATTAAAACCAAGAAACGGAAAGTAAAATTTTCGAAATTGAAAATGACCTTAACCACACTGAAAGTCGTGATTTAAGAAGGCGTTCACTACTAAAGAGAAGAAAGGGTCTTAGTTACACTGGTTACAAAAGAACTCGACATGGAAAAGTTACTCATAATACTGCAAGGGCTTCAAGGAAATTAAAAAAACGCTGCCTTCATCAACTTGGCCAATCAGAAAGGGACAAGAAAATAAAAATATTAAAGAATTATTTTAATGTATCAAAATTTCTGATGAAGATGCAGGACATGATATTTATTTAACAACAAAACAGGGTGAAAAAGTTAGGGTTTGCCACACTTTTTTTTTGAATACACTTGATTTAGGGCATGATACGTACAATAGATGGAACCAGCCGAAAGAAATTCCTATTTCTGATATTGACAACTCCGACAATGCTGATCCAATAGATGAACTGCCAGTTAAAAAAAGTAAAAAAACCCAACGTGGTCCATGACAAAATTAGAGAATGGCTCCGTCTATTAGCCAAAGTTCCACGCCATTATTGCGGGTTGAATCAACTTTTAGATCCGCCAGCCACATTCACGCTGTTTATAAAGATTGGTGTCAAGAGAATGGATATAAAGAAGCTAGTAGAAAACTTTTCAGTAGTATTTTACAAACTGAAAATATTACAATTCACTAACCCAGGAAAGATCAGTGTCACGTATGTTGTGGTCATAAGTTAGGCCACGTAGATGATGAATCTTTTCAATGTCATATTAATATGAAAAAGGAGGCTAGAGAGGCCAAGCATGAAGCCGAGTTAAGTGCTAGTACTCACAAACTTGTTGTTACAATGGATATGCAAAGTTTACTCCTTTGTCCAAAGACTCTAATATCTAAGATGTACTACAAACTGAAGCTTCAAATTCATAATTTTACTATTTATGAAGTAAATGATGGAAAGGTTACTTTGTATATATGGCATGAGGTAAATGGTGGTGTAACGAGCAAGGAATTCAGCACATGTCTCCATCACTTTATTACAAATTTGAACAAAAACTATAAGCATGTTATTTTAATCTCAGACGGATGCTGTAACCAAAATCGAAATAAAGTGTTATCTTCTGTCCTTCCTAACACCAGATGGGGTCCGCGCGAACCCCAAGGCCCGTACTTTTCTTATTACATGTGTTTAATTTTTTTGAAATATCTTGAGACTCATTTACATTTCCCTACATAGCTTTAGGTACCAGTTAAGTACATAAAAAACAAAATAGTTAAGTACATATCCGAATTTTGTAGAAAATCTCTTTAAAAATGCGGTTGGGGTCCTACCGGACCCCACTCGGTAACAAGTGTATGAGAAATTGTTTTGCCAAACATTGTTGAAATGATACATTCAGTGCGTTTTTGTTAATGTTTTCTTTAAATTCCTTACATATTTTCCTATAATCCCATCACAATAAGACATTATTTTAAGAGTAGGTGTTATTAGTCAACGATTTTGTTAATCGTTTTTCTTATTTGTAATTCGCTATTAGGCGAGGATTACTCAATATCCCCTCATTAGCTTTTATTTATTTATTTGCCCTGCGTCGTCTAATTATCCTTAGCATTGAAGTTTAGTATAAAAGCTGTAGTTATAATAATATTGTAGGCAGTTCTGTATTGCATTTTGCTTGAATACTATTTGCAATAAAATTTTGAATTATTGTGATGGCGTCATCTCGAACAAAAACAATTTTGAAATTGGCTCTTGCTTCTACTTCTCGTAAGTAAATGTTAATTTGTTATGTATGTACCGTATTGTAACACTATTTGTAACTTGAAGATGAAGAATTCGAAGGTTGTGTCGATGAAGTGTTTGATAATGAAGAAACGAGAGACGACATATCAGACGCAGATATCTATCCAATCAGACAATGAAGAGGAAATTATGGAGGTAGATTTCGATGGCATGTTTTATGGAAAAGAAGAAATCGCTTAAAGAACATAATTAAGCACTCACCAGGTCCACATCAATCAATAGAGCAATCCACTAGTATAGCAGATATCTTCAAGTTATTTATTTCTCTTGAGATAGTTGAAGACATTGTAACTTATACCAATCAAAGAGGCTCACGAGAAATTGATAGCCGAAATAATGGTGAAAAAAGTACGACTTGGAGAAATGTAACCGAAACGGAAATTTACGCGTTCATAAGTTTGTTGATTTGTTCTGGGGCTCTAAAGAGCAAGCGTGAACCCGTAAGGATGCTATGAAAAGACGATTATTGTTTCAAGCAACAGATATATTCTGCATCTATGCCTCGAAATCGTTTTTGTCAAATATCCACTTGGATGCGTTTTGATAACATGTATTCGAAAGAAAAAAGAAAAGGACAAGACAAAATGGCCCCAATACGTGACGTAATTGAACAATTTGTCCAAAATTGCCATAAATGGTACACTCCAAATTCACATCTGACTGTAGACGAACAACTCGTACCATTCCGTGGCAGGTGCCCGTTCAAGGTATACTAGAAGAGTAAGCCTGCCAAATATGGCATGAAAATTTGGGTGCTCGCCGACGTGGAAACCGCATATTGCCAGAATTTGCAAGTTTATCTAGGAAAAACAGGAAATGCTCCAGAACGCGACCAAGGAAAAGGGTTGTGTTGGACTTGAAAAAATAAAACCTGCATCCCTAAAGAGTTTCTGCCATGTCGAAACTAACCTGTAAATTCGTCAATTTTTGGATTTCAACCAGAAGTCACTATAGTCTCACACGTACCCAAAGTAAACAAAAGTGTCATACTTCTTTCTACCGAACATCGCGATGCGGCCATTTCAGAAAATAATAAGAAACCGGACATAATAATGCATTATAACGCTACTAAGGTTGCCGTGGATACCCTAGATAAAATGGTCGCAGAGTATACTTGCAAAAGGCAGACAAAACGGTGGCCACCTGCGCTATTTATGAATCTAATTGACATTGCGGCCATAAATGCTTTTGTTATATGGACAAAGCTTCATTCGGAGTGGAATAGCCAATATTTAGATAGAAGGCGGCTTTTTCTCTTACAGTTGGCAAAAGAACTATTAGAGCTTCATCTGCGACATAGGATAAGTGACCCTATTATAGGACCAAAGTTGTCTAAATCAACAAAAAATAGTATTACTGCCGTACTGGGGACAATTAGAAATACCGCACATGAAAACCAGAACGAAACACAACAAACAACGAGTGAACTGAAGAAAGGAAGATACCATTTGTGCCCAAGGAACAAAGACAAAAAAGTCAAAACCCAATGTTCCCAATGTAACAAGAATGTATGTCCATCACATGGAAAAACAGTTATTGTATGTAATAATTGTGAAAATTAAATGTAAATAAATATGTATCTGCAATTTCTTTACCACGAATTTTTTTATGGAAAAATCCGATTCCTATAAATTCTACTAAATAATAAAATGCGCACTGAGGTATATTTTCAAGGAAAATATTTGTTATGAATGATGTCCGCGCGGTCCCCACCCGATATTAACTGTTATAAATATCACGTGGTGTTAGGAAGGTTAAGTGATATGGCCAAATCGAAACAAATTGTTATTGAACAATTATACCTCGAAAAAGGACACACAATGATGCAAGCGGATTCCGTTCACTCCACGCTTGAGCAGTATTTTAATCCCCCAATAAACTTTTCAGCCAATTATGTATCTCGTATGAGAGCAGCTAGGCCTAAGAAACCGTATAATGTTATTCCAGTAGACTACACATTTTTTTTTTAATTTTGAAGCGCTTCCAAGCATATTGCCATCAATCAGACCTGGAAAAAAGTTTGGTGTTCCAGTCGTCATGGATATACGTGGACTCAATAGTTATTTGCCCAACAATTGAGAAAAGCGATTCTTTTTCCCACTCGAGCTCGAGGCATTAGAGTGAGAGTGGAAAAAGGCTTTCCTCATGTGTTAGACACAACATTTTTTCCAACACATTCCCCAAAAGAACAACCTAATAAAAGAAGTAATATTGTAAACGTAACTTATTGTTACAGAATTTTGTCACATATTCGTACGTAAAAGCAAAAGTTGATAATAGGTGGGTCCCAATAGTCTCGCTACAGTATTCTGTAGTATCGGTGGGGTCTCAATCTGTCATAGCGCAGCCGCGTAATTCTAACCAATAAATGTAGGCTAGCAATTTTTAAGAGTCAAAAAATACTTTTATAATGGAGAAATACATTATCGACTTCGTCATACTGAACTTTGGCAACCGTTACCACATCGAAGGAAATGTGGAGGCGACAAACCTGACGCCTTATATCATTCTCCTCGCTTTTCAGTACAAATACAAAATACGTCAAATCTCAATAGTAAATATGTCAATAATTTTTTTCAAAACAAAAAAAACAATTTAATTTTACGATCATACGCGATCACGTTTGAAACCTTTAAAGTAACAAAACACTCGGCCCCGTTGAAGTCTACTAGATTTCAACACAATAAGAGATGTCACACTTTAATCTGACGGTAGTATACAAAGTTTATGTACCGACCGACGTACCACATTTCTGTTAGCTAGCCGCAAAGAAGCAGCACGGATGACGTTGTCGGAACCATAATGTAACTTGACCACACGACCAAGTTGCCATTGTAGAGGAAGAACGTCGTCTTCTTGGAGTAAAACGATTGAATCGATCTTCAATAACTCTGGCAATTTTTGGAACCATTTTTGTCTTTGCTGATATTTTTGAACAACTTCACGACTCCATCTTTTCCAGAAGTGTTGATATAACTGTTGTGCTCTTCGATATGCGGATAAGCGATTTGGCAAGGTTTGGGTTAAATCATCGTCAGGAATGGAAGTCATAGGACGACCAATTAAAAAATGGCCGGGCGATAAAGGAATAAGATCGTCGGGTTGAGAAGAAACATAAGATAACGGCCTTGAATTTAAAACTGCCTCAATCATAGTCAAAGCAGTATACAATGCTTCAAAAGTTAAATTCGCGTTACCTAGTACACGCCTCAAATGCAATTTAACGGATTTCACCGAACTTTCCCAAAGACCACCTTCATGAGGTGCTCTAGGATTAATAAAACTCCATTGTATACCTTTGGAGTGAAGAAAGTTAATAATTTTGCTATGAGACTCTTCCTCATGCAAAACCTTGAATAAAGTGTCTAATTTTGCTTTGGCGCCACGAAAATTCGTAGCATTATCGCTAGACACAGACGCAGGTAAACCTCTGCAAGAAATAAAACGTTTTAATACATTTAAAAAAGCATCCGTAGATAAAGAAGTTACTAAATCTAAATGAATGGCACAAGTGACCATGCACACAAACACACATATGTAACTTTTTAAACTACGAGCTCCTCTTGTTTGTCTATCTTTAATAAGTATTGGACCTGCGTAGTCTAATCCAACATTATAAAATGGATAATTTAAATTCAGTCGCTTACCGGGTAAATCTGCCATTAAAGGATGCCGAATACGCGGATTTACTCTAAAGCAATTTGTACAATTTTTAATAATTTCTTTTACGTAACTTAGTCCTCCAATAGGCCAAAATCGTTCTCTAATAGACGAAAGAAGATGCTGAGCTCCACAATGAAGTGATTCAATGTGATAATTTTTTACTATTAAATCTGTCAGTTTATGACCTTTAGGTAGTATTAAAGGATATTTTTTCTCAAAAGAGAACGACGATAAAGAAAGTCGACCCCCTACTCGAAGACACTCATCTTTATCTAAAAAGGATTAAGTGTTCTAATACGTAGAGATTTCATAACATTTCCATCTTTAATAGATTTAATTTCATTTTTAAAACAAGATTTTTGACACAATTTTACTAAGGTCATTAGCGAAACTTTTAATTCAGTTACAGCGAGAGCATTTTCAAATTTATTTGAATTGCGACAATTCGAAATAAATCTTAAAATATAAGCAAAAACTCTTTGAAGTTTGGTTAATGTAGAATACCTTCCACAAATACCATCGATAAATTCATTCTCGCTAGAAATAAAATTGACATGTTTAGCAGAAGTTTTAAGTTCCTCAACCTCTTCAGATGCCCTTACATAAGCAGCACTAACTGGTAGCTCAGTTTCTAAAAGAAACTTAGGACCATGAAACCAATGAACATTGTTTTTTAAGTTTGATATATTCAACCCTCGAGAAACTAGATCAGCAGGGTTGTTACAAGTAGAAACATGACGCCAATCTTGAATGTTAGTGAACTCGTGAATCGTAGCCACACGATTTGCTACAAACGTCTTATATTTATTGGGAGTAGAATTAATCCAATTTAAAACTATTGTGGAGTCTGTCCACAAAAAATCTTGTTAATGTTAAGATTAAAAATTTGAACAACCTTTGAACACCATTCCGCCAATAATACTGCGGAGCACAATTCTAAGCGGGGAATAGAGATTGTGCGTAAAGGTGCGATTCGAGATTTTGACAGTAAAAGATTTGAAAAAATCTTTCCGTCGGAATTTTGACATCTTAAGAAAAAGCAGCAACCGTAGGCAACGCTGCTGGCATCGCAAAAACCATGTAATTGGATTTCTGAGCATTGCGATGGAATGAGGCAACGCTTTTATTTTTTAATATTTTAAACAGTTAACTGACCTTTAAAGTCCATCCATTTTGGAACAAGTTCAGTAGGAATTGGATCATCCCAATTAAGATCAGTTTTCCATAAAGCTTGCATCATCAATTTCCCTTGTAGTACAAGAGGAGAAAAAGACCTAAAGGATCAAAACCTTTGCTATAGCAGATAGCAATTCTCTTTTCGTGGGAACACTTTCAACCTCTGGAATCTCAATTTTACAAAATAAACAATCGTTCGACCTAAAAGGAACAGTAGCGTATTCTGCTTCTGATTTATCAGAAGAATCAAGAACTTCAAGTTTGTTACATAAAAATTTCCTTAGAACAAACTCCACAGTTGTGAGTATTGAAGATACTTCTTTCTTTAGACGAATGGCATTTTCAACTGATGTTGTTGAAAAAGAAGATCATCCATATAAAAGTGTTTTGATATTATCTCTGATGCTTCAGAAAATGTGTTTTTGTTGATTTCAGCAACATAAAGAAGACATCGAGTAGCCAGAAAGCTGGCGGACGCAGTGACGTAGGTAAGCGTATTTAAACGAAAAATAGAAAGCGGGTTTTCATTATTTTCTCTCAAACAATGTGCTGAAATCTTCTAAAATTAGAATTTACATTAATCATGCGATACATCTTTTCTATATCACCACAAACTGCTACTTCATATGTGCGGAAACGTAATAAAATGTCAAGTAAATTATCTTGGACTTGACATCCCACCAGTTGACAATCATTAATTGAAACTCCAGTGCCAGTCTTAACACTGGCATCAAATACGACCCGTAATTTCGTCGTTAATGATGATTGCCTTAATACAGCGTGATGGGGTAAAATTGAGGTGGTATTGTACCAATATCAACAAACCCATCTGTAGTTTCAACAAATGAATTAGTATTAGAAAAACATTCATCTTTAGTAATTTTGGTCATGTGGCCAAGTTTTTCGTAATCAGACATAAATTTACAATATTCCTCATGGAGTTTACGATTACTAAGAAGACGTTTTTCCAGATGCATAAAGCGTGCTTTTGCAATACTTAGAGAATCCCCTAATTGCCTCAATTTGGAATTATATGGAATACACACTAAAAAATGTCCAGTTTCATCGATGCCAATGTTATTAAGAAATTGTTGTTCACTGAACTTTTCTAGTGGCGAAAGCAAAGATAATTTTGAAACTGGTTTGGGATTATCTAAATCCCAAAACTTAGACAAAGACTTATGTAATTCAAGATTAGATTCAATTATTTCACTCACTGAATGACAAGAAATTGTTAATTCGCTAAGATTATTAACTTCCGTAAGTTTGTGTTTAATCATATTCTTAGGTAAATCCCCAGAAACGACCCACCCTAGTAATGTATTTTGCAAGGTAGGCATGGTTCGACCTATAGATATCCTGTCAGGTAATAACAATTTATAAAAAATGGACGAGCCAATTAATAAATCTATGTCTCCGGGCTCATGGTAGGAGTCGTCCGCAAGACGTAAATTAGGCGGTATATTAAAAAGATCTCTTTCAAAACTCACCCTAGGCAATCTATCCGTTATCGTAGGTACGATTAAACAATCGATATTTGCATTAAATCTGCCGGTGGTAGATTGTAACTGAATAGAAGTATATTTGGAGCAAGTGCTAATACCACCGTTGACTCCCTTAAGAGTTAGATTAATAGGATTCACTAAAGTGTCCAATTTCTTATGAATTCTTTCTGAAATAAGATTATTTTGAGAACCTGAATCTAACAAACCTCGAACAGTACAATACTAAGTTAACCTTAAAAGTGGACAACAAAACTTCAGACCATCTTGAAAACCCACAAATTAGAGGTTTAGTGTTACTAGCAGCAGATGTGCTGCTATCTTCAAAATCTGAAGAAACATATCGAGAATTGGAAAAAGTTTCATTTCCGGTATTGAAATTATTGGGATCAATAGGAGTTTTAAATCAAAGTAAATAATTATGGCGGCCTTTACAAATTTTACAATTCAAAGTAGAAAAACATTTGGATTTGTTGCTGTGACTCAAACAAACAGTACAAGTTTTAAACGACCTTACTTTATTAAAACGTTCTCTCGGAGTCAAAGCTAAGAACGAAGGACAATGAATAAAGAAGTGTTCTTCCTTGCAAAGAATACAAGAAGTATGAGATTGTGCCAAAGTATAAGAAAGATTTTTGGATTTAGATGTAAACCCTTTATCTCCAGATCGCAACTTTTCTAAGTTCTTTGACGGTTTTAAAACATTACCGCAAATTTCTTCAACAATGTTACACCTATTTGACAGAAACCTTGAGATATCGTCTGCTGAAGGAATTGTTTTTGGAAACAATCGAGCAAATTGTTCAGCAGTAAGAATGTCAATTTTTGATTTAGTTATGTAAGCTAGCACTGCGTTTTTATATTCAACCGGAGTTATTTTTTCATTCTCAATTAAAATTATCATAAAATGACGTCAATTGTGACTCTTTTGTCAATTTAGGAGAATCCAACAATAAATCGAAGTGACTAAATATGAGAGATTTTTTATTGTCATATCATTCCTTTAATAATTCAATTGCTATTTGATAGTTAACTTCAGTTGCTTTCAGTTCGCCAAGGATCTGCTTAGCCGAACCAGTCAAGCAATTTTTTAAGTACAAAAATTTTTGTGTGAAGCCACCAAGGCTTCTAATACTTCAAAAAAATTACGGAAAGCTTGTTGAGTTCCATCGAAATTTGGAAGTGATATAACAAGAAGTTTTACCCTGCCTTGTTCAAGTGAGTAAGTTGAATCGAGTGAATTATTTGAAGGAATATTTTGTTCTAAAATGATTTCCGTACTAACCATTAATTGCGTATAATCGCGCCTGAATTGTCGGAAAATCATCTAATTGAAAACTTTCAGCGTTAGCTTCCACTAGGAAGTCTGAATACTGTTGCATAAGCGGATTGAAAAGACTAAGTTCAACACGAATTTGCTGTTTAATTATATCAGTAACCTGATCATCGGCTAGCGAATTTAAAAAATTACAAAAATATTCGAATTCTTTAATTAGACTTTTACCCTTCGCAAGCAACAGATTTTCTTTTGACGCTTTTTTATCTTTATTCCCTATTGTAACAATAGGATTAAAAATACAATTAATTCTAAATAAAAGATAAACAAACAGAATGATTGTATGTAGCGATAATAAATCGAAATCGGGAAATACAAATGTCAAATTTTTGGACGTATGAAAGTAGTACCGATAAATAAATTTTGCCGTGTATGTACTGGTGCAATAAACGCTTTCTAGTTAGAAAAAGTTTAAAAAATTCACCCACTAAATACACAAAGCCGTTATAATTAAAAATTAAGGAAAACGGAGGATGGAAAATCACTCACTGTTCCATACAGACGATTACTATCCTTGATACCAAATACACGTGACAATACCAAAATATCTCGTTAAATCCGATTCAAAATTGTAGGAATCCCGGACGAAGGACCATGGAATAATCTGATTTATAAATCTTCTTCTACAGCAATTAACGGCGCTGGTAAGCCGTCGGTATCCCCAATTCCATAATATGCGTGTTCAATATCAAGAACGTAAACGAAAGTATATTTTTTAAAATTACAAATAACAACTTTTCAGTACAAATACAAAATACGTCGAATCTCAATAGTAAATATGTCAATTATTTTTTTTAAAACAAAAAAAAACAATTTAATTTTACTATCATACGCGATCACGTTTGAAACCTTTAAAGTAACAAAACACAAAATATGACCATCTCATAGAATTGCAATCTGTAATAGAAAAAAAACATCATGCATTTTATGATAGTCTGCCATTTGTGCCCGATGCAGAAAAGAAAAAAAACGAAAAAAATGACAAGTGATTTTTATTTTTTTTTTAGAATGTAGGTACCTAAGATTTTATTTATAATTAGAGGGAATAAAAACCAATTTTATTTTTATTTTTAGGAAATGTACTCTACTTATAATGATTGTACCTTATTATATTGATTAGAATAAATTATAAACATTCTTTTTTAAATAAACAATACAAATGTCCATTCAATTAACTTACGTTAATTTTTATAAATCTTTCAGATTTACTTTTTCTGACGCACAATATCAGTAATGTTATATTGGTACACGTTGATACCTGCCATATGTCAATAAAACTGTAATCCGTTCAATATTGCTTGTTCTGTCATATTTATCTATTATTTATGATAACTGATAGTCCTAAACTATGTTAAAAACTATCATAAATAGCAATCTTAAAGCATTCAGTTGTACGTCTGAAAAAATAGACAGTTTTTTTGTCTCCTGTAAAATTTAGTATTTAATACATGGCAGGTATTACACGCGTAACGACGATATGCGACTGTAATAATCGTATGCCGACACTTTCACATTCTCCATTTCAACCTTTTGTTTTGATTGTTGGTTTTACATCTCTTATATACGTAACTTCATTTTACATTATTTCTGTTTTTAATAATTCAAACATACTATTATATTAGGTTGTAATAACTACATAATTTATAAAAATTAAAACAAGAAATGAAATAAAATGAGCGACATCTGATTATAAGTATTATAATTACTCGTTATCGGTAATACAAAGACCAGTGTAAAAACGTCGATATACGTTTATGAAAAGTAATTCAGGCAGTTATTTACAATGAATCATACGCAACCTTCCATGATTTTAACTATAGTTAAACTTATAGTCTCCCTCCCTATTACCATTGTTTATGTGTCCTAAACTAAATGCTTTTATTCCAACACCGATAAATGGATGCAAGTCTGCTGTGTTTATGGATGCAGCTCGTTTAATGGCATTAAACGCGATGTGACGGTTAAGAACCACGATAGGTAAGGCTACTTGATTTGCTCATCAGATGCTTTCACTTTTGAAACTCTTTTATAATGCATTAATAAGTACAAAAAATGTATTGGTATATAAACTTAAATAACGTTTTTTACCTTATAATTCGTAATTAACAAATAGGTAGATTGATTAAATTGTTTAGGATGTAATTTATAGTAACTAAGAAAAATACTTGCTTATCTTTAATAGAGAAGTAAACAGTTGATCATAAAGTATTCTATGTTCCGTTTGGTTCTATCAATGGTTTCGTCTAGATTTGGATTTTCTAATTTTTTCATGCCTCCTCATAATATTTTATTACTGGATAGGTCCGATGTCCGATCTGCGTCTGCTAAACAGTGAAAGATTGCATTGCAAGCAGATGTGCCTTATCGGACACATTTATATTTTGGTATCATTGTTTATATTTATAAATATTTCGATCGTTTTGTTTATTCAGTTTTATTAAGTATAATTATAGTGTAAATACTAAACAGAATTTTTTGTGTACATAAGTTGATCATTGATGTATCGTATCGTGTTCGTCTACTCTATATGATTATGTTGTCTTCTGTAAAATAAATTTGAATTAATTATGTATGGAAATGTTGGCCAATACCATTTTTTTTAAATGCTTTGCCAAGACGAACCAATCCACTATTGCACACGGTTTTGTCACCACACGATACAGGTTTATACTGATCTTCTGGGGTACCATACATAATTCTTACATCACAATACAATATTTGTGTAATGTACCATACGAATAAATAAATAATAAAAAAAAATTCCTGGTTTAAAATTATTCCGATTTCCAATTAAAAATGAAGACCGCTGTAGACTTTGGATTATTAATTCAGGTAGATGCCTATATTGATAATTTGTAATTACGCGGCATCATAAATGAGTTACCAATTTACTTATTACAGACATTTTTCATTTTATGGGTTTCCACAATTTTGTTTAATGTTGTACTTTACTAATCGTTACAAATGCCAAACAAAATCTAGATATTTACTTTTAAAATGAACGAAAAATTATAATACAACTGGTATTTACACTTCTTAAAAACATCTGCAAAAATTTGTAAAAAGGCGGCATTTTGTGCCATAAAATAAATTTGGTGCCGGTTGTATCTCTAAATTTATAGTGTTAGCAATATCGGTATTAACATTGTTTAAAGTATAATTAGTGTTTGTAAATGTTAATTTTACATGATATACTGTTATGCTAGTAAAATTGACGTTTAAAACGGTATGAAATTACCTTTGTTAAATTGTGTAAAAAAAGAAAAACTGTCAGCTATTATAAACGCGAAACCGCAGGATGACCGTTTTTCGAGTCAAATTGCCAAAGAAAACAGAATAGAATTTAAACATTTACCCACGTAAAATACAAACAATTGAACTGTGGCATATGCGATTTTTTTAGACATGAATTAATTTGTGACTTCTAGTTGTACAAGAAGTTGTATTTTGTCGAGTAAATTGTCTAGTAATTTAACGAGAAAAACCAGTTGACAGTTTTTCAAGTCAAACTACTAAAGTCTGTCCAGAAACGAAGCGAAGTAATAAATTAAAATAGTTCATTTATTTTACATATAAGCGGTACACGATTTTGTATGAAATACATAAAAGATTTTAAAACTAGTTTTAGGATATACCGCTTCCATACTATAGTGTTACAACGTAAGTTATTTATAAATAGCTCCTAATCCGTTAACAATGGGACGTACCTGTTCTTGAGGTCTAAACTAAAGATTATAGGCGTATACATGGGTTTTGCTGACAAAAAAATTACGATTGCGTTTTATTGTGTTTTATTTAAAGTAATTTTAAACATATCATTGTAATTATAACACACATCGTTTGTTAGAAACCATTTTATAGAGTTTGAAAATTTAAGGTAATTCATCTGTTTTTTCGGAATAAGTATCATTTGACTGTATTAAAATTACAATAGGCTCTATAGTAACTTCTATCAAATTGTCAAGTTTCCACATTTTTGTTCCTCTTTCATTACCTGTTCTATACACTTTTTCCATTTTTCCGCAGTCACATCACTTAAAGAAGTCATTAAAAGTTATCGAACGTCAGTTAATTTAAATGTGGTATTATTTTTTGCTACTGCACCCTTCACCTACGCCCATATTAATTCTATAAGGTTTAATTCACAATGGTATGGCGGTAAGCGTAGAACAAAAATATCACGTTTTGCTGCCATTTCGTCAACTGCATATCTTTTAAACTTTGTCCTAACACCTTGTACTAGACTTAGTAGTTTCATTTATATCATATCATTTTTGAAAGCAATATTTTTTGAGGAAAGCCATTCCATTATAACGTGTTTTCTCAGGAAGTTGTAGGTAAACGTATGATTTGTCTGGAATGGTAGCTGGCATTGCCCATAACAATTACGGAACCCTTTGGTATTAAATCTAACATTTGTTCAAAATATTCCTCAAAAACATCACCATTCATATCCTCGTGGTAATCACCGGTATTTTTCGATTCAAATAGCAGTAAACCTCCCTCTACAAAACCTTCGTCACTTCCTATATGCGTAATTATTAAGAGTCGCCCTGAAGGAGGTCTTAAACCTGTAGATATTCCTTCTAAAAAAGCCTGTCGTCCACTGGTTACATTTTTGTCTTGCCACATTTTCCCACAGTATAACCTTCATTTACCCACGTTTCGTCTAATAATAAATTTTCTTGCCTTCAGAACGTAATTTAGAGATATTTCGTAGGTAATTTCTTCTCCAACATACAATTTCTTCCTTATCAATGAGAGCTGATTTCCTATTCATTTTTCTCATGAAAAATTCAATTCGTGCAAAACTTGCCACAACATTGTTCTACTTAAATTGGGTATACCCTCTTCCTCTTTCACAACTGACACAATTTTATTTAATGTGGGTATTTATTTTTCAAAATAAAACGAATGCACTATTCTTCTAATTGTACTTTTCACATATTCGGGTATTTCAGTTTTTTTCTACCATGAGATAAACTAGGCTCACGCACAGAAACTTTGTCTTCACGCAAAAGTCTGAATATTGTTGTTTTCCAATGCCAGTCATATGTGAACACATATCAACTGTCTCTTGAACTGTTTTCAACGGATTATGGCATTTCAAATAATTGTACACATTGAGCACAATAGTTTTTTCGTTGGCAGAAAGCGCAGACCTCTTCACGCGTTTCCTTGGAATAAATTCAGGACTCGATGCCATTCCAATGAAACTCAATACTGCAGCGTTAGTACACCTTATGATATACCGATATGATATGACAATAATCATTAGTTATGCTATCGTTATAATTATATACCATATTTCTCAAGTGTCATTCCAAATACAGTACATACTGTCTAGTTCAATTATTAGTAATTAATTAGTTAAAATTCCTAAAAATGTGATCGATAATAATATTAGCAATTTCTGATAAACAAGGTGATTCACTAGTGGTGGCCCAAAATAAACCCACGTATTATTTGATAAAAATTTTAAATTGGGTTTTTCATATAAAGTTTTTATCAGGAAAGCTTCGTTAAAAATTTACAGGGTGGTAGACTTAAAAAAAAATTAAATTTTTTAGAATACCTCAATAACTATGTTTAGACAAACCCATTTGTCAAATTTCAGTTTATTACAGTCAGTAGGTTATACCATTGCATGGAAGTAGGTGGAGGTCAATTTGAACATTTAATAAGATGAAATGTGTCAAAATAATTAATTAATGATGAAAGGTTACACATCTTCTACATTTTTAAACCCCTTTTTTAAAAAGTGTTAAACATGTTGATTTATTACTTCGCTTCGTTTCTGAACAGATTTAAAAAAAATAGATTAGAATTTAAACAACACAAATTTACTCGCTATAGTCGTAATTGCGATAGGTGTCTTATAATTCATCGCATTCATCTTTCTTTAACACCAATAAATTAATTAAATAATTAAAATAAAAAAAAAGATAGATGCGATGAATCACAAAACACCTCTTGCAATTACGAAACCTGGAGGTGTAATTCGGCAAAGCAATATAATGAATAAGAAAACTAGAATATGTCAAAATCAACGGGGACCATTAAAAAGTTACATTTGGGTTTGCATTTGTCAGAGGACGTAATTTTACTTTTTAGATAACAAGGGGGGTGTTAGAGTAAAGTTAAATCCAAATTTGTGGGATTGCAACCCTTGTCCCAGCCACCATCTTGGAAAATGTGTTCAAATGGTTTTTGTGGTTTATCTGACAAACTACAGGTCTCACCAAAAAAATTATTTAACATTTTATAGCAAATAATATTATCTACAACTTTTGTCAAGTAACTTTTAGTCGCAGAACCGTAAGTAAATAAAAAAAGTTAGAAGCCATGACAATTTGAGAAAAAAATTCTATTTGTCGATAATTTTTTTCTAATCATTTTACAAAAAAAAATTACATCAGGCTATTTTATAGATGCTGTTTTGAGGATAATTTTCATTATAAACTTTTAAATTTATTCATTAGTTAAGGTTTTACAGCGCTGCGAAACGAATACGATTCTTCAGTATTCATAACAATACATAAATATTAATGATTTGCCATCATTTTTAATCATCTTTTTATTTTTCATTTGTGTATAATCTTCTTACTAATTGATAACGCAATATTGCTATTAATTAATTATTGATTTGACACTCTATCACAAAACGTTGAAATTATTGCATTTTTATTTCTTTATATGGTGAAATAAAGATGGTTATTATCTTTACAGCCTAAGATATAAACAATTTGCCAAGTCAGTGACAAAGGGTACATTTAATTTATCTTCACTTCCTCAAACAAAAAATGTTAAATAATTTTTTTTTGAGTCCATAGTTTGTCCGATAAACCATAAAAACCATTTGAACCCCTTCCTCCAAGATGGCGGCCGTGAGAAAAGAGTTGTAACCCCACAAACTTGCATTTAACTTTACACTAACCCTCCCTTGATGTCTAAAAATAAAATTTCGTCTTCTAACAAATGCAAACTTAAATGTAACTTTTCAATAGACTATCGCGGTCTCCCAAAAAAGGTAAGCTAAGCCCAAAAAATGTAACATTTTAATGAAACACGATAATTGATTGAAAAATACCTCGAAAAAGTGATAAAATCACTAGTAGTCCAGGAAATGAAACTGTTCTGCTAGCAATTCTTTCAAAATGCATCGATTTACTTAAAATTTTGACAGTAGGAATAGCACAAGGATCCAAATCTATATCCATCTAGGGCGTGGAATTTTTTTACATTTGAACCAAAGGAATCAATCTAAGCAAAACATGTTCTATACACTTTTTTCGTAAAATTGATATTTTTCCAATCAGTCAATTTTGATTTTTTAAAATTAATTTATTATGGGGTTTGATTTTCAAGGGTTAAAAAGTTTGAAAATAAAATTAGATTTATTTTAAGCACTAAAAATTTTTAATTGAAAGACTATTAATTTTTAAGGGTTGAAATATTCTAAAATGATCTTTGAAAGCATTCAAACAATCATTATTCAACTAATCTAACAATATTTTACTCACTTTAAGTTTTGAAATATAGGAACATATTCCGAGATTGGACCGTGCCTAAAAGGTAGCCGTAGTTGCCAACGTTTTACCACCTATCGTAAGAGGCTTCATCAGAGCGAGAAAGTTGAAACAAACAAAAGAAAGTTAAAGGTAGACAACTGATAGTCAGGTAATCAACTTGTGACCAAGTCAGATTCTAGACTAAAAGAAGTCTGACTTCAGTTGTCTACCTTGAATTTTCTTTTGTTTGTTTTAAGTTTCTCGCCATGATGAAGCCCCTTAGGCAAAACATTATCAACTACGGTTACCTTTTCGACACGGCCCAATTCCAGAAGAGCAGTTCAATAATGACTCCGGCAGTAGAAGCGTCATTTCTTACTTTTAAAGTATAGTTTTACAGGTTTTGACAGTTTCTGTGGTATCAAACGCCGACTAATAAAGGAAGCTGCTCCATTGAAATATACCCCAACACCCGAACTTAAGGTGAAAACATATGGATTTCAAAAAAAAGGAGAAAATGTTTCTGAAAAAAGTTGGTAGTGGTAGTGATAGTTCAGAGAATAGTAGCCCTAGATTTACCTAGAAAGGCAAAGCTAATGGATAGGTTAAAAAAGTGTAGCCTTTCTCTATAGAAGAAAACAGCTCTGGTATCTAAATTAAAAAAATAAAAATCATGTCAAGAACCAATATTGTTAGTACTATGTCAGTCATTCAATACAATCCTCTTGCATTAAAAACACTTGTAAACATGCAAATTTTACATAAATCAAAAACATCATGAAAAAAGACTAGAAGGAATTTTCTATTACACTATTTTATAAATCTCCAGGCGCTTATAAACATTTGAGAAAACAAGGCCTTGTTTTACCATCTCCAACTACTATTAAATGTTGGATAAATTTTACTCAATTTGACACCGGTATCAACAAAAAGTATATACATCAACTTTCATTAAAAGTGCAAAGTATGAATACAGATGAAAGAAAATGTATAGTGTGCTTTGATAAAATGGCACTAAAAAAATTTTTAGATTACTCGTAAGCAAAAGATTTCATCCAAGGATTTGAGAATTTGGGTAGACACCAAAAAGCAGGGAAAATATGCGCTAGTTTTTATGGCTCGAGGACTATATTTTTATTAAAAGATACCATTTTCCTAGTACATTTCGGCATCTGGAGTTACAGAAAAATTTTAAAACAATTAATTTTGGAAACTTTGTTACAATTGCAGGAAATTAGTTTGACACCAAAAGCAGGTTTCAAGTAATCGCAACGCTTTTAAAGATCTCTGAGTAACAACATCACAACCCCATTTCACGGTGAATGGCCAGAAGGTTTATGCAATTTTCGACGTGCCTCACATTTTTAAAAGTCTTGGAAACAATTTATTGACAACTGATTTTTTTTAAATGGAAATCAAATATATTTTTAAGAAATTGTGCGTACATATAATATTGATCAGAAAAGTAAAAATGCTCGTGCATTGTTAAAATTGTCTGCTGCTCATTTGAATCCCAATGCATTTCAAAAAATGTCAGTGAAATTGGCTGTCCAAGTATTGAGTAGAACAGTTTCTACCACAATAAAAACAGCAAAGCTACAGGAGAAGTTAATACCGTCACCGCCAAACACACAGCTGATTTCATACAATTTGTTGATGAATTATTCGATGGATTAAACAGTACAACGCTATACAATAGTATCCACACAAATGTGGCCTTAGTAGTAACAAGATTACTTTAGAAAAGGGCAAAAATGTGATGCAAAATATAACTAAATAAATAGCAAAGGGATTTCTAGTAGACCACCTTGTTTCGATGGGTCTATTTTAATGTTACACTCCGAAGAATGTAGTACTGGTCGTAATTATTTATTAACGACGAGAGTAAATCAAGACGTGTTAGAAAATCTTTTCGACAAAGACAGGGTTATGACAAGAATCCTTCTGTAAGAACTTTTAGAACCAATTTAACCCATTAGTGCATAAAGTTTATCTGTGCTAATTTTAAAATAAAAAACAAATAAATCTTTTATTTTTATTCAAAATCAAAAGATAATTTAACAAACAAAAAATTTTTTTTTACATTTGTCCAGAAAAAATGTGCCCGTGTTAACGGACACTATGCATATAGTTCCAATAATAAAGTGTATTTAAAGAAAACTAAAAACTATTTTGTATGATATATTTTAAAACACTGCTTTGGATGGAGTGCACAGTTGCATTTCTCACATATGAAATGTGCTTTTTTACAACAAAGTTTGCATCTGCGTTCGGTTTCGTTGTACACTATCAGATGGTTCCGTTCATCGTAACGTATATTCTCGCTAGGTGGTCGGACCAACTTTCCTCTTGATGATGATGTCCTGTATGTTGTTAGTAAATCCTACACCTTCTGAAGATCAAAAGACTTGACGCTAAATTATCATTTTGTCGAATCTTCCTCATAAGAAACCAAGCGTTTGAAATACAAACATCTAACAAATAGACAAAAATAGGCCACCACCATTTTCTCTGTCTCATTCGGGTGCGATAAGTTGCTACTGCTTGGTCCATTTTGTCTACTCCTCCCATTCCCCTGTTGTAATGGGCTATCGGTTTTGGTTGGACAACAGCAATCTTAGTCCTACTGTCGCGCGAATATCTGTTACAGGTTCCTTCTTCAACTGGATTATAATTATAAGTGATATTTTATTATCAGTTTCTGTTCGATAATCATAGCTACCCCGTGGCTTTTTATCCATTGTTTTGACATCAGTTAGAGGACATTTGCTAGTTTGTGAATCTTGAATGGTTCCTGTTGCACAATACCCTTTTTCTGAAAGATGTTTGAAAAGATCACTCGATGAAAAATAATTATCAAAAAAAATCTTGAATCCTTTATGAGGAGGAATTTTTGCTGCACTGATAAGTGAAACCACCGTATCACCTCCTATGCCAAAAACTTTGTTGTCATTATTACCTTTTCAGTGTATATATCAAAAGCTAGCAAGTACCCAAAACTCGTGCAACAAGCCCAATTTTGAAACCGAACCTTATCGGCTTTCCTCTAATAGACTGCTTAACATAATGCTTTCCATAATAGGGTATCATGCTTTTATCTACAGATATATTTTTGTCACATCCACCGTGGAGTTTAAATTTTTCATTTAGGTGTGTTATCAGTGGCCTTAGCTTGAATAAGCGATCTGTATTATCATGCTTACTATTATCATTTAGGTGAAAGTTTCGTAGAATTTCTTCAATCCTGTTTAGCCGAATACTGTTTTGTAATACAACAGGTATATCTGGAGAATTCGACCAAAAAAGTCTTTTATTTGGATTATTGGAATATCCAGAAAACAATAGAGCTCCAATAAAAACGTTCATTTCGTCCAGTGTCACATTCAAAATTTTAGTTTTCTGTCCGGCATATAAATTGGTTTGCTCTATGAAGTGTTGTAGCGTAGTGTTAGTGAAAAATAATTATAAAAAATCAAGAGGTGTTTTACATGCCTTTTTTTACTTCTGATGGAGGAACTTCTTCGCAGTTTACATTCATACTGAATGATGGTTTGCTGTGTGACCAGGTATAATTTGTTTTACTCTTCTTTTGGTTTACCTTTTTTTTGGGGTTGACTCTTGCTTGTCTCGATAGGGGCTCTTCGTCACTGGAATCCCAATGGGAACAAGAGGGTGTAGGTTCTTCAGCCGTAGCTTTAGCAGTCTTTCTTGTTTCGACTTCACAAGTAGTTTTAAGCATTTTCGGACCGAGGCAACATGTTCGTCATCACTCAAATCCTCGTCCATATCGGTATCATTGCCATCTTCTGGAGGAATGGCATATATATCAAGTGGAGCATCAATATCATTTTCGTCTAACGCTTGTAGAAGTTCTTCAAGAGACAATCTGCGTAGTTACTAAAACACATCTAACCGCACCGCATAGTGGCCGTTATAACGGACGTCACATATAAACAAGTATAAACAAATTAATTGTTATTATTAGACAAATTAGTCAGCACAGTTAATTGCGTAAACCATAAACTTTTAAAAATATGATATTTATAATATTGCAAAAATATTTTAGACAGAAAAATTTATTTATAACTTACCCGTTACCCCTGCGGGTGTAAAGTGATGGGTCCATTTTGACGAAAATCGTTCTCTAATTACACATAAATCGTAATAAATCAATCGCATACACTATTTTTTTGTATTCAAACACATATCAGAGTAAACACTCGTGCAACTGTATATTTGTAGGTTATGTTTATTAAAGCGCACGCTACCGTTAAATGAGCGTCTGTTTAAACGGACCATACGCACTAATGGGTTAAAATAATCTATTGATAACCCAAGTCAAAACGTTGCAGATGACAGTGATTTTCACAATTTACAAAGTGAATCAACAACTTCATCAGAAAACAGCATTTCAACACCAGGCGCATCAGCAGGTCCAAGTACAAATAATTCAGTGTAGACAAACAGGGATGCGACTCGTGTGAACATTTAACGATTAAGGAAACTGGCAAATTAAATAATCCCGACGACTTATTGATAGCTAATAGATTATTTCATAAAGTTATGCCGAATATTGTATTTGGTAGTAGCGGATTGAAAGCTCCTACAGAAAAATTTAACACAAATTTAATTTTATTGCGTTCATTTGACATTTAAATTTCAATTATTTGAATTTAAAGATTCAAATTTGAAATTCATATTAAAAGTAGAAAAAAAACTAATATTAAAAAGTACATAGATCGTTTGGTTTCTGCAATGGAAGATTGTTGTACCTTACCAGAGTTTGAAGAAGCAGCGGTTGAGGTAATGAATGCATTGTTACCTACAAAATCAAAAGCAGTTTATGAAAAAGAGTATAATGCATTCAATATATGGCGTGCAAAAAACAAAGCTGGTATTTCTGAAAATGTTGTTAGTTTATTTCAAAAAATTGAATGAAACCAAAAAGTCATCTACGCTCTGGTCAACATATTCTAAATTAAAGTCTTGCATAAATATAGAAAATAATATTTATATCTCAAAGTATAATAAATTAATTTCGTACTTGAAGAGATTGTCTGAAGGGTATCAACCAAAGAAATCCAAAATTTTAGAAGCTGGGGATATTGACCGCTTCTTCGAGATGCCGATGATCACAAGTTTTTAGCCATTAAGGTACCTATTGATTTTCTTTCATTATTACTAGCAGCAATGTAAATCAATATTTGCTTTTCGCTTCAGGTTGGTCTTATTATTGGTTATGCAGGTGCTTGCCGTCGTGAGGAAATTATGAGTATAAAATTAACGATTTGTCATTTCATACAGAAAACATTCTAATTACAATTCCGAAAACAAAAATAACGTACCACGTAAATAGAAGTATAGGTTATGAAATTAAATTTTCGTTTATGCGCCTGCGTTTGCTTTGTATAGAGAAGAAATTCCTCGTGTCTCTTGTCCCTACTATTCAAATATTTGGGTATTTTTAATAATAAGTCTTCATGATTTATAAACAAATTAATTAGATAATTAAAGTTTATCATTAATCTATACTATTAATATGTATGTTATCTGTCACTTTAATTTAATATAAATTAGTACCAACCCTAAAAACAAAAAAAGCAGTAAAAAAAAAGTGTTCCGTGAAAAACAAACATCCAATAAAGCACTCAAATGACGTCATCAGATCATCGAAATGTCGACATTAAATGGGTAAAATAGAAAAAGAATATTACAATACCATTAAATTTAATATGGTAGTTTAATAAAATACTTCTCTCTATTCCTGTACTGAGATGGTGTATTTATGTAAATGTTTTCTTATAATTATTAATTATTGTGTAGTACCGTTCGCTTATGCTCTTGTGCCAATATGTATTTCACATTATGTTATGAGGTTAAAAAAAAAAAAACACGGCCTTTTAGACATGATTGCTTAATAAAGATGAGCATTATAATAATTATTAGTTATTATTTTTTTGCAATTCCTTTGTAAATATTAAGAAATTTGTGTTAGAAGATATGTTACTTTTTATAGTTAAGATCCGAAAATAGTGCTTTTGTAATATAAATTTTATAATAGTGATAGTGATTAGTGTTTACAATTTGTTTTAGTATTTTAATAAGACCTAAAATGCTTTGAAAGTCTATATTAGTCATTTTATATCGCATGTTTGAGCTTATAGTTATAAAATTGACATGAACATTAGGAATTTGTTTATCTTCGCTAAGAAACGGAACGGGTTTAATATCGCTATGCTAAGCTTTTCCATCACATTCATGGTGTGGAAATAAAGAAATATAATTTCAATTTTTTTTTAAGTTTTATTTCAATTTTATATTCTTCTCTGTAAACATCTTTACTACAAAAGAAACGGAAAATCAATTAGGCAGCTGGAGTTTATAGTTTATACGGCCTTGCAAACTTTACAAAGTGACCATATTCGATGAACTACTTATTTGCTGCGAAATGATTACGTCGCGTGATAAAGAGAAGTCGTTGGTAATGCAATCACTTGTTTATTTAGCAAAGTTTCAGTATCGTACAGGTTTACTATGATAGGGGGTAATACTTTACGGAATTCAAAAAGTACTTCCAAATGCTCCATAAGCGTTGGCTAAGTATAAGGATACCTATATAAGCAATATTATGACTGGTGAAAACAAACTATCATTGTATTAATTTAACATCTAATGGCTATGGCGCTTAGAAGGATTACATCATTAAATTCTCGTCCATAATATAGAGTACTAAAATTAATGGACACAGAAAAACCAGAAAAACTGAAAACACCTAGTTCTTACAAACTATATTATCATGAGCAAAGGGTAATATTAACGACCCAGAACACAGAGGTCGTTAGATAATGAAATCCTATCATATGTTATTTCGAAGATACTCGTTAATAGTACATTAAGTACATTAAAAAAATAGTGGCTTATGGCACTACATTATCGCACGCGTTCAAGTTTGCAAAACGAGGCGCGTAGCGGCAGTTTGCAATGAACAAGTGCGATAATATGCCATAAGCCACGAATTTCTTATACTATTTTTTCCTATTTTACCCCATTTTAACGGTTTGAAAGAAATAAAATTTTCAGTATTGCGGTAATCTAGTAGTGCTTTGTGAATCTAGTATTCTTTCCTTTTACAAAAACAAGAAAATTTAATTTTATTGCGTTCATTTGACATTTAAATTTCAATTATTTGAATTTAAAGATTAAATA
This sequence comes from Abscondita cerata, assembly GCA_030710515.1. Lineage (NCBI taxonomy): Eukaryota > Metazoa > Arthropoda > Insecta > Coleoptera > Lampyridae > Abscondita > Abscondita cerata. The sequence goes on from JALBCR010002354.1 coordinate 197,151, forward strand.
AATACCGTTTGTTTTTGTTCCTGATATTGTATAATAATTTTATTAAATATTTTGAATTACAAAACACACGTAAATAGAAATATAGGTTATGAAATTAAATTTTCGTTTATGCGCCTGTGTTTGCTTTGTATACGGAAGAAATTCCTCGTGTCTCGTGTCCCTACTATTCAAATATTTGGGTATTTTTTAATAATAAGTCTTCATGAATTATAAACAAATTAATTAGATAATTAAAGTTTATCATTAATCTATACTTTAATATGTATGTTATCTGCCACTTTAATTTAATATAAATTAGTACCAACCCTAAAAACAAAAAAGCAGTAAAAAAGTGTTCCGTGAATAAAAACATCGAATAAAGCACTCAAATAACGTCATCAGAGCATCAAATGTCGACATTAAATGGGTAAACTAGAAAAAAGTTTATAAATTTCGTCGCAAATTAAGAAAGCTTGCTTGCTGTTGTAGATTAAAATTTAATTTTATTCAAGACCTAAATCAAAATCTCCTTATTGAAGAAGTACTCGAATATTTTCCCGTCATCAACAGATGGAGCTTGCAGCTTGTAAAAAATTTGTACACGATAGTTATCTTATATTAATATGTTATGTCGTTAGTGTGAACGCACACCTACTCTCGATTCATTTTCAAATCTATACGAAAATCAACCTTTTTCAAATTCGTCTCACATTAGAACGGCTTAAGATATTTTCGTTTCGAAAAAGTTTCGAGTTTACGAAAGATGTGTCTTTATTTTTCGATTTAGATTTTTTGTACGAAGGCATCTTCGAGGTTAAAAAATGTTAAAAATAGTCAAAAATTTTCAAACAAATTGAGCCGTAAGTTGACCACAACTCGCTTATTTACGGACCGATTTTCAAAATTAAAAAGCATCATACGCGGATAAAGAAATAACATTTTTGGCCGTTTCAGTTTTGTTAGACCTCGCGTGTTTTCAAAAGTTATAAGCGAAAAACGTTTCCGACAAAATTTCATTCGAAAACTAAAACGGCCATAATTTCTAAATTATAACAGATAAAAAAATTTATTTAAAAAAAGTTCCTTTTATGACCCTATCACATAATGTTTAAAAAATTTATCATTTTAAAAATTTTTTTTAAGGAATTTTACATTGTTATACGAATACTGTAATTTTTATAACTCCGGAACGATATTACGTAGAAACACGAATAAAAATCAAAATATTGGTAATTTTGCAAATTTTCGAATGGTTTAACTGTAGAGGATTCAATTTCACCCAAAAATCTTCGTATGCACGAACTTGATGACTCACACACGCGTAACTGCGAGCGTTATGCGAACCAAACAGTCAATTTCACCTAAATAAACTTTGTTGTATTACGTTAAAGCGGTCGAGCCAATAAATCCGCTTCTAAATATTTTTTAATAAATAATTTCTATTCGGACTACATCCATATCTATATTAATATGTTATTCGTTTGTGCGTCCTCACCTACTCTCGATTCGTTGCGAGCGCACACCCGAATACTCTCGACTCATTTGTACGAATTCACATGGAGTACATACTCTGCATTCATATTGATTACTCAACTGATGAATGTTAATGTAAGTGCTAATTATTGTTCATGACTGTCTGCTCTTTAGAAGCTAATTTATTTTTGTGACTTAACGCATGCGTAGCATGCTGGCTTTGTCTAGTTAACATTTAATGATCGATGCAAATTCTAAGAAGAAAAATGTTGCTTTACTTATTTTAATTTTTCTACGTTAAATTAGAAGAATGTAATCTAATTCCCCGAATTTTATAAACCAATTAGCATGCAAACAGCAAGTAAGACATTTTTATAATTGCAGCATTGCAGTGATTGCAGTCTTTGTAAATTGTAACGTAAGCGTTTATTTTCAGTTATTAGCAAGTGACAACGAATAAATCTTTCATATCGTTTGCCTAATTTTTGTGAGCAAAGATAATAGTGACGTTCTTCAGTTCTTCTTCTTTCGTTTGGCTTATTTTATTATTTTTGTTGCCTTACATTTTTCTAGAGATACAGTATTCAACGGAAACTGTCAAAAAAAGTATTTAAACATAATGAATTTTTCTCCGCACTTTCAACGGTACTTTCTAGAAGGACTGTTTGAATAACATTATTTGCAATACAATTAAACGGTTATTCCAATTATTACTAAATGTCTAAATAGCAAAATTAATGTACGGACTAATTTATTATTATGTACTAATTCTAATAACCGGAAATACAATAGAAATGGTTATCACACGGTTTTCAAATCGCCTTACGATGTTACTCACTTTATTTACAAACATGTGGAGTAACATCGAACTGAGTAAACAAATGGTAAACAGTACATCTTTATTTCATTTCGTTACGAAGATTGCAGTTTTCCCATGTTTTGTAAAGCTAATTTTTTTATACAAAGAACGTTCGTAAATATACGTAACTTGCAACATGATATTATCATGAACCACAAAATTAATACATGCGTTTTGAAAGATACAAACATAAAATAAACACAGTAATATTATACACATTCCAGTGTTATTCCATAAGATATTTTGCGGATAAACGGTTTTTTAAAATGTGAGTAATGAATTCAGAAGTGGAATTTTAAATTGGGTCAATTTACAGCGACAACTAGTAATAAATAGCGTAACCATTTTATTAAGTCATAGGTGTGTAACAAATGTAAACTCAACAGGTCCATCTAGCGGAGGAGATATACTTAAAAAGCACACCAAATATAATATTTTGTTGCATGTTTACTTTAAATTTGGAACAATTACCACTAATATAAATTAAAATAATATGTTAAGAAGAGCTTGTATAAAGCTTGTATAAGGGCAATAGGGTATTAGACTTGATCTCAGGTGAACTACTTTTAAATTTGAAAAGGTTCTTATATAACCTATTTGTATTAATATAAAGCAGTACGTTTATTTCTTAAGGAAATCAAATAGGTCTCGCCCTAGGCGGGGATACCTTGTAAAATGTTAGCAACTGAAAACATTTTTTCGTCAACTATTTTTTGAGTTAAACAATGCAGAACTAAATCGATAGTAGTGCCATCTACGGTACTACTCCAACGAGTCCCCCTCTTAAATTTACGTTTTAACTTATGTAATGATTAGTAATAGTATTTTACAGATGAGGAACAAAAACAAAAGTTATTCGCACTTAATTAATTCAAACAAGAAGGTTATCAGTATTGAACATTTTTTAAAATTTGTATCTAAACTAATTATGTAACTATTACCACGGGGTATCTTGTTGTAAATATATTTGTTTTTAAATAAACATAATTTGGTGTGGTGTACTATTTTGAATTACTATTTATTTTTATAGTACCACGTGCGAAAATTTTGAAAATTAAAACAATGACGTTTTATATACATACTTTAGTTTCTTCCAGCCAAAATCGTCCTCCTGGATGTTTGCCAATAAATTCGGTAAGGTCGTACAAATTATTGTGAATTCGCCAAAGCCCATCTAGATCATCGGCATTTCTTTTCATTTCCAACCAACGATTTGCTGCTGTGTGTGAAAAAAATCAGACCAGCCACTTTTATTGCCATTTTGTAGTTACGTGCACCTTCAATCATGGTTTGATCAATTATGAACAAAATACGTTTTTGGCAATTAAATTATCACTTTATACGTTTTTATGTGTTGACGTATGATAATACTAAAATATCTAGCGCAAAGTATAACCTTATGAAATGATTTATGTTTAGTTTTACATATTTTGAAAATCTATTTATCCTATCGCACAAATTTCTTTATAATTTCTTATCAGACTGTGATAATACTGTTTTGATTGCAGAATTTTCATTCATTAATGATATGTACTTGTGTAACTAAATTTTTTTTAAATGACATATTTAAACCCGAAGCCTCTTCAAACTACTTAGCAGTGTAGATATTGGTCTTTTAAAAATCATTCAAAATAAACTCAAATAAGTTGGGGAACTTGCACGCATAAACCAAATTTAGTTTTTAATTTTTTGTTTTAAACCATTGGCTCACGGCTTTTAATGTTTTAAGGGTGTAGCAATTGTTTTTACAATTCTCCACACAGTAGCGTGGCACATAATAAAAGTTTACTGATATTTTTCGTATTGTGCTTAAATTCATTTCAATTTATTCAAGCAACTGAGAATAAAATTCTCCTATTTCAGAGTTGATTTGAAAACGTTTCTTAGTAAAAAAAAGTTAGTTCTTATTAAGTTTCCATGGGTAAGGCCGTATATGAAATGCATATCAGACATTTATTGTAATTATTATTCATTAGTCTTCCAAGACCCGTGCCAGTCCCTCTACGTAAGAAGTGACTTGGTGAATCAAATTTTTCATTTATGTAATGGACCAAAGGTCGTCCTGAACTTCATCCGGTGTCCTAAGCTTTCTGCCAGACGTTAGATAAGATACCTTACTTGCACTGTTAGCGGTAATCATAGGAAAACGCATAAAAACGAATAAAATGTACTGGACGTTATGGTCACTAGTAATCTGCCTGGGAACCGAAGAAACCAAGGAAGCAACACTTTGTTAACTTGAACTATCTCTAGTTAGTGTGTAGGTAGAGGACTGAATAAATCTATGGCTAATACTTAGAATCTTCAGTTATTGATTGGGGTCCCTACTAGGCCTGCTGATTCAACGCCTTATATTGTTGACATTCGATTTATGACTTGACGTAATCTTAAATGTAGCTAGTCATGATTACAAAATATAGCTCCTTGCGATTTGTTGAAGCCTATTGCCTCCATAAACAGCTGCGATCGTTGCGTCGTGGAATATTTCTAATATGCGCTTCCTTTCGTATACAGGAGAACCAGTTGACCAACTTTAGCAATCCTCGTAGTCTGTATTTTCAAATGCATTGATTATTTTCTCTAGCTGTCTGTCTTGGAATTAAAAGTTATTGATGTCGGCAGCAGTTGGCTGTGAAGAGATTAAAGTTACACTGCATGAGTCACGAACATGATCATTCTAATGTAGGAGACAAAATTACACTGCCCGGAAAAGTATTCGATTGTCAGACCGTAGTTTTGAACCAGTATTGCCTAGCACCAGTCTTCTCGTCTCGTCGATGAGAGACTACATAATGAATTGGTGGTCCGTTACTACTACTAGATGTGTCGGTTCTAAGAACATAAAGCTTAGAGCTGTGGTTTCTTCTCAAAATCTCAAGCGATATAAAAGCCTCTTTTAACTTCTGAAAAGATAATTCTTGAGATTGTTCCCAGTGTTTTATTTGGCAAATTTAACAATAAGGCGTATAAAACATTAAAGTGAGAATTGTGCTCATTTTGTAAAAAAAACACGTGTTTCATTATAATTTTTACAATTTCTTATATTGCTATGACCTCGGTACCTACCTACGTTTAATTTAAAAGAAAATGATACAATTAATGTTATTTGAGTGGGGTCTGGACAAAACGCCGGGTTTCCCCTACGTATGACTGGCCGCATTCACATGGGACTTCGTAGATGCAATTCTTGGAGTCACGACTGTTGTCTGGTCTAGTTTTGGAGATCATGCTACCAATAGTTCTTGATGATCTGAATACCGTGTTAATGTCATAATTTCTTCCTATCCGTTTTATTTTCTCAGATAATTCTTTGACATATGGAATGCTGAGTAGTGTTTTGGGTTTCTCTTCGGGTCATGGCTGGTTGGTTCTTGTTAAAAATTAAAATTAGAAATAATTTTGATTTAAAAACGTCTACAAGCAATAACTTTTAAATTAAATCAAAAACTAAACATGGTTATTTGGGTTGACTGATTATTACTTATTTTTAAATAAATCTAACCTACTAATTATTGTAAGTTATTAAAAAAATCATTAAACTCTCTATTCATAATATTTAGTCCTTACAAAATGTATATTTTATGACGTTTCATTTTTTCTGTAGTTAATATAAAAGTGAAAATAAAAACTAAGGCAATTCTTATTGTCAACGTATATATTTAGTTTTTGACAAGAATTTATTACATAATTATAATTAAGATACCAAGTTATAGTTTAAAATTAAATGAAAACGTTTTTTTTTAAATAAAGGTATTACTATATAAATAAATATAAGAAATCAATAATGGGTGTGACCTCCATTATTATTGATACATTCTTGGAGGCGTCTGCTCATTGACGCTATCAAGGTATCAATATAATTAATATTAATCGTTTCCCATGCGGTATCAATGGCTGCAATTAGTGCATTACGGTTTACTGGTATAAAATTTGGCCCTTGTTGTCTTCGGATAACAGCAAGTATTCGAGCCCAAACATTTTCGATAATGTTAAAATCTGGGCTTTTTGCTGGCCAGGGTAACAGTTCCAAGTTAAGCGGCGTTTACATTTACGAGTAACTCGGATACGAGTACTCTTATAAAGTACGAATGTTATTTACATTTAATTCGTGATCGTATACGATTAAACTGTATTAAAAATGGCCCCTACTAAAAACGTGCTGCCATGCTAGGAATTTTGCTATTATTAATGAAGGGAAAACAAAAACGCGATAACGTTAATAAAAAAGGCGAATTTGGGTTAAAACTCCTTACAGGCAAGAGCTGTTGTAGGAATTGAGGAAAAATTGTTAACAGAATTACTTACTGAAAGTGGAGATGGTTTCAAGAACTTTCTAAGAATGGATCATAGCAGGTTTTAATGCTCCATGATATGGTAAGTATAACAAGTTATATATTGGTTCAAAAATAATATTTTATTTCCAGGTAAGGCCTTACATTAGCAAGCAAAATACGCAAATGAGAGGGTGCATACATTCTAAGCTGCAATTAGCTACAACCTTAAGATTTTTAGCTACTGGTGATAGTTACAAATCATTGGAATATTTGACTCGTATATCTGCATCTACCATATCAATTTTGTACCAAAAGTATGTGAAGCGTTGTATAGAGAATTACAACCAAGGTATATGAAGGTAAGTTACAAAAAGTAAAACTATGAATTAAAATCTTTATTCAAAATTTATTTTGTGTTGACAAAATATCAGCTCCTTCCATTGCTATGTATATAGCATTACTTGAATCTTTAGTACAGGTGCCAGAATCTTCATATGAAATTTCAAAATCCGGAGAATATGCATATTCTAAGTTATTTGATAATGAGGTAGAGGTTCTACTTGTATGTGAATACCTGTCTGATAATGAGGTAGAAGGTCTACTTTCACTTTCAGAAATTATTGGCGTAATAAAGTTATTTCCAGAAATGTGTCCATTTTCCAGTAATTTTAATCTTCTTTTTGTTATGATTTGTTGAAGCTCCAGTTGTAGCTCCAAAGCATCTTTTATAGGCATATTTTTAATTGTGAAGCGATACTTTCACCAAATTTGTCAAATTCTGATGATTCGGCATCACATACTTCTTTAAATGTTTTTAAAGCAGCGTCAAATTCCTTATTTGCTGTATGGTCATTAGTAACTCGTCGCTTTTTCAAAAAAGTAGATTGTGGAGTTTCATTGTGATTTATCGCAGTTGGTGCTTTTTCTTTGGTCTCGTTGCCAGATACTTGAGAAACCTGTAATTAATAATTTCATTTGTAGGTTCCAAATACACATTCGGAATGGATCAATTTATCAAAAGAGTTTGAGTTGAAATGGAATTTTCCAAACGCTTTAGGCGCAATAGACGGCAAACACATCCAAATTGAAGCGCCACCTAACTCAGGTTCATACTTCTTTAATTATAAAGGTTTCCACAGCGTTGTTTTGTTAGCAGTAGCTGATGCAAATGCTAAATTTATTTATGTTGATGTGGGTTGCAATGGCCGTATTTCTGATGGAAGAATATTAAAAACAGTTCATTGTATACCGCTTTAGAAGAAGAAACCTTAAATATACCTGAAGACAAATGTTTACCGAGAAGAAATAAGCCTATGCCCTATGTAATAATTGGAGATGACGCATTTTCCTTATCGCGGTATTTACTTAAACCATTTCCCCGAAGTGCCAATCTGAATGCAAAACAGAAAGTATTTAATTATCGTTTAAGTCGTGCACGTCGTATAATTGAAAATGCGTTTGGAATTCTTACTGCTCGATTTAGGATATTTAGAAGACCAATATGCCTAAACATTGATACTACTGATAAAGTGATACTATCAGCTTGTGCTTTACATAACTTTTTAAAGGAACAACTCCGGAAAATCCGAAGACATTTGAAAACGAAGGTCAACCCTCGAATATAAGAAATATTGAACATCAAGGTAGTAACAATTACAGCATGTTAGCAAAATCAATTCGTGAAGAGTTTGCAGATTACTTTTATAATGAAGGGCAAGTAAATTTTCAATGGACACATTTATAAATTTAATTATACTCGAAAAGTATTAAAATGAATAATATATTATTACTATGTACTTACTTTAGAGTTTTCTTGAGAACATATTATCTTTCTCGGTGTAATAACGTCATCCAAAAATCTCATTTTACTAAACCACGGTAGTGAAGGTTCATATACATCTTCTGTGCCAGTTCCTAACAACAATAAAATAGGTATTAATTGAAAAGAAAACTTATTTTATTAAACTCACCTGTTCTTTGAGACGAAAGAACTTTTTTCTTTTCTTGGTTGTACGTCGATCGCAAATTATTAATCTTTTTTTTTACAATTTCCACTGATATGTTCAAAATATCAGCTATTGTAGCATAATCTTTATTTCTAGCAGTAAGATCCTTGTATTCTTTACATCTAACATCCCATAAACACTTCATGTTATAATAAAGATCAATAAACTGGTCGAGATCTTCCGGCGATAATTTATTTTCGGCCATTTTAAATGAATAATACTATTTCACTCGTAACGCTACTCGGTTCAACGTCAACTCGAAACTTAAGTCGTATACGGCCTACGAGCTCTCATTTAGACATACGAAATCGCATAGGAGTACTCTAATCGTATCCGAGTTACTCGTAAATGTAAACGCCGCTTTATTTTCTCGTATCCAATTGCGCACAACCCGCGAAGTATGAATAGGGGCGTTGTCCTTTAACAACAAAAATACATTATGAAAATGTTAATTCAACAGATCCCGAACTATTTTTGGAGAAAGTATAGTGAAATAAGAATACTTACTTGTTGGAAAATATAATCTTCGTCTGGATAAAACACTTCGACTGAAGGTTTCATAATAGTTTCCAAAATATCTAAATACGCAGCAGAATCAAGACGTCCATCGATAGCCCAACAAACTCCTGGACCCCGCGCGCTAACCCAACCCCACACATTCACAGAAAAATAACCACTTCGTTTTTTAGGACATATGTGATTATTTTCGTAACGAGTTCCTTCCATTCTAAAAACTTTTAGTGGTCCATCGTTGCGGCTATTGAACGTTTTTCGTCGCTAAAAATCACTCGATTCCAAAATTCCAAAGGTTCGTTCACATATCGCCTTGCAAATTCCAGACGACGTCTCATATTTTCGTCACTGAGAACTTCTTTCGCAGCAGCATTATACTTCTTTATTCCCATCTCCTTTAATCTTTTTGTGCAGTTATACGGCATCCGGGAAAATGTGTATCTGCTATAGCCCTGGAGTATGTAGCAAATGGTTGTTCTGTTACGTAATGAAACAACTCGAGATCTTGAGCACGTGTAGATACTTTAGGTCTACCACTTCCGATGGCTCTTTCAAAGTGTGTTCAAGATTCCATTTTACTCGGTAATGCCCTACGGTGCTTTTGGTATATCTAACATACGTGAAATTTCACGCACGCTACGGCCCGCCGCTAATTCCGAAACAATCCGCGCTTTCAAATCAGCACCGAGATGAGGTGGCATTTTCACAACACTTGAAATTTTAAACTAAAATGGAATTTACATTTCTTACTTTATTTATTGGTTCACACTACCCTTTCTCAAACAGTAGGTAATTGTTTATTTATTACATACTTCTAATGACCAATGTAACAACCCTTAGAGCAATATGACTCAAAGGAAGTAAATTAAACAAGCAAGGATATTCTATTGTTATTGAAACTTATTCATAAAGTAAAAGCCATTTCCTTATAATGCTAATGGACAGGATTTTCTTTTAAGTATTAAGATTACAATAGAGGACTTATAAACTTTCGAAAATATCTAATTATAAATATTTACACTGCAATTGCGCTTTTTCCTTAATAATTTCTTAGCAATAACATACACGTTCTTGGTTTTAAGTTGTCATAAATTTGATATGATATAAATTTGTGTTTCTAATATTACATCACAAACTAATCTTTATTCGCCAAAAATTGTTGCTTAAGTTGTAAAGCTTCGTACACACCTGAACAACAAACCGAGCAACAAACATAACAACGAACCGAAAGTCAAACAGAACGACAAACGATCTTTTATGATTTCCACAATCCGAACAACAAACGGAACGTTTGTGCTGTTCCATAATTATTTTCAGTAGTTTTCAGTTCATATATATTTATTATTGAGAAGAAAATTGCGGAAAACAAGAAGATAGTGCCAACCAAATTTTTACGCACAAAGAAGAGTAAAAATTATAATTTACTTCGCTTTTTATTTTGAAATTTCCCCCAAATGATGCTAATAGGGACATCATTTTTTCTTGCATTCTTAAACACTGATTAATTTAAAACATTTTTCTTCTGTCAACTCCATAATATTACCTAAAACACAACAAACCCACAAAAGGGAGGACAAAAATAAATAATTTAATTCTCCCGCATAAGTTTGTTCGCCGTTTTGTTTAGATTCGTCCAAACCTGCAAACGCATTCGCGCGCATTTTCTTTGATGTCGGAGAAAAACCGACAAGTTGCGGGAACGCCGCAAACCGTTCGTGGAACAATCAGGACTTGCGAATCTGTTCTAAAATTCGTACGTAGCACCGTCCAAATTAATGTTCCGATTGCCGTTCGGTTCGTTGTTCTGTTTGTTCCTCGGTTTGTTGTTCAGGTGTGTACGAAGCTTTACAATAAGCATATTAATATGAACTATATCTTATGAAAGGAGAGTTATGTAACTATAATTAACGACTTAACGTTACGTTAGTAGATTCCATTTACTATTTACACATATTTTCTTGGAACATTCGATAATTAACTATCGGGATATGATGACCCTATACTTCGCAGGTTGTGCGCAACTGGATACAAGCAAATAACTTGGAGCTGTTACCCTGGCCAGCAAAAGCCCAGATTTTAACATTATCGAAAATGTTTGGGCTCGAATACTTGCTGTTATCCGAAGACAACAAGGGCCAAATTTTATACCAGTAAACCGTAATGCACTAATTGCAGCCATTGATACCGCATGGGAAACGATTAATATTAATTATATTGATACCTTGATAGCGTCAATGAGCAGACGCCTCCAAGAATGTATCAATAATAATGGAGGTCACACCCATTATTGATTTCTTATATTTATTTATATAGTAATACCTTTATTTAAAAAAAAAACGTTTTCATTTAATTTTAAACTATAACTTGGTATCTTAATTATAATTATGTAATAAATTCTTGTCAAAAACTAAATATATACGTTGACAATAAGAATTGTGTTCGATAAATCATTAACTATTAGTGAACTGTATTTATTTGTAAAATGAACGTATTTTCTGCATACAAACTTAATACAACATTTGTAACATTTTTAACTAAACTATATTTCAACATGCTGTTTCATTCATGCATCGAGTTGCAATGCATGTCTTCGCTGCGCCGCCTCTATCACGCGGCGGAATGGTGGTGGTTGGCGCGTCTTTTGAACATCCTCCCCGCTGAAGTAGTAACTTCAGTATTTGGGTTGTCACAGGCTACTAACGGAACGACCTCTGTAATTGCTCTAGAAGTATCACCAGTAGTTGTATATAGGTCGACCACTGCGAAGCCCATCTCTTCCAGGTCGAAGTCCCGTCCACGAGCTAAACGCCAATGTTGGGGCCAAGTTGGGATCGCGTAATATAACCCAAATCCCCTACTTTTAGAGAATTCGCCAGAGTTGTTCTCCACTTGCTTCTCGGTTGTAACGTTGATAAGTATTGCCTTGACCACTCGTTCCAGAAACTGCTGATAATTTTTCGCATGAGTTGATAGTTGTCCAAACGGTTTAGTGGTATACCATCCAAGGAATGTTCTGCAACCGAATCTAATCTTCGTCCAATCAGGAAGTGTCCGGGAGTCAAGGCTGTCACATCATGAGGATCAGAGGACAAGGGAATTAAAGGCCTTGAATTCAGGATAGCTTCAATTTGGCTAACAATAGTACTCATATTTTCAAATGTTAACGTCTTATGTAAAAAAAATAATATCTTACGAAAATGTGATTTAAATAATTTTACAGCACTTTCGTGCAGTCCCCAAAATGAGGCGACCGTTTTGGTAGAAACCGCCAAGTAATTTTATTTTCGGCTAAATAGTTTTTAAACCCTTCCGCGAGTTGATTACGTTGTAGTTCTATGTGTATGCTCTTTAAGTATTTATCGGCAACAACAAAATTAGTAGCATTATCACTAATTATTTCAGAACAGAGACCCCGTCTGCTCACAAATCTAACAAAACAGTTTAAAACGCCGAAGCAGAAAGACCAGTCGCCACCTCTAAGTGAATGGCCTTTGTACTCTGACATATAAAAATGCAAACGTATGTTTTGATGGTTTTCTATTGCGAGCCGCTCTCTCTTTTATGTCAAATGGACCACAATAGTCTACATTTGTAAATTGAAACGGAAACGACAGGACTAACCTAGTTTTTAGGTAAATTTCCCATTTTTGAAGAAGAGTTCTCGCGTTGAACCTAATACAAACGACACACTTGCGAATTATACGCTTAACGACCGTCAAACCAGATATAGGCCAATACCTTTCGCGAATTTCAGCCAACAAGAAATGAGGACCCGCATGAAGATTCTTCCAGTGTTCATGTTTTATAATCAATGAGTCAGTGCATGATCCTTGGGTAAAATGACAGGATGACACTTATCAAAATTGTGACCCCTTTTATAATTCGTCCTCCTACGCGTATCAACCCAAAATCATCAAGAAAAGGGTCCAGCGCCAAAATTTTGCTAGCCTTAATAACTGCCCTACCTTTACTTAAGCACTCAATTTCATTAGAAAAAGATTCCTTTTGAGCTATTTTCAGTAAACACTTTAACGTGTTGTCCAACTCCTCACGTGTTAAAGTAGAATCTAAAATTTTCTCTCTTCCTCCACTAACGTTGTTGATGAAACGCCAACACCAAGCAACTACACGATTAATTTTTTTAAGAGTAGAAAATCTAACAAACAACTCAAACCTTTCAGTTGCAACGTTGCTCGATTCAATATTTCTTTGCTCGAGAAGCACAAATTCATCAGGAATAGCATCAAGCGTGGGCCAATCCTTAACCTTTTCCTTCAACCAAGAAGGACCTTCAAACCAAATTGAATTTATGATCTCTCGAACATCCGCCCCCGACTTATGAGATCCGCAGGGTTATCGCGCGAGCTGACATGTCGCCACTGATACCTATCCGTTAACCTTTGAATGCGTTCCACTCGGTTCGCTACATAGGGCTTCCATGTATCTGGAGATTTTTTAACCACGAAAGAACAATTGTAGAATCTGTCCAACAATGAACGCTACCGAAAGACAAGCCTACCTCTTTCGCAACTAAATGAATGTTTTCAGCTAGAAGCAAGGCGCCGTTGAGTTCTAGACGAGGTAACGTAATGTGCGCTCTACCCTTTTTGCAAGGGAGCCAATCGTGATTTGGCCCAGATCAATCTCACTGTGACCCTGCCGAGATTGTCTACGCTCCTGCAATAAATTGCACAACCAAAGGCCCTTAAACTGGCATCGGAGAACCCCAATAGTTGAGTTTCAATAGACTGAAAGACAATAATTTTTCTAGGAATTTTTAAGTGATTTACACCAAGCAAATGCCTTCGCAACTGCTCCCAACTTATTTGCAATTCAGGAGTCAATTTCTCATCCCAATGCAGACCTTGCGACCAGAGATGCTGAACAAATAATTTTGCCACCACCACAATCGGACCAACAAGTCCTAAGGGATCGAACAACTGGGACACCACTGACAATGCCTTACGTTTGGTAATTGTTTCAGTAAATGGGAAATCAATGAAATAATGAAAACTGTCGTCCACAGCCTCCCAATAAATGCCTAATGTTTTAGTCTCACTGTCATTTTAATGAAATGTTTAGTTTCAGCAGACATTGATTTGCAGTAATCTAAAAACTGAAAGGAGTTGCTCCTCCATTTGCGCAAACCTATACCGGCGCTATTTAAAATAGCGTCAATTTGAATCTTTAACCGCATCGCCTGCTGCACCGTGTCGCATCCCGTGATTAAATCGTCCATGTACGTGTCCTCAAGTAAGCTATTTGTTGCTTCTGGCGCTTCCTCTGCCGCATCAACCGCTAATTGTTTAATACACCGCGTTGCTAAATAACCCGATGGTTTAAGTCCATACGTTATGGTCTTTAAACGATATATCGCCAACGGTGCGTCCGTACTTTCTCGCCAAATAATGCGTTGAAGTTCGCGATCCTTTTCACTAACCCAAATCTGACGGTACATTTTTCCATGTCCGCAGTTAATACGATCTCGTGCCTTCTAAATCTTAACAATATTTTAAATAATTCACTCTGTACCACCGGCCCATTTTAAGGCAGTCATTTAATGAAAGTCGACCTTTATTGCCTTTGCGCTTCCGTTAAAAACTACCCTTAGTTTAGTAGTACTAGAATCGGCCTTAATAACGGGGTGATGCGGCACATAAAAGCAACGCAAACCGTCCGCCTCCTGACCTTCTCGAATAAAGGCACTAATCTCATGAGAATTCAATTCACAAAGTTTTCCATATGCCCTAAACGCAAATATTCGCTCATAAAGGCCACGTACTGCCCTCTAAGCTCACAGTTTTTCCTCAATCTGACCTCTAAATTCAAAAATTGTGATAGAGACGCTTCAAAATTATTTTTAAGTACCGCAAATTCTCATTAACCGGATAACTAACAACAAATCTGCCGTTTGAATCCCGCAAGGTTGTAGCCTCAAAGAAAGCCTCACATTCATCTTTTTCTAATTCGTTATTACCGGCCCTAGCTAAACAACAAAGTTCGTTGGTAGCTACTGAATTTTCCCAATCTACGGCGCCCACAGCAACCCATCCAAAAACGGTTTCCCCAACACAAACTCTTTTCGCGTATGATTCCTTTAAAATTACATCGTAAGAAATTTGCGCACCAAGTAAGATATCAATTTCATTTGATAAATTAAAACTATCGTCGGCTAAACAAATTCCCGTAGGAATGTTCCAGCCATCCCTATCAAATGAAACCAGTGGTAAATTTTCCGTTACCCTTCCCACTACGAGAAACCTTGTTCGCGTCTTAAAATCACCCCATCTAGACTTTATTGTGGCCACGATTTCCGTATTTACAATTGAAGATGAATTATTCACGCCCGCAATATGCATAGCAGAAATGTGTTTAAGTTCAATGTTTAACTTGTTTATTATTATATATAATACAACAGGTTCATTATTGTTTCCAAAAACTAATATTTTTACAGTCGCTAATAAAATTATTTTTACCCCGACTGTATTCGCTCTTGTTATCGGTGGCGCAACCCGACACCTGCAACATCGCGTCATCGCTGTCCGTATTTGTATCGTCCAGCCGCGGTTGTGGAATGTCAGTGATAGCGACAGTTCCCGTCTCACAATTCGTCGTTCCCGCTTTATCACCTTGAGGTTCAAAATGCAATAACTCATTATGTTTCCGATGACAAATCTTACACGACCTATATCGGCAATTTTTTACAGAATGACCGCTACCAAGACAATTAAAACACAAATTTAATTTTTACTTCCTCGCGCTTTGCTTCGACATTCAAGGAAAGAAAAATTTTACATTGATAAATGTAATGTGATCCCTTACACATTACACATTTCAACACCGAATGATTAGCAACCGCTTTCGGCTGAATTTTAGTCTTATCCGCGCACGCAGAAACCGCTTCTAATAAGTCACACCTTGCCTTTAAAAACTCTTCCAAATTTTCTAACGTCGGCAATTCTTTAGGTCTCTTATTCATTTCAGTTTCCCACAATTTACGCGTTGCGATATCGAATTTAGCCGTAATCAAATGCAATAACAAAATACCCCACGAAGAAACATCTATTTGTAAAGCGTTCAATGCGCGTGTATGTTTAAAGTATTCGTCTAATAAATGACGCAAACCAATAGAGCTTTCCTTTGCAAGGTCGTCATATCTACAATTCCCTAATGTGTTCAAAAACAATCATCCGTTTGTTTTCAAATCTTTCGCACTAAAATATTCCACGCTACTTCATAGTTGCGGTCCGATATTTCTAAAGCGCTGATTGTTTCAGCGGCCTTACCCGATAAACTAGATTGAAGATACAAAAATTTTTGAACGCTGCTCAAATCGGTGTTATGATGAATCAATGTTTTAAAGCTATCACGAAAACGAGTCCAACTTTGATAACTACCATCGAACTTTACAATGGAAATAGTTGGTAATTTAACACGCTTTTCAATATGGTTATCGCTATTATTGACAGAAATCGACGCGTTGCTCACAAAAGACAAATCACCCAAACATGAATTTATTTTTGCCTCGGCAGAAGCTATCACGTCGTAATACCTATTTTCAAAAGCGATCTTTCTGTTTCGTAGTCAGTGTCGGGATCAGCATCCTCTATCTGACTCTGTATTGCATCATATTTCTCTAATATGGTTTTAGCATCACTTAAACGACTCTTTAAATTTAAAATATTATCGCTGCCGGTAAATTTACTTAAATAAGTTTCAAACCGCGTCAATGAGCTTTTAATTGTCGCGCGTCTTTTAATGAACGCATCGACATCCATTTTTGTCATGTACGTAATTTCCGATTCCGCCATCTTAACAAATTTACGATTACCTCTACGATTTCTACCAAAACGATTACTAACCGTAACAAATCTTACTTTTATTCAACAAATCGTTAAGTACGTTAACATTAGCAATAAAGGAAGGTAAAATAGGACTTATCTTGTTTCTGATGTGTTCCACAGACGCTCCCCCGTTTCTGGTTGCTATCGAAATTCCAAACCAAACTTCCAAATACGAACCCCAGCCTGCAGGATTTTCCCACGCCGAGCGTTCTTGTTAATAATTTTCCGACTTCAACTTCTACGACAACCAACCCCAATCCAGTTCCAATCACAGGCTCCTCGTTCCTCCAGGACACGTGGATCCGGCTTCGATGGATCAAAATGTTCGATAAATCATTAACTATTAGTGAACTGTATTTATTTGTAAAATGAACGTATTTTCTGCATACAAACTTAATACAACATTTGTAACATTTTTAACTAAACTATATTTCAACATGCTGTTTTATTCATGCATTGAGTTGCAATGCCTGTCTTCGCTGCGCCGCCTCTATCACGCGGCGGAATGGTGGTGGTTGGCGCGTCTTTTTGAACAAATTGCCTTAGTTTTATTTTCACTTTTTATATTAACTACAGAAAAAAATGAAACGTCATCAAATATACATTTGTAAGGACTAAATATTATGAATAGAGAGTTTAATGATTTGTTTTAATAACTTACAATAATTAGTAGGTTAGATTTATTTAAAAATAAGTAATAATGAGTCAACCCAAATAACCATGTTTAGTTTTTGATTTAATTTAAAAGTTATTGCTTGTAGACGTTTTTAAATCAAAATTATTTCTAATTTTATTTTGTAAACATTTCCTAAACAAAATTTTGATTCGATAATTAATCGAGCTATGGTGTTTAATTAGCGATACCTTCAAATATATTCTTTAAAGAAAAAATTAAGTAAGCAACGTAAATTACCTATTTTCTAAAACGTGCTTAGTGTAATGATTCATTCTATAGTCCTTCTATAAGATAACTCCTGCTGAGACTACCTGCTGTTAGAATTGTAAATGATACCCTTAAGCCCGCTTCACAATGTGCAAACTTTTGTTTACAGAAATTGTGGTATCCAAGTTTTAAATTTCATGAGTGTACATCAGATTGTTCGAAGTGATAACGAGACTTTCTCAAGCTGTGGGGTTTAGGTGTAAAAAAAATTTTGAAAAATATAACTTACTTCTGTATCTAAATATTCTTAAAGCAGTGGTTTTTATTAAATCTAAAATTTAAAACCACTTCAAGAATAGCAAAAATCCGTACAAGATGTCTTCATTCAGGGTCCAGTTTAAAAACTTAGAGATTATTACGATGTTATCAAGTCGACTTAATTATGCATCACCAAAAAACTCTTTTAAAAGTAAGGGAAAAAGCAAATTAGGTAGAATCAAATATATATTTTTAACACCAACATCGAGTTATTTCAGTTGTCAGATCTATTGATTGGTTAAGAGATTAGATGTCTGATCATCGCCAAGAAAGTACTGTAGAGCATAAACACAATTCACCCTGACTTTATGTCAGCAGTCTTCATGAATTTTATACAAAAGGATCAAGAATTGTCTAATAAACGAATTTTAAATAATTACATGTTTATCCCAATTTCATAAATATTTTTGTTATTTTTATTATCATTGTTATTTTTTCATTAAAAATTTGTATCAATCTTAATTAATTCTTTTTATAGCGTTTTTACTTTTAGGGTTACACAAGAACATTCATTTTACTATAAATATCGCTAAAAACAATATTTCAGTTCATATTTTGAACATTATCCAGGTTATTGCAACACATCTTTGTGCTTTTCTTTGGATTGCACTGTCGACATTGATTTCCTCAATAAGGATAATATTTGTTAATATTGAATGTTAATTAGTGCAAAATCATTTGAAACTATGATGAACCTGTAAGATATGCAATACTGTTCAAATATTTTAATTAAACTCAGTTATAATGCTCAATTTTTAATGACGTTAGCTTCGAGTAATAATAATGTACTTTTACTATGTTTATATTTAGTGGTATTAATAAAATAGTAACTGGTGACAAAACGTATTTTTGTTGTTGTTCGGCTCTGAAGTTTATGCAATATTAGTTACATCTATGTTTAACACCTTGTAGTAGTACCGGCGTGAAGTTACATTTGGATTTGAAATGAAATGCATTTGAATTTAAAAATTGAATTGTACCCCCGCAAATTTTTTTATATGTGAGTCATTGTAAACCAGTTGTTATAACCCTGCCAACAAATTACCCCCAAAGTGCCGTCAGGGGGTGGGAATTTTATTCTAAGTGTAAACAATTAGCTAAAACTGTTAAACATTTGCAACTATTGAATTGTACCTTTGCAGATTTTTTATATGTGAGTCATTGTAAACCAGTTGTTCTAACCCTGCCATCAAATTACCCCAAACTGCCGTCAAGGGGTAGCAATTTTTATTCTAAGTGTAAAAATAGAGCATATAAACATTAAACATTTGCTATTATTGGATTGTACCCCCGCAGATTTTTTATATGTTGGTCATTGTGTCAGTTGTTATAACTCTGCCAACAAATTGCCCCAAAGTGCCGTCAGGGGGTGGTAATTTTTATTCTAAGTGTAAAAAATTAGCAAAAACATTAAACATTCGCAATTATGGGATAGTACCCCCGCAGACTTTTTATATGTTGGTCATTGTAAGCCAGTTGTTATAACTCTGCCAACAAATTACCCCAAAGTGCCGTCAGGGGGTGGCAATTTTTATTCTAAGTGTAAAAATTTAGCAAAACTATTAAACATTCGCAATTATGGAAATGTACCCTCACAAATTCTTTATATGGTAGTCATTGTAAGCCAGTTGTTATAACCTTGCCAACAAATTATATCAAAGTGCCGTCAGGGGGTAGTATTTTTAATCTACGTGTAAAAAATTAGCAAAACTATTAAACATTCGCAACTATGGAATTGTACCTTTGCAGATTTTTTATATGTGAGTCATTGTAAACCAGTTGTTATAACCCTGCCATCAAATTACTCCAAACTGCCGTCAAGGGGTAGCAATTTTTATTCTAAGTGTAAAATAGTAGCATATAAACATTAAACATTTGCTATTATTGGATTGTACCCCTGCAGATTTTTATATGTTGGTCATTGTAAGTCAGTTGTTATAACTCTGCCAACAAAATGCCCCAAAGTGCCGTCAGGGGGTAGCAATTTTTATTCTAAGTGTAAAATTTAGCAAAACCATTAAACATTCGCAATTATGAAATGTACCCCACAAATTCTTTATATGGTAGTCATTGTAAGCCAGTTTTTATAACCTTGCCAACAAATTATATCAAAGTGCCGTCAGGGGTAGTATTTTTATTATACGTGTAAAAGAATTAGCAAAACTATTAAACATTCGCAGCTATGGAATTGTACACCTTTGCAGATTTTTTTATATGTGAGTCATTGTAAACCAGTTGTTATAACCCTGTCATCAAATTACTCCAAACTGCCGTCAAGGGCAGCAAATTTTTATTCTAAGTGTAAAAATAGAGCATATAAACATTAAACATTTGCTATTATTGGATTGTACCCCCCAGATTTTTATATGTTGGTCATTGTAAATCAGTTGTTATAACTCTGCCAACAAATTACTCCAAAGTGCCGTCAAGGGGTGGTAATTTTTATTCTAAGTGTCAAAAATTAGCAAAAACATTAAACATTCGCAATTATGGGATAGTACCCCCGCAGACTTTTTATATGTTGGTCATTGTAAGCCAGTTGTTATAATTCTGCCAACAAATTGCCCCAAAGTGCCGTCAGGGGTGGCAAATTTTATTCTAAGTGTAAAAATTTAGCAAAACCATTAAACATTCGCAATTACGGAAATGTACCCCCACAAATTCTTTATATGGTAGTCATTGTAAGCCAGTTGTTATAACCTTGCCAACAAATTTATATCAAAAAAAGTGCCGTCAGGGGTAGTATTTTATTCTACGTGTAAAAAATTAGCAAAACTATTAAACATTCGCAACTATGGAATTGTACCTTTGCAGATTTTTATATGTGAGTCATTGTAAACCAGTTGTTATAACCCTGCCATCAAATTACTCCAAACTGCCGTCAAGGGGCAGCAATTTTATTCTAAGTGTAAAAACTAGAGCATATAAACATTAAACATTTGCTATTATTGGATTGTACCCCCCAGATTTTTTATATGTTGGTCATTGTAAGTCAGTTCAATTGCCAATATAACCAATTCCTCCATACAAGAGGGTGTCAGGGGTGTGTTTTTATTCTAGTGTCTCTTCCACACCACCCACACACACCTTATTTTTATATTTATTTATATATATATATTTATATAAATATATTTATATTTATTTATATTTATAAAAAAAAAAATAAATATATATTTATATATATATATATATTTATATATATATTTTCTTTATATATATATATATATAAATATATATATAAAAATATATATATATATATATAAAAAAAAAAAAATTTTTATATATATATATATATATATATATATATATATATATATATATATCTTTATATATATATATCTTCTTTATATATATTCCACACACATTACACACACACACCTTACACCACCACCTTTTTTACCCACCTTACCTTATTACACATTACTTATTTACACATTTACACACCTTGATTTTTTTTTTTTTAAAAAAAAAAAAAAAAAAAAATATAAAAAAAAAAATTTTTATATAAAAGATAAAAAAATTCTTCTTCTTCTTCTTTTTATTTATATTCTTTATTTATATATATTTATATTTATATATTTATATATATTTATATATATATTTATTTATTTATATATATTTGGATTGTACCCCTGCAGATTTTTATATGTTGGTCATTGTAAGTCAGTTGTTATAACTCTGCCAACAAATGCCCCAAAGTGCCGTCAGGGGTAGCAATTTTATTCTAAGTGTAAAAATTTAGCAAAACCATTAAACATTGCAATTATGGAAATGTACCCCCACAAATTCTTTTATATGGTAGTCATTGTAAGCCAGTTGTTATAACCTTGCCAACAAATTATATCAAAGTGCCGTCAGGGGGTAGTGTATTTTATTCTACGTGTAAAAATTAGCAAAACTATTAAACATTCGCAGCTATGGAATTGTACCTTTGCAGATTTTTTATATGTGAGTCATTGTAAACCAGTTGTTATAACCCTGTCATCAAATTACTCCAAACTGCCGTCAAGGGGCAGCAATTTTATTCTAAGTGTAAAAATAGAGCATATAAACATTAAACATTTGCTATTATTGGATTGTACCCCGCAGATTTTTTATATGTTGGTCATTGTAAGTCAGTTGTTATAACTCTGCCAACAAATTACCCCAAAGTGCCGTCAAGGGGTGGTAATTTTATTCTAAGTGTCAAAAATTAGCAAAAACATTAAACATTCGCAATTATGGGATAGTACCCCGCAGACTTTTATATGTTGGTCATTGTAAGCCAGTTGTTATAATTCTGCCAACAAATTGCCCCAAAGTGCCGTCAGGGGGTGGCAAATTTTATTCTAAGTGTAAAAATTTAGCAAAACCATTAAACATTCGCAATTACGGAAATGTACCCCCACAAATTCTTTATATGGTAGTCATTGTAAGCCAGTTGTTATAACCTTGCCAACAAATTATATCAAAGTGCCGTCAGGGGGTAGTATTTTTATTCTACGTGTAAAAAATTAGCAAAACTATTAAACATTCGCAACTATGGAATTGTACCTTTGCAGATTTTTTATATGTGAGTCATTGTAAACCAGTTGTTATAACCCTGCCATCAAATTACTCCAAACTGCCGTCAAGGGGCAGCAATTTTTATTCTAAGTGTAAAAATAGAGCATATAAACATTAAACATTTGCTATTATTGGATTGTACCCCCGCAGATTTTTTATATGTTGGTCATTGTAAGTCAGTTGTTATAACTCTGCCAACAAATTACTCCAAAGTGCCGTCAAGGGGTGGTAATTTTTATTCTAAGTGTCAAAAATTAGCAAAAACATTAAACATTCGCAATTATGGGATAGTACCCCCGCAGACTTTTGATATGTTGGTCATTGTAAGCCAGTTGTTATAATTCTGCCAACAAATTGCCCCAAAGTGCCGTCAGGGGGTGGCAAATTTTATTCTAAGTGTAAAAATTTAGCAAAACCATTAAACATTCGCAATTATGGAAATGTACCCCCACAAATTCTTTATATGGTAGTCATTGTAAGCCAGTTGTTATAACCTTGCCAACAAATTATATCAAAGTGCCGTCAGGGGGTAGTATTTTTAATCTACGTGTAAAAATTAGCAAAACTATTAAACATTCGCAACTATGGAATTGTACCTTTGCAGATTTTTTATATGTTGGTCATTGTTAGCCAGTTTTTATAACCCTGCCAACTAATTACACCAAAGTGACGTCATGGGTAGCAATTTTTATTCTGAGTGTAAAAAGTTGGCAAAAATATTAAACATTCGCAATTATGGGATTGGGGTAATTTGTTGGCATGGTTATAACAACTGGCTTACAATGACTAACATATAAAAATTTTGCGGGGTACAATTGAATTTTTAAATTCAAATGCATTTGATTTCAAATCCAAATGTAACGTCACGCCGGTGTAGTAGTACTTCATCCAAAGAAATTGTTTATCAAATAGTTTCTTAAAGTTGGTGACAAGTAGGATTGGTTTGATTTCGGACTGTTTTTTTTAGTAAGTAACGCATTCCTTAAACATCGTTAATTGAGTATTTGAGGAACGAAATGATGACAATTAAAAATATTTTGATTAGCATCCTTCAATTCGATACATCTGACGACACCTTCACCACCAGTGCGAGTATGTGACCTCGCTTTCTTGTTCTCCGCACCGTTTAGGAGGTTGTCTAAACTGTATCTGTAAATATATCTGGCAGATCATTCCAGGTTTAATTTTCCACATTTTTCTTATTACGGTTCTACACAAGCATAAATACCTAGTTACTTTTTTACGTAGACGTGTAAGTCTCTAATATTTAAAGTAATTGATCAGTTAACAGTAGATGGTTTTGTTAGGATTAAAAGTGACACTTTTTGTGATGAGCAAAATTTGGATTTGCGAGGTGGAGCGTTAGCATAGCCTAGCGAATGCAAAAATGCGAATTACAAAATAGCGCTTTAATCCGAATGAAACATTCTACTTTTTTTTCAGCTGAAATTACCCATTTAACTATTAATTATTGGTTTAGCTCATAAGATTAAGGTCATGGTCTTTTCACCTCCAGTTAACTTTATCAGTCGGTTAACTACTATGGAAACACAGTTTTGAGCCAATCAAATCATTGGATAGTCGCGTTTCAAGGTGATTAACGGACAGATAAAATTAACTGGAGGTGAAAAGACCAGACTTAAATGAGTGACAAGTTTAGTTCCTAGGATTAAAAATGGATACTTTTGTTGCTAAGTATCATTTTTTTGTTTGATACACAAAACTTCAGAGACTTCTGACAGTTCAAAAATGTTATATTACTGTGACGCTTAGAGAAAAAGTTCTTTTTCCTACAATTGCAGTTTCTTTCATGTTTTTTGGCAAGATCCACTATTAGCCTGACACAATTTTAAAAGTATACGAAAGATCTTGTGACGGTAATTTTCTGCTAAACTTTTTCTGTCGGCGCCACTGGTAAAAAAATTTTAATTTTGGTTATTTCATAAGTGATTTTCTCCCTGTAGGTTATGCAACTTAACTCATGCGAAATGGTTGGGATGTTGTAAACTGCATTTCCGGCGTATTATTCGTGCAAAGTTGTCATTTCCTAGTTTGTGGTTTTCGAAGGTTCACCTGCATTAATAAATTATTACTTTGTGTAAAGGTTTTTGTTGCAAATAATGTTACGTTAATTACTTTTTTTGTATTCAAATCAATTTATTACGGTTCAAAGTAACTGCAAAAAAATGATCCATAGAAATAGTCGCTGCTATATGTTACTTTTATTCTTAAAAAAGTAAGTAAAGTGCTATCATCTGTAATCTTTGTCTGACGTGAGTACATGTTAATCCGTCGACACCAGAAAATCGTGATAACTGGTCGACCATGATAACTTTCACCTTTGACATATCCGAGAAGCCAATTTCTTCATCCATCAGCGACTTCCTTCAATTAACATAACCGGGTTAGGGATGAGTACTTAGATTTTAAGACTTCTTTATTTATTTTTATTGCGCTTTAATAATTTTCACGTTTGTACGTACCTACACGTTATTTTCCGACCGAATATTTGCATTAACAAACAGAATTAATAATTTAGCGTTTTACGCTTGGCCACCCGATTAAAACTGGATTTCACGTATAAAGTGTATGTTTTAAGATTTATATACCTGACGGTCGTGTGTTGGTGCAATTGAGAAAATTGTCAAAATTCTTTTCTTGCTCGCGTTTATGTTTCTAGTAAGGAAACAACCGTACGTCTACAGTACTTCATAACCTAACAACCTGTCCTATTATTGTTAATTATTATTGATATCCGGCTGATACTGTCGAAGATTAATTAGTTAATTTTTATACTGTGCTTACTCTGTCTTGCTAAATACGTTATATGTTTACTGTTTTATTGTAAAATTTATTGTGCATGTAGAAATCCACACAAGTGATAACGTTGCGCTTTATAAAATATAAATATCTTATTCTGTATTGGTTAAAGTTTCTTTATTTCTGGTTCTGTAATCCTACTGATTAGGATGACTTACCAAGAACGTAGGTGGCGCCTAAGTAAAACCGTTCCAAAAAATCTCTTCTCATAATTTTGTCTACAATAAGCTCCAACGACTCCTTGTGACTGTTGCTAGGCGGGGCTGTTTTAAAACGGACAACAAATATTTATTCTTTCTCCCAAATAAACTGTAACAATCTGAAAAATATTCCTTGAATTTTCCATTTATTAGAGTAATCATGTAGTCGCAAAACTACTTGGGCATGTAAGCCCTCCTTCTTTAAATTAATACTTCGTCTTTAAGAATGCTATTCACCAATTTTATAAATAATTACGTTAACTACATAATACATAATGCTGTCGATTGAAATAATTTTGCCAAGACATATGATTCTCGCCCTTCTTTAGTTACAAAATCACTTTTTCGGTGGTACATAGTAAATTTTAGTGATAAAACTATTAATATGCAGTTCATTAAATATCAAATTTTAATTTTGATAGTTCTTTGGGTTGCAAACGTGAGAAGTATAGCTTATAATCACTAGCTTTAAACATACATAAAAAATTTCTTTTGAAATTACAGTAAAATCTCTAAATAGCGGTCACTAAAATTTGCTGCAAAACTGACCACTATATGGAGGTGGCCGTTATTGGGAGGAAAAAAAATTATTTCTATGCGTTGCTTATTAAAATCTTTTAAGAATGGAACATAATACGGTTTGTTATAGGGTACTATATATTTTCTAATTGCTCGTTATACCTATTACAATAATTAATTACATATATATACATACCATTAAATTACATTTTTGTGAAATATTTTTGTATTGAGGTTTGTTTTAGATTTTTAAGTTTAGTTTGTAAAAAGAAGATTCACATTTTGATAAAATTTGAAGTACTTCTACCGCTAGCTCACTCTTATCATTAGAAAATAGAAAACTTTTTTCACATCTCTTAGTTTTCACACACTTCACCCATATCTTTAATGTTTGACGTAAAAACTTTGGATTCTTCTGCACCACTTTCATTGTTCGAATCACAGCCTTCACTATAGTTTAATTCACTGATTATACCTTGAATACTTAAATTGGGGATTTCGGTCAAAATATCACAATCAATAGATGCATAATTTTCTTCTTCATCGAAATCTTCTTGCAGGACCTTTTCCGAGAATCCTGTTTTTGCAAAACATTTAGCAATTGTAATAGGTGAAACGTTTCTCCAGGCTACTGATATTCAAACTAAAGCGCTGGTTAAATTGATACTTTATCCGCATCTTCAAAAGGACGTTTGGTATTTGCGAATGTTAGCAGCCTTTTGATTAAAAACTTCTTGTAAGCCATTTTAAAGTTTTGAATAATTCGTAGATCCAGTGGCTGGTAAAGGGTTGTGGTGTTTGGGGGTAGATAAACAATGTTCACATTGTTAAGAGTCATTTTGGGTGAATACTTCTTCAATATTACTGACAGCTTTGCTTTCCAAGCTTCAACAGTGTCCAGATTACAATCCCCGCAAATTGTTTTAAAGGTTATGTTATGTCTTTGACAAGATTTCTCAAGCCACATATTTGAAACTTTAAAATCCGTAATTTTTAAACTTTCCGCAACTTCCAGTGCTTTCTCTTTTATTAAAGGTACAGATATAGGGATATTTTTATTCCTAGTTTTACAAAACCAATTGTAAACTACTCGGTCAATTTCTAAACCTTCAGCTTTAGGACATTTTCTATTCTGCTCTGTATTGGAACCTTCTTCAAATAGCTTTTTAAATCATTTGTTTTTTAAAATATCGTTATTTTATGTTCTTCCTACACTAAATTATTCAGCCAACTTTCTAGCATTGGAATTGAACTTTTCACTTTTCACAATTATACTAATTTTCTCTTTAAGAGACAAACGTTTTCTTTTTAGCGACATTGTAATTTTTCTGTACGTCTATATGTAACAGCACTGTTGAATATACTAACTCAAACTATGTACGCAAAATACGATTTTGGGGTGAGCTTAATGAGACTTTTAATTGCACTTGCTCTGTAATGACTGTCTATTGTAAATCAAACAAAATCTTTAAATCCGTTCTTACTTGAGGCTATTCAATAAATCAGGTCACCAATTTTTTAAAGAAAAAGCTGAGAAACTATATCAACATATTAGGATACGAATTCAGCAGTCATATAAGAAATATATTGAAAGAACTGAATGTCATATAGTGAATAACACAAAACAAATATTTAGCTATGTTAATAGTCGTAAAAGGAATTTACGAATTCCTGGCGTTATGAATTATAACTCTAATGTTTTAACATCTCCCAGAATATAGTAAATGCTGATCACTTTCCGCAGTTTATTACTCAGACCGTACAGAGCAACAACATAGGAAATTTGTATGTACCAGATTTTACTACTTTTTCGATTTCTATTATTAATAGTGATGAAATTACACGAGCCTTGAGTAAATTGAAACAGAAATTAACTTCTGGTCCTGATGATATACCCTCATTCCTAATTAGAGATTGCTCTAACGCCTTTAGTTACCCACTTATTATTATTTTTGACAATATTCTAAAAACGATGACTTTCCCGGATGTTTGGAAAATCTCCCAAATTATACCAGTTCATAAAAGGGCTTCAAGTCTCTAATTGATAATTATAGACTAATTTCAATTACTTTGGATTTTGCTAAAGTCTTTAAAATGGTGCTTTCCCAGTATCTACAAAATCATTTTTCAAATTTTATCAGTGAATTTCAGCATGGTTTGTTAAGGGTAAATCCACTACACCAATCTTTGCAACTTTACTCACACTGTATCTAGTGCACTGAACGAAGGAAGACAAGTAGACGTAGTATATACATATTTGACTAAATTCTTTGATTTAGTGGATCATAACATTTTACTAAAAAACTGGGTAATTTTGGATTATCAAATAAGTTGTTAAATTTGTTTTATTCATACTTAAAAGAATAGAAAATTATGTTGAATACGCATATACCAAATCAAAACTGTTTTGCACCAAAAAAGGGGTACCTCAGGGATCCAATCTAGGTCCACTTTTATTTACTATATTCATAAACGATATTGTTAAGAACATTGATTGCAACATCTTGTTATATGCAGTGTTTATCGTGTACCAAACAGTGACTATAGTATTTTTCTGAGAACATTCTCTGCGGTAATGGAAACCTTAAAACACTCTTCCGCAATAATAGCGGGTGATTTTAACATACATTTTGAAAAAAAAATGATACTCATACAACACAATTTAAGGATCTAATAAATTCTTTCGGCTATACAATTCAAATTACTCAAAATACACATAAAAATCATTGTATTGATAATGTACTTGTAGATAACATTACACTAAATAATGTAAGTCACAATACCAATGTAATTAGCGCTGGCTTAAGTAATCACTTAGCCCAAATAATAAAATTAGATCTTTATAGACCGCCAGTCAATAGCATTAGTTACAGTAAACCAGTTACCGAGAGAGGGTTTGTGATTCTTTACTACATTCTAGATTCAACAAATTGGCCTTTAATTGAAGATGATACTAATCTTGAAGTTATTTTTAATAAATTTATTACTATATTAAAAAATGCGGCTCATGTTTCATTTCCTATAAAAAATAACTCAATGACGGGTACAAAAACTAAACAGACAAATCGGTTCACAGATAAATTAAAACATATGCGAGACAACCTTACAATTAGGTGATAGTTTAAAAACACTAAAATATCAGTACAAATCAGAAATTAAAAAAAATGTAAAATACGATCCAACGACATTTATATTAAATCCTCACAGAACACTAGCAAAGCTATGTGGAATACCTTAAAAAATTGACTGCAAGATTTCTCCCCAAAGCTTTAATACTTATTTTTCAACAATTACTGATGATATTCTAAAAGATACAGACTATGCATTCACAGGATTACCTCAAAAAACAAAGATATAAAAACACCCAAAAATTACTTTTATTTAAATTATGTTTCTGAGGTCCAAATGCGGAATACAATAAACAAATTTTCTAATTTAAATTGTACAGACGTTTATAATATAAACAGCACAATGATTAAAAGAACCAAAATCATTTTAGTACCCATACTTACAAAACTATACAACAAATGTATCGATGTGAAAACTTTTCCCACGATACTAAAAATAACCAAGATATTGCCAATTTACAAAGAAGGTGATAAGTCAAGCGTAGTCAATTATAGACCAATTGCAATAATTCCAATAATTAGTAAAATCTTTGAATACATTTTAAAATCACAATTATTGTATCACTTTGAACACAATCAGCTACTTAGTGTAAATCAGTTTGGTTTCCGAGAAAATAAAAGCACTTTGGACGCATTATTACAATTTGTTACGTTTTTGTATAGTAGTATTGACATGGGTAATTACGTGAGTGCTTTATTATTAGACCTAAGCAAAACTCTTGATTGTGTTTCGCATAAGATTCTATTAGAAAAACTGCAGAGGTATAAAATTGAAAATAGTGCTCTAAAATTTATAAGATCTTAGTTTACAAACAGGCAACAGTATGTAGAAATAAATCACGTTAAATCCTGTACACTACCAATAAATCGAGGTGTCCTCCAAGGATCAGTTTTGGGACCTTTATTTTTCCTAGTTTTTATTAATGATTTAGACAGCTCTGTTCTTTCCGATAAATTTATTTTATTTGCCGATGACATAACGTCAATAAACAAAGATGTTGACATAGACCAACTACGGAAAAAAGTAAGCAATAGTAAATTACAGATAAACAAATGGTTAAAATATAATGAATTAGTTTTAAACGAGTCCAAGACGCAAACTATAATTTTTAGTACTAGAGACATTGGAAGCCATCAAAACCTAAATAAATGTAAACTCTTAGGAGTATACTTTGAACCAAATCTCACTTGGTTTAATCACTGCGATGAACTTGCCAAACATTTATCTTCGTTAATATTCTTATTTAGAAATATAAATGCCTCACAAAAAGTAATGCTGTACGCATACTACTCACTATTCTACTCAAAAATGATTTATGGTATTTTACTATGGGGGTACACAACTTCTGCAATGCGCATATTTGCTCTACAAAGAAAGATAGTTAGAGTATTGAGTAGTGCCAAATATCACGATGACACTATACTCAGTATACTATTGGCGCGAGTAATAAACCTGTCAGAATTATCGAATCTCCCGTATTGCAGTGGCGTAGGTACCTGATACGTTTGGAAAATCATATTTTTAGTAGGTAAATATATTATAATAGTAAAATCTACCTTGATATGAATTATTATGTGGTTATATGTTATTTATTTTATTTGTATAGTAGATCACATTACAAATTTTACTTCTTACGTATTATATACCATTATTTTTGTATCTTGGTATAATACCCACATCTACGGCTATGATTCTCGTTTCGTCAGTACCTGGGCTGATGGCAACGTGTTTACACAGATTAAAAACTATTGTTCTCAGACCCTAGATGGGTCGATATGCTGCAAGAGCGGCACAATGATCGTATTTTGGGTAGAATTTATTGGTTTTTACTTAAACGTTGAAGTACCGCTTTCACAAGAAAATAAAGAATTATTTCAAGCAATTATGATTTATTACTGCGCGCCAATAGTATACAGACTTTATGCCTTTATTTAAACGTTTAAATTTACTCACGCTTCTTGCAGTGTATATTCTGCATGCCTTTCTTTATGTAAAACAAAATCAGCAACAATATGAAACTATACAAAATATTCATTCCCATAACACACGATCAAACCGTAATCTGTATCAACCTTACACTCGTTTTAAAAAAAAAACCCAACAAGCGACTAATTTCTATGGAATAAGTTTTACAACCATCTACCGGAAACTATAAATACGCCTTTTCTGTATTAGATTTTCTAAATTTTACCTTTTGAAGGTCTATGTTCTAATGTTGACGAATGTAAAAATTCTTATATTATTAACATGAATAAACTAAACTAAACATGATGCTAAGCTATTTAAAGTTATAAATAGTCATGTAGGTGCTTAACACTTCAATCAAATGTAATCGATTTTGTTCTTGGTGTAATAGAAATAATTTAACTATTAATAAAAATAAGTGTAAAACTATGTCATTCACAAATAAACTAACAGTGATTAAATTTGATTATGACATCAATAATACTGTATCCGCCAAAATAAACAGTACCGAAACAGAAAGTGCTGTGGAGTTGTTTATGTAATATGGATTTGTCATATTTGACTTAATTGTCATTAGTTGATATATTAATAGTACGCTGCAGTTAAATTTGATTTAAAAATTGTTCTAACAACGGAAGAAAAAGTTTTTTTGGTAGAGCATTATTTTCGTTCATACGGAAAAGGTCGCAATGATGGTCCAAGCTTAGAACAGGTGTCAATAAAATATCAACAAAAAATTTAATAAAGCAGCTCCTAGTAAAAGTGTGATGTTAGCTGTTGTTAAAAATTTCGTCGCACTGGCAGTGTATTGTGTCAACGTAAAGGTTCTTCAGGTCGTCGAAAAACAGTATGCACTAACGAAAATGAAGGACGTGTTTTTAACCAAGTTGTGCAATCACCTCAAAGAAGTCTTGTAAGAACTGCATGTAAACTCAACATTAGTGAAACGTCTTTACGTCGCATGTTCAAATCAATTGGTGGTTATCCATACCGTATTCAAGTTGGACAACGACTAAATGCTGCGGACAAACGTGCAAGAGAAATTTACTGTGGTCGCATGTTGAGTTTAATTTACGAAGATCCCAAATTTTGAAAAATATATGGTTTTCAGACGAGAGTCACGTTCATCTTAGCGGCTATATTAATCGACAAACAACCAGATTCCTTGGATTTCATTGTAGAGAAACCACTCCACAGTCTTCGAGTTACCGTTTGGTGCGCGGTATCTGGTCATGGAATGATTGGTCTTTATTTCGTTGAAGATGATAATCAGAATCCACTTACTGTCAACCAAGAGCGTTATAGAGAGAAAATTATTATACCTTTTGTGAGAGATCTAAATAACTTTTGCCGTGCACGAAATCTACAGGTTCGCACACAATGGCTTCAACAAGATGGTGCAACGAGCCATACAGCTGTGCCCACCTTAGACTAACTCCGTCAGCATTTCGATAATAGAATAATTTCTCATTCACCTGATCTGACGCCACCTGACGCATACATTTGGGGCATAATGAAGGACAAAATATTTCACTCGGAAAATCCGCCGGCGAATATTGCCGAACTACGGGAAAGAATACAAAATATTTTTCGGCAGTTACATCAACCGCTTTTTATAAATATGTTTATTGACTTACAAAATCGATATGAAGCTTGTTTGACTCGAAATGGTGAACATTTTGAACACTTACATTATAGAAATTAAACATTAATTTTTATTTTTATTTTCGGTACTGTTTATTTTCGCGGATACTGTACTTCTATTTCGAGAGTAAGTAAATACTTAGATTTAGGTGTTACATTTGATTGTAATTTAAAATTTAAAACTCATGTGCAAGTGATTAGTAATTCTGCTGTAAAAAGTTTATATGTTCCTGTAAAGACTTTAAGTCAATATTATTCTAAAGAAACTATACTACTCGTTTGTTCATACTTGAATATAACTCAATTGTCTGGAGCCCTCACTATGCTTCACATAAAAAAAATCTAGAAACCGTACAGAATAGATTCTTAAAGCACTTATATTATAAAAAAAAAACATAATAACTATTAATACTGACATTATCCTTATAATAACTTATTAACTGAATTCAATCTAAAAACCTTGGAGACACGTCGTTTGATTTATTCCTTAACGTTCTTATACAGGGTCACTGGTAATTGGATACATTCCTTTGGAGATCTGATAGAACAAAGAGGTAAGGAGTAAATTTAACCCTAATATGTATTATACAAAACTCAATGGATTATGAGATATTATGATTTTCAATTTTTCTTAAAAAAGTTGATGTTAATATGTTAAAATGTAATTTTCAAAAAATGTACGCAAACTTTGCGGAACTTTTTTGATGGAATACTTGCCCAACACTATGGTCTTCCGTATGGAATAAAAATATCCCTTAGCATTTCCATCATGTGATAATTTCAAAGAAAAACTTGTACTAAATAATTTTTTCAAAATCAGATGTAATAATTCTTTGAGGTTTTTTCAAATAGTTCTCAACGCTTCTTGCGTACAAATTGTGTTAAAACTTCTTTGGTGCAATAGCCATCGAACAAGCTGCCAATCTTACAACAAACCCTTAACAGTTTCAAAAAAATAGTAAAAATGAAGCAGTTGACGGAATTTATTTAACTGCTGTCCACCATTAGACCTTATACATAGTACTTTATTTTTATAAATCTTGTTCAAAATGGGAGCCCCTATTACGTATACACGCACGGCA
This sequence comes from Abscondita cerata, assembly GCA_030710515.1. Lineage (NCBI taxonomy): Eukaryota > Metazoa > Arthropoda > Insecta > Coleoptera > Lampyridae > Abscondita > Abscondita cerata. The sequence goes on from JALBCR010002354.1 coordinate 231,204, forward strand.
GCGTCTTCTTATTTCTGTTTTGCCACTCTGGTGGTCAATGTATTCCGTATGGATGCGGCAGCGTCGACTATCCTTTGTCTAAGGTTAAGTCTTGTATTGACTGGGGTTGCGTATACTATATCTTTCATACGACCCAAAGTAATCCAGAGGAGTTAAATCTGGACTTTGCGCTGGCCAAACTATTGGGCCTGCTCTTCCAATCCAACGGTTAGGGAAACGTTCATTCAGCAAACTCGGTACCGTCAGCCTATAATGCGCTGGAGAACCGTCGTGCTAAAAAATCATCCGCGCTCTGGCGGCTAAAGGAACATCTTCTAAAAACTCCTGCAGGTGATTTTCTAGAAAATCTTCATAGATCTCTCCGTTTAAATGTTGAGGTAAAATGTAAGGCCCTATTAAATAGCGGCCAACAACTCCCATCCATGCATTTTCTTAAAACTTCCTTTGGAAGCTAGTTTCCCTTATTAAATGTGGATTTTCTTCCGCCCAATAGTGCATGTTATGAAAATTGGTTATGCCCTCGCGATTAAATTTAGATTCGTCCGTCCATAAAATGTTGGTTAAGAAGTTTCATCTTCTGCATCTGAATTTAACATAAAGCGGCAGAATTCTAATCTCCTTCCAGGATCACCTTCATCTAAGCCCTGGACAGGGGTATAATGGTAAGATGGCATCCAACTCCGTATCGTAAACCAGACTTTCCATTGTGACGCACCAGTTTGCCGCGCCACTTTGGCAGTTGAAATGCCTGGGTTATCCTCAAAATGGATTAATATTTCTTCCTCATCATCTGGTTGATGTAGGCGAGGAGCACCGGCGTCCACTCGCCGACGTTTCACTGAACCATTTTCTGCGACATTTAGATATGTGGTACAACAATACACGTTGAACATTCGGTGTGCGACGGTTTGGAAAGCGACGTTCATATTCCCGACGAGCTTCTGCAGCATTCCCATCGTAATATCCGTATACAAATAAGATGTCGGCGTATTCTGCATTGCTATAAGCGGCCATTTCAGTTAAACAACAATAACAACGAAAATCTGCAAAATCGAACTTAAAGAACTTAATAACTAGTTATAACAAAGAATCTTCAAATATGAACTTAAGACTATCAATAAGTTATACGAGTGAAACGTCATATTCTACCTTCAGTTGTTTATCCGCCCACTTCACATGGAAAACGTGTAAGGTCTAATGGTGGACAGCAGTTAAATAAATTCCGTCGACTGCTTCATTTTTACTATTTTTTTGGAACTGTTAAGGGTTTGTTGTAAGATTCGCAGCTTGTTCGATAGCTATTGCAACAAGGAAGTTTTAACAAATTTGTACGCAAGAAGCGTTTGAGAAATTATTTGAAAAACCTCAAGAATTATCACATCTGATTTTGAAAATTATTTTGTACAAGTTTTTCTTTGAAATTATCACATGATGGAAATGCTAAGGGATATTTTTATTCCATACGGAAGACCAGAGTGTTAGGCAAGTATTCCATCAAAAAGTTCCACAAAGTTGGCGTAAACTTTTTTGAAAATTACATTTTAACATATTAACATCAACTTTTTAAGAAAAATTGAAAATCAAAATATCTCAAAATCCATTGAGTTTTGTATAATACATATTAGGGTTAAATTTATTTCTTACCTCTTGTTCTATCAGATCTCAAAAGAATGTATCCAATTACCAGTGACCCTGTATAAATTAGTTAATCATATCTACTCTGGTTTTGAGCTATTGAGAAATATATGTCTTAATTGTAACGTTCATAATTTTAGAAACGTGAGTACATTTTATATACCTATTGCCTACACTAATCAGCATTACAACTCACCTATATTACAATGTGTAGAATATACAATAACATGAGCTCTAATTGTGTTGATATATTTTCTAATTCGTTAGCACAGTTTCACTATACATTAAATAATTATTTTTTATAAATTATATTACTTTTATATACTTATCTAAGTAATGATTTCTAAGTTCAGTTTTCTTTTAGTAATTGTATTTTTATTTTCTTTTTCTATTAGATGTAGTTACAAGTTACTAGTATATAGAAACCTTCTGTTATAATATGATTGTTCTGTGTAGTACGTAGGACAATAAAAACTTATTATTATTATTATTATTTAGGATGCTCATCTTTTGATGGGGTTTTTTGTCGCATGACGGGTGTTTCCAAGTCATGCGGCTACCTATCTTAGGTTACGAAAGAAATTTTCTGACTGTGTGACAGGTTTTGTGAATTACAGTTTTTTGAATGGTACTATGTACGAGGATGTATTGATATCTAGTTAGCCTAGACCAGTTCCTTGCATAAACAAAATATTGCGTTACCATAGCAACGAACAATAACTTATTAGAAGTGTCAGTGTAAAGCTTGACGTCAAAAAAGTAAACCAGAGTCACGCAATAAATTAAATGAAAAAAGATGTCCACCGAAATTGTGAAAATCGAAAAATTGGAGTATCGAGCCATCATCAAGTACCTGTATTTAAAAAGGGTTAAGAGGTAAGCAGATTTACGAAGATATGCTTAATACCCTTGGTGATCAATGTCCTTCGTATGCGACCGTCAAAAATTGGAATGCAAGCTTCAAAAGAGGTAAATTTTCCATTGAAGATGATGAGCGATCAGGAAGGCCAGTTTCTGTGTCAGTCCCCAAAAATATCGATGCAGTTCATGACATAATTTTATCAGACCGTCGAATTGGGCTAAAACGGATATCTGAAGCACTGAATATTTCATACCAACGCGTTCATCATATGGTTTACGTCAATTTGCACATGAGAAAATTGCTGCAAAATGGATCTCCAAATGTTTGAATGTTGACCAAAAGCATGCAAGGGTAGAAGCATCGCGTTCGATCTGTGCTCGATTTGAAAACGATGTAGACATTTTAAACCGAATTGTTACTATGGATGAGACTTGGGTACATTTCTACGATCCAGAAACAAAGCAACAATCGATGGAATTACGACACCCTGGTTCTCCAAAACCTAAGAAGTTTCGTGTCCAAAAATCTGCTGGAAAAGTTCTTGCTTCAGTTTTTTGGGATTGCCATAGAGTAATCATGATTGATTTTTGGATAAGGGTAGAACAATAACTGGAGATTATTATTCGACATTACTGACCACTCTACGGGAAAATATTAAAGAGAAAAGACGCGGAAAGCTATCCAAAGGTGTTTTTGTTTTTGCAGGATAACACTCCTGCACACAAATCTTATGTTGTCATGCAAAAAATTCGTGATTTAGCGTTTGAATTACTAGAACACCCCCCTTATTCACCTGATTTGGCTCCGTCCGACTATCACCTCTTTCCTCAACTGAAAAAAAGTTTAAAAGGTCGTACATTTTCTTCCAACAAGGAGGTAATAGAAGCTGTGGAGGTCTGGTTTGCAGAGCAAGAAGAAAAATTTTTTTTGAAAGGGCTAGCGACTTTGCAGGTTAGCTGTAATAAATGTATACAATTAAGAGGAGAATATGTTGAGTAATAAAATATTTTGACATTGAAATTTTGTTTGGTTTTATAGTAGGCTAAGAATTTTTCAATATGGTATGGGATATATTAAGTTTTACAAAACTGTTTGGTGTAATGCCGGTGACTGACAATGGGTAAGATTTGTAATTTATCTTGTTTCCATAGGCTTTTAACTTCGAAGGCAAAGGGTAAGTATTTTTCAATTTTCTTCACGTATTTTGTTGCAGATTTGTGTCTTTAGGTCTGGATATATCGATTAAATATGTCTGTTTTTTGATTTTATTTGTAAGTGTGATATCAGGTCTATTATGTGCAATGGTGTGATCTTTGTATATGGTGCGGTCCCCGTAGAGTTTGGCTACATCGTTTTCAAGTATTGTTTGTGGGACGTATTTGTAGTATGGCGCGTGTTCTTTGATAAGGTTGTGGTGAGGGGCTAGTTCTTGGTGTATTATTTTGGCTGCATTATTATGTCGTTCTGTGTATTCTGTGGCAGCTAGTAGTCGGCATCCTCTTGTTATATGCTCGATGGTTTCAGGAAAGTGGTGGCATTTTCGGCAGTGGTCATTTAAAATTGCTGGGTCTTTAATAACGTATTTTTGATAATTTCTTGTACATATGGCTTGATCTTGTATGGCAAGAACAAAACCCTCTGTTTCTGGAAATAGGGTACCAGTTTTTAACCATGAATATGAAGCTTTTTATTAATGTGTGGTTGGTTTATGATGTGTAGATGTCTGCCATGGAGTTCTTTGCTAGCTACGTATCTATTTTGTGAGTAGTTGGGAGGATGTCTGGTTCTTCTGCATTGTTGAAAAGGTTGAGAGGGTGTATTTTTGTCTGCTGTAGAAATAGCTTTGTGTATTGGGTGGTCCTTGGTATGGAAGTATTGTCTAAGTTTTTGAGTAAGTTTATTGTGCAATTCAGTAATATCAATTATCCCTCTTTCTTCATCTTATTATTATTATTATTATTATTATTATTATTATTATTATTATTATTATTATTATTATTATTATTGTTATTATTATTATTATTATTATTATTATTATTATTATTATTATTAAATACCGGTAATTACTTAAGTCTCACACAATGAAACAATTATATATTATGCACAACTTGAACGCTAAGCTGTTGTCTACTAATGACCTTAGTTAAGAATGGCCGGAAATGGGAGGTAGAATTACATGTATTTTTCCAAAAAAGTTTACAAATAAGTGGGTGTGGCCGTTATCGAGAGGTGGTCGCTATTAGGAGGATCATTAATATGAATATCTCCGTATAATTGGTTTTTGACTTGGAAAACCGGTTTTAGATGTGTCCGCTTTTAAGAGGTGGCCGAAAATAGAGGTTATACTGTAGTTGTGTTTGTAACTTTTCCATATCGCAACATTTAGTGAATATGTCATGTGAGTGCGAAATGAACAAAAATATTGGAAAAATGTAATGCTTTACTTATAATAAGATTAATGCAATTGATAAAGTAATGAAGTAATATTTGTTCGATACCTGTTTAGAAAGTAGCTGGTATCCAAGGTTACTGGTTGGTAAAAATTCCATTTTTGTTCATTTACTTTCACTCAAGCTAATTTCGATTTTTAATTGACAATTTTATCGGTATGGAAAAGATGCTTAGGCAATCCACCAAAAACGATTTAATCGATTTATTTTTTATTTTAATTATTTAACTTTAAATAAAAATTGCAGAACCAAAGCCTCTGGAGGAATCAAACAAAATTAAATACACCACTTAGAGATAAGTTCATTTTCGTTCACTTGAATTTCATCGACGAACACGCAACTCCCGTAAACGAAAACTTCACCATCCCTCTACGTAGAATAAATAACATTAATTAGTCATGCATTTTTGGCGTCTTATACAGTTAGAAAACATTCTTGTTAACATACTCATAAAATTACATGTTGATCATAGTAAAGAACTACATAAAGAAAAAAGACAAATATGCAGAAATGATTAGTATGCCTTTTCTAAACTTAGTGGCTCTAACTTTTGTACTTCTCTTCCCGCTTGCTTATAAAATCCTAAAAACAAATCAGCACTTGACGTCATATTAATATTTTTAATATTAAACTCTTTCAACGTTTTTTGTAAAACTGGATATAGATGTTTAAGGTACTGTTGATCCAATGTTGGGAAAAAGTGATGCAAAGCATGATCCCCAAACGAAACCAACGACATAAAATGGTTACCCACAATTTCTTTGCGGTCGTAAACAGTGTCTAATTGATTGATTCCCCAGTCCAACTCTTCTGGCCTAAAAATAATTAATATTTATTAATGTCTGTAGTTAACTTAATGCCAAACCTGCGAGTGTCGCCTTCTGTATAAAAGGTTAGGGTGTATATGTGTTGTTGTATAAGCAATTATCCCAAAAACGGTACTGCTCACAATCAAAATTAGTTGCCACATTAGAAATGTAGAGATGAGTGAACTCTTACTGAAGCACAACATTGCAGTTGGTAGAGTAAGAGGTAACATTCCACTTACATAATTACGTTTATAGCGAACCATTTCTATAATACTAATCAAATATTTATTACTTGAATAGTTGTATATTTATTTTACCTGTCTAGGCCAAACATATGCAAAATAAACGGAAATACAGACATCATTGCCGTTATCCGGATCACATATTTGATGACAAAAGATTTTTTCTCTGGGTAAAGGTTTAACATTGGAAAAACGCAAGTCAGTTGTAAATCAAATCGCGAATTAGGAAACAGATGATGACTTAAAATGTGCATCACTCTAAGCCCCCATGGTGCCATTATAACTGTATTACCATAAAACATTCTAATGTTGTCACGTTGATGGACGTAATTGTGACTGGCAACCATTAGAAAGGTTCCAGATATACCTGCTAAGATTTCAAAAATATACGAAAACAAATAATTAGCCAAACAAGCAAATGTAAATGTTGTCAACAACAGTAAGTCTGTGTATACATTGGACATATTAAGAGAGTTTTGTGGTAACGTTTTCAAAGCGTCACGTACTCTCATTTTAAGGGTTTTGTAAAAACCATTTTCATGGAACGTGTATGGAGATACACGCGGCTTTGTAATTTTTTTGACAAAATATTTTTGAAGAAGCTGTTCTGGTGGATCATTTTTTAGGTGATGAGTTTCAAAAGCTTCTGTTATATCCATTCCCTGCAAGAAACATGAGTCATTAACAATTCTGCAATGTGTGATATAGACATTATGCAATTAGTTTCAAATAAGTAATTGATATTCTAAGTGTTTAATCACTCCATTCACTGCAAATTTAAAAGGAAAGTACTAATGAAGCAGTAAACAGTACTAATATCCGACCTTACACCTGACAACCTTCATTTAAGAACTCCTTGTCTTACTTTGAATATGTTAAAGATTTCGGAGTTTACCGAAAAAAGAGGTTTGTCCTTGCTGCAAACTACACACATCAGCCACAAATTCTATCGATTTTACAAAGTAAGTTGTATAAATACCGGTAATGAAACATAAGAAGCCAATGAATCTGGAGGAGTCTCAAGAAGGTGTCATATAACTCTGGAAATGATTGAAAAAGGTTCAAAGAGAATTGATTAATTGTCTGGAATATTGTCAAACCGCAGACATTTTCAATATTTAGGTATATGACATAGTACATGAAACACAGTAAAAATTTAATGCAAGATTAAAAAACATTTGGAAACATTAATTTGATAGTCAAACTTGTCTTTCCTTCTATTATTATTATTATCATATTTTGTTTTTACTTTTGATATTCTTTATTCATCCCAACTCAGTCCCTGGTAAGTCAGTTTAGGTACGCATTGAAGAGTTTGGCCCTTTATAATCATGGAGTCCTCAGGTTACAGACTGCATGCATTTCGTTTTAGAGCTGCGAAACTTACAACCCCTTTCTACGCCTGCCGCCCCTAGAATGTCGATTGCTCCCTGAAGTTTCTGATTTAAGTCGGATTTTAAAGAACCGCAGAGGAAAATTGCGATATCGTCGACGTAAATGCTACGACAGACACTCGGATTAAGAATTGTGTGATGCCATTTTCTAACGTTCGTCGACTAGAAGTTTCCAGTCATAAACGAACTCTAAAATATCTTTCACTCAAAAAATATGTAAGTGAAAAAAAGCTTCTGTAACTCGAATCGTATAGTCTTTTCTATATCCATGAAACCGATCATTAGGTAATATCTGGCATTGAAGATTCGCATGGTGGAGAGTTTGAGATGAACGAGTCCGCAACAAAAGCGGATTGATACTTTACCAACTGGTTTTTTCTCTACATACATGAGAGTTTTCTGTCCATCATCAATTTGAGAAGCTTACTCACACACGATGTGAGACTTATCGGACGGTAATGTAATCAAAAGATTTGTATCGCTCTTAAGTAACGATGGTTTCCCTCCGACGTAAAGGATACTTTCCTTCGGTCTATATCCGATTAGTGTGAATGGATGAGTAATTATAGTGCTTATTGCTTGTGGGTTGGTGCTAAGCGGAATACGTCTTGTTTTGATGTCCCTTCGAACAGGTATTATTACACCACTGCTTGCTCGCTAAACTGTTGGGGAGTCTAATCAATTGTTTTAGAGAATGCAGTTGCCCAGAAGAGTTGGTGGTTGGGCTAGGTGCAAAACTAGGTATTACACTCGGTGGTGGCATTCCCGTCAATCTAAGCATATTTATTTTCTGCTGTATCATCTTTTTTAAACCTAGTATCAGTTGTTTGACAATTTTATTTTGCAGATTTGAGACATGGAGTACTCTTGGCCATGTCTGAGTTAGATAGGACTGTTTCACGTGTGCATATGACCAACTATTTCTTTGGCTTCTGATAAGGTAAGTTTTTGTGAGTCTTAATTACCTATACAGCCTTCTCTTCTTTACGTACTGCACAATTTCTCGATCGAGAGGAGTGGTTGCCCATGCAATTGACACAAGTCAAATGATGTGCTTTCGTGCGGTAGATTTCTACACAAACTCCTATTGCAACATGTTGTGGTGTGTCCAAAAATTTGATGTTTCCAACACCGAACAGGTTCGGGGATGTATGAGTGGACTGGATGAAATCTTCGGGGCGGCCGGTTTGTTGAAGGTAAGTATTAGACTCGCCGTGTCATCTAAAATACCGTTCCTGTTTTAATTCTGCGTGCTTCTATTACGCTCCGTCATACCTTTGACTATTGTCTCGATCTAACAATTGAAAAGGTCCCTACATGTAACCAATACTTTGCTATAATTAAAGCCCCTGTTTAACTTTCCTAACCATTTTAAGTACAGCACGTTTGTCTGGATTCGCATTAGGGTTTTTAGAAGCACCCCTGTCTTTACCCGGATTGGGTATCTCTTTGGATTTGTCCCATTGTGGTCGTGAACGTTGAGCTGACAATCCTCATTAGTGGTAGACCTACTCTCTAATGCATTATTTTTGTAAATTATCGTTTTTGCAATTTTTATTAATATTATTATTAATATTTTTTATTATTATTATTACTATAAACAACAAACATTGCGTTTATTTAATGGCTATTGGGGAGCAGACGAATAAAATTCTCATTTCATATCAAACACCACAGGTTTTTTACTTTCTCAATTTTATTCGACGTTTTTGTTTATTATTTGGTACTTAATTTGCTAATTTACAATTAATTGTCCTTTTATCAACTTATTTTCAAGTTGTTGGAACCTGTTCTCTGGACCTCATTATCCTTCTTACTTATAATTTGCGCAGGCTACATTACAGATAGCAAATTTGATACTTCATGCCGAACTAAAGTTTTTACAACATTTTTTCAAATAACGTCTCTAGAGGTTGTTCTTTTGCTTTATCACGGACAAACATACTCTAATGGATGGTTTTTGAGTTATGGAAAATGTCTAGGAGGGCTATTCACTTCAATGTTACACCTGTCGCACAAATCGCTCATCGGACATGGTAAGTTTTTACTCTTAAATCTAATAAATTACATTTGTATTTACAGGGTTTGACAAGATTCCTGTCCTTTCAAGACTTCATTCGTCTAGGGATCTTAAATTACAATTAATTTTTTTATACTCAATTTCTTAAAACTATTTATTTAATTGGCAATTCAAATTTTAAATCTCTCATTTATTATAAATAAGCTTTTAGCTAGGGTCAATGCAATATATTTGCAAATCTAAACGAATATTAACGACCTAGAGAGCAGAGGTTGCAAGATAACAAAATCCTAACACTTGGTATTTATCAAAGTAATAATAAATTTACATTTTAAATGTTTAGATTTTGACAAACATTTTGTATAAATTTTACGATTCAGAAACAAAAACGATTTTTGAACAAATAGCTTTCATCATGTTATATTACTGTCGTGCTATAATCTGAGAAAACTCTTTGATTGTTTTGATGTTCACGTAAAACAAGAGGCTTTTTTAATATTGATTTTTATAATTATTGCCTAAACATATTGTCATGAAGTTTATATTCTGCATGTCCTTTTTCATAAACATAATTTAGTGTAGTGTGCAACTTTGAATTACTTATCATTTTTCAGCTGAAATTTTCTAAATGAAATCAACCTACATATATACATACTTTAGTTTCTTCCAGCCAAAATCGTCCTCCTGGATGTTTGTCAATAAATTCAGTAACGTCGTACAAATTATTATGAATTCGCCAAAGCCCATCTAGATCATCGGCATTTCTTTTCATTTCCAGCCAACTTCTTGTTACTGTGTTTGAAAAAAATTCAGACCAGCCACTTGTACCTCTATTTTTGTAGTTACGTCGTTGATTGAAATATTGGTAAAGATAGTCAACCTTACGGGATTATGCGACCCCAAAATTTGTTCTAAACATCAGAGGTCGGTAGTATCGCTTTGTGCTAAGAAAATACGTCAATTGTATTGTAGAATTTACAGAACAGTATTGCCGATAAATGTGAAATAGAAAACTGTAATTTTGCTGATAGTTTATGCTAAGGCACGACATTGTTGCCAATGCATCATGCCGTTGATTGAAATATTGGTGCATTGAGTCAATGTTGACAAACAAACAAAAACATGCGTTCTACAATATACAAGAATTTATTGATTTTTGTCGACGTACTAATTAAATGTGTGTCCTTTGTTATATATTTTTTTCTATTGTCTGTTAATTGTTCAATGTAATAATATTTATTTGTATCTTTCTTACGTAAGGTTATAACAATGGTTATACCATCATGACAAACACATATATGTACAAAGATTGTATACATACACATGTGAATAAAGTTTATTATTATGAAAAAAACCTGCAGATTTAAAAAGTATTAATTTCGTAAAGAAATCGTTGATAAACGTTCTCCCAAAAAAAAACAATTTCTTTAAATACTTTTGAAAATTCCATACTCATATATATTTTACATTAACATCGTTTATCCGTTGAAAATGTTTTAAAATCTATTAGGCTTACGCAAGTAAATTTCTAAATTTTGGTCATTGAAATTAAAATTTTTAACATAGAAACGCTATCCCTTTTTATGTTGGAACGACTGTTGAATTTTCTTATATTACAATCTAACGTACTCAACTGTTTGCATCTAAACAATATTATAACAAGCCTACTCATTTACTAAAGGTGTTGCTAAAAGTATGCAATTGTAGAATTTCTGACTAAGCCGATAAGGAATGTGACTCATAAACGATAATCCGGAAGACTCCTCGTAATACATTTGTTTCAATATCAACTTTAGGTGTACTTATATTTTAAGATATGATAAACGCATTAAAGAAGCATCTATGCAAAGCTTAATGATTATCTGTTTATTTGTTACAATGAAAATATTACAATCAAGATTGGTGTTTTTTTATTGAAACTTTTTACTGAAGAATTTCATCTTTTTAAAACAGATTATGGTTTATTGGAAAAAATTAAACTCCGTATAAAAAATGTCTCAACAGCAGTGTGAATTCATGGTTCAGAGAATGCGACACTCATAAACTGTTAATTATCGATCAGTTGGTTAAAATAAAACTATATCGAACCTTAAAGTGGGAGGCTAATAAACATATTTCTAATAGCTATAATTACAGTGATGTCACAAAACCACACCGTAAAATAAGAATATTATCTGCATAAATAAGTGTAAATGTTTGGATATGTTTTATGTATAGCATTGTATTAGGTACGTTATTATTTATGTGTAAATTGTTTGTAAATTATTACTATTATTTTAGATCAGTTGGAATTGTAATTTTTGGAACAATGTTTATAATTAATGAGCTATTTTTACTTTAATTAAACTATTTTAATTCGAAACCATGATATTTTGATACAGTTTCAAAGAGTAAAATCCTAACTTTTTATCTCTACTAACAGATAACAAAGTGAGTACTATTTTTTAACACCAAATTTCCCTCAATAATTTTCTAATTCTATTGTAATATGATTTTTCAATATTAAATCGTCATTTATTTCGTCACAGAAAAGAATAGTGTATTATACACGTATTATCCGCACCGCGTCGGGAGACAACACACCTCAAGCTAAAATCTAGTACTTTTATTTTTAGAAGTAATAGGAATAGGTTTTATTACCAAGTGAATTTAAATTTGAAGGTCTAGTGGAACCCACTTTCCCTAAAAAACACGGTAACTTGTTGCCTTTTGAATTGAAAAATTTGAAAACCAATTTTTATTTAAAATCCTTTTCAACTGAACACGTAAAAACAAGTAGATACAAAAACCAATAATTTTGCGTTTCTGAACTCTAGTGGTATTTCTCCCAGTATGTTCTACTTTATTCCTAACGAAGTTATTAAATGACAAACAAATGTCAACATTATTATTTGCAAGTTAAAAAATAAAGTGCAAGCATAATTTGTAAAATAATTGTTTCTTATTTATCTAACACCGACCAAACCAAACTGTTTTAACAAATAACGCTTCGCATGTATTTTAGTAAATTATTAAAAAAACATTGTCATTAAAATCCAAGATATGTATCATCAATGGTATTATTCATAAATGAAAAATTCGTCACTTTTAATTACTAGTTAATACGTTTACTAAATATTTGAAAACGTTGCAACATTGTATTGACAAAAGTAAATTTTACGGATTGTATGTTGCGCCATTTTTACAACGGTGGAATAAATTGAACTATTCTATTTCAAGAATCGTACACATTATAACTTAGCGCTTCAGTACAGGTAAAAAAGTAAACAAAAACGCAACCCAACATACATATGTGAATTGCATCCGTGATACAAGCAAATACAAGCGGTTGACTATCTTTACCAATATTTCAATCAACGGTTACGTTCACCTTCAACCATTGTGTGTCAAATATGAAATATTTTTTAGCAATTAAATTATTGCTTTATATGTTTTTGTGTTGACGTATTAACACTTTTTGCGAAATAACACTTGATAAACTATATTACGATTAACAATTAACCTTCATTGCGATCTGTTTGCTTCTTTAATTTAAGACAAGATAAAAACCTGATGAAATTGATCTTGTATAGTTAAAAAAATTGTGTATTTCTTAATATAATATTTTTTCAATAAATAAATTGTAACGTTTTTTTTTACCTCCCTAATCAAAAACAGTAGTTCCACTTCCACTGTTAGCAGGTACCTATGAAATTGTTCTATTAATAAAGAGCAAAATCCAGCTTCACTGATTTTCAAGAACTGTGCTGTGGCAATTAATAATTATTATGCTAAGCAAGCACCTAGCATGTATTACTAAAATTTGTTTCAATATTTTTTTAAACGGATAACGTTTGTCAACACTATTGAGATGGTCGTAGATAAATATGTGATTATTCATGCAGTTACTGTTGGGCAAAATAAGAAAATAATTATAAGTTTTGCGACATCTAGTGTCGACTCGTGTTAGCGATCACGTACGCAAATGGTTTGCATTAAGCAACTTTGTCGACAGGTATGTGAAAGCAGTTACATAAGTCGATCCTTCGATAGTTATAGCCAACATAAGTGAGAATCACTCGACAGCTGTTTCGCCCTTTTGGGACTCTTCAGGGGTGAGAAAACTCGTGTGTAAGTTCACTATTGTACAAATGCGTGCTGTCAACTATATTCCCCACTGGAGGGTATATCATATTCAAACTATAAATTTTGGACATCTAGTGTCGACTCATGTTAGCGATTACGTACGAAAATAATGTTTTGGCCACAATTAGGACAATTTCCTAAAAAAAAACGCAGTTCACGACCTAAAATTAAGTAACGCTGACACACATACCAAAGATTGTTTTTAAAAGGCCGCTACCACATGGGGGAGATCTTTTGCAAATAAGAGGATAGTATAATATAAAACGAGTGCAGTTGCTGATGGTTGTGTAGAAAAATTCAATATCTTGTCACCGCAGGAGGCATAGTCCAAGTATTTTATATTTTACAATCGTCGGCCAATGGAACTCTCAGACAGAACAATTTTATATTTTAATGACCAAATTACAGGTGGTTTAAATGTTACCATTAATACGTATGAAAACTCTAACTTCAGTATCAATTTTGGTAATGCAAATCTAAAACTGACAAACTAAATTCAAACTAAAATTAAAAATATAGCAGTGCTCGAAGACCTTGCCGGCAGCTCCTCTTAGTCGGAAGTGGTCGTGGGCTTATAGAGAAACGTTAGAACAAAGGCTTTCACACTATACAAAAAATTTATAAGGCGCCACCTAGAATTGCCTATAAGAACCACTAGGAACTCGTAGACACACAAACAAACCGTACTTGGATAGAAATATATATATTATTATAGCAATTAGAGTTTGATCAACACACATAGAAATACAAAGAGACACAAACTCTCTAAATAGGTTAGCGTATTATGAACTTTTGACAGTCGTAACACCGATTATTCCATGCAAGCGATTCACCAAATTCACATGGCAAATACTGTTCGGAATGTACTTGACACAATTACGGCGAGGAACGGACCTTGGCCGATTATTTAAATAGTTTAAAAGCGCACAAAATTAATCAGGTACTTGGAAAGATCTTTCTAGTTTACAAAATTGTCTATACAGCGCCAAAAAGATACGTTGCTAAACTCACGGCCACGGTACGTATACATAGAACGCGACAAAATATATGAATAACATGCGTAAAAGAATTAACTTAGCTTGTATAAATAGGAAATCTTTGGTGTTCGACAGTTAATCGGCAAATGTGACAGCTTTCGTATCCAAATGTAGTATTTTATTATCCAATGAAGAAAAGGAAAAACCATAATTAACTTCGTTGATAACAGTTGCTGAGCTGTTCACAAAGAACCAGATAACAGGCTTATCTTGGGTGGTGTCCTTAACCAGAAGGAGGTTTCAAGGTAGGTTAAAATTTCAACGTTAGTGAAAATACCAGACCCACTTCGTTATTTTATAATTTTTGGATTATTATCCTTGCCAGCATAACTATAATTAATGATCCATTGATTAATTAATCCCTAGTAGAAAACGGAATATGAATTTTTGTATTGAAAAATTTTCTGGTGATTTTAGTTATTTGAAATTCCCAGTTCCGACAATTTATCTTTATTTGCTAGCAAAAGATATACCTTATTTCCTATTTGCTGACCGTTGTGAAAAGGTGTAAATGGAAAATGTTGTCTCAAAATTAAACAATTAGACATGTGGTTTATAGTATCAATTGAAGTAAAATCATTCCATTCGAATTAGGAAATAAGTCTTCAAATACTGTTCCTGTGTAAGTACATTTTTACTTTTCTTTGTTTTAATAAAATATTTGCTATTACGGGTTTTATCAATTGCAGACGCCTTTTTTCATGTACACCTTTTTACGACGGTCAGCAAATAGGAAATAAGGTATATCTTTTGCGAGCAAATAAAGATAAATTGTCGGAACTGGCAATTTCAAATAACTAAAGTCTCGAGAAGGTTTTTCAATACAAAAATTCATATTTAAACGTAAGAGTCTAAACACGTCTGTCTATACGGTAGGGAGAAATTGGTCTATAAATTAATTATTTGTGAAGTAATGCCGTCATAATTTGTAACAGTTTTCTTGATATTTAAAAAAAAAGAAAAACCGCGCATAAGTACTAAAAGGAATTTGCTCCAGCAGCAGCTCCCAGGGTCGGTGGCATGCGGTAATAATTTTGGTGAGGTTGGTAGCGATACAATAATTGTCAAAAGAAACTAAATAAAAATGGACGCCAGAATGTTTATTTGTGCGGGAGAAAAAAAACATACAAAAAATTACGGTAGGTGCATATTATTTGCGTGGTAGCGATTGATAAAAGCAATTTACACGTTAGAATCAGCTCAGCTACGATCGTTTGCCTTACCTCACAGTTTTGTAACAGTAAGTAGTTATAATCAAAATTTGATATCTTTGCTAACCTCGCACAATTAATTAAAATAAATGTAATAAAAGTAAATATGACCTTTAGTTGACAATCAACGAAGGGATTCCCTTTTCTCGGGACCTGGACCTGATGTGTAGTGCACCGGCCAGAGCGATAAAGAAAGGCTCCAGGCACCACCTCGCCGAGATGGACCTCGGATTGCTTTGCCGTCGTTAGGGCCAAAGGTACGAACTCTCCCAATTCCGGGGACAGCCAGTGAACTAATTTAGATTCTTTTCTAACTGCAGGTAACTGAACGGCCCATAGGTTTTCCTTTTCGTTAGAATCAAGAATAAGGTAAAGAAGATAAAAAATAAAGCCTAAAATATAAACATGTGGTCGGCCACTTCTGGGTGTATTAACACATACCTGTGATGGAGGGCGGCTTGAGAAGGACATTAAAATACTATATATTATAGATACACGTACACAAATCATGTGAGAATTGAATAAAGAAATACTGAACCGCATTCGATTTCACAAATAATTTTAGTTGCAGGCTCAGGCGAAAATTAAATGTAAAATGGCTATCGTGGCCTGACCAGGAAATAGAAGATAACAATGAATAGTGGGGAAAAGGGGCCGGGATCAAATTTGAATAATTATAAAAAAACGGAAATGATAATAAATTTGAATTTTGGTACCAAAATGTTTTGTTTACATCGGGGATACATTATTATTCCCCTAGGTGTCGCTAAAATCGGAAACTAGAAATAAATATCAGTTTTAACTGTTACAAATTATTAATATAAACAATGTTTATTACATAATAATAAGTATTATAACTACATATAAACATTACAAATTACAAAATAAAATATTAAATTATGATCGTAAATCTGTAAGTAAAATGTATTAATTTTTAATTATAAGGCTACACAAAATCATCTAAATATTGAAATGAATAAGACTGAGTCGAGTCCTTGTCAAAGCTGATGTGTTTTTTTAACTGTATTTTAATCTGAACATAAACTTTGGCTCTGAGATTAAAAAATAGAAACCAAATTAATATTCTTTGAAAACACAATTGTACAAACAAACTTAATACAATGAGTACGGTAATAGCAATTACAAAATAATTCAATATTTTAAGAACAGTATACCTATTATTGGTTTTGTTGTTGTGGTAATATCTTTTGGACTTTTTCATACATGCCCTTTTGTTGTTGACAAAAATAGAGGAGCTGATTTTTTATTTTCTAGTCGGTAACGTTAGGAAACCGTTTTGTCGCCACTAAGAAGTGTGTAGTATAAGTATAATAAATAAATAAGGTATTTAATTGAGTTTTTACGTAAAATTAAATTTTGCAGTATGCTTTTGATTATGGTCTCTAGGGTCTGTCTAATTCTCGTTGATTTAGAAATAATAGAGTTTATTTAGTAAAAATTAATAATTGTTTCACAATTACGACCAGTAAAAATTTCCTATTTTATGTCGTCAAGGCTCTTTGTTACTGTAAACAAATATGCTACTTCCTATCCAAAAAACATAAAAATAAAGTACTCAACACAGACATACCAAAAAAAAAAGATAAGATTTGTAAAAAGAGAAAGATAAAAAAAACATTAACTAAGTGGTGACTTGCAAATCCTACATACTATATTCTTTGAATTAGATACACCTATGATGCAAAATTTGACAAATTACATAAAAATTGAAAAAATGACATACTTAATTACTGTTTGTCCTGCTTCTGCACTTTTACTTTTTAGTTGTTTAACCTGCCCCTGAACTTCTACTTGATCTTATTCAATTTATTTTACACAAACAAAAACACCCACGTTAGGGATCGTGTACATACTAACCGATAATAATATACAAAATGGTTAAAACATAAAGACAATTTAAAGCTTGGTGCATTCATGTCCTTTCTTTATGGTTCTAACATGATTTGCAACAAAAAATTTGCTAGCACTCGGTTACAAACTTTTAGTAACACCAGCACAAATGCTTTTATACTTCCTTTGGTAAAATACCAAAGAGTAATATATATATATATATATATATTTATATATACCGGGTGTTTCAGCTAACCCGTTCATTAGAAGTTTGAAGATCGTTGTTTTGGACTCAATGATCCATCTCTATGGCCTCCCACCCCTGGATTTTTTTTATGGGGGTATGTCAAGACTAAAGTCTATTCAAGGCCAGTCCATAACAGAGATGACTTATTACATCGGGTCGAACTGCCTTCGCTGAAGTAGATGTGCAAATGGTTCAAAAATCCACAATAGCTGAAGTTAACAGAAGAGTTTTATTGTGCTTAGAAAACCACGGACGGCATATCGAACAGTTGCTAAATTAATAATTAAATTAATTTGCTTCTATTTTTTGCAATGTAATTTTATTTAGAGGCTATAAATGTAGATATCTCTCGTCATATCGTGTATAATGTGTTAAGTCGACGTTTACAAGTTTGATAAATAAGACACATTGTTTTAATTTCCACAGGCCACTAGTCAGAAATTATTTAATAAAATAGAGAAATATTGTGTGTCGAATGTAAATACATCGATAGCAGGAAAAATGTAACAGATATGTATAGGGAACCCTTATGAATATTAAAAGACCACTTAATTCTCCATCACATGCAGCAACAAAATACAGGGTGTTCTATTTAAAAAAATTGATTTTTGGGTAGTTCAAGTTAGTCAGATTTAGCCAAACATTTTGAACACTTTGTAAATAATGAGATGTCAAATTATACATCATTTAAAAACTTAACAGTCGTCCTAAATATAGCCCAAATTTTGTTACTATAACTTTCTTTTTCAATCATTGACAAGCGTTTGAAAACTATACTACAAAACCAATTTTTCTCAAAAAAATGAGAATATCTCAAAAACTCTTGATTTTTCATATAGGTTGTGCTACATGAAAGTAACTCAGATTTTAGCGTAGAATCCAAATATACAAAAAAATATATTATTCTATTTTAAAATAAAAAGTTGGTAGCCTTTAATTAAATAGAACTTTTCGAGCAATCCCCTATTCCAAATTTTTAAACAAATATTTTAACGGGAAGTCCATAAACTTCTAATGAACGGGTTAGCTAAATCACCCTGTATACAGTTAATATTTACCCAAGTATTTTTTTATATATTTTTACAAATTCCTAGATACTGAATATTTGTTTTTCACTAATTTAAATAAAACCATAATATTTTTTAAATGCTGTGAAATAATTATTTTATGCACAGATCCATTATAATCAGTCTATTATGTCAAATTCACCTGAACATAACCGCCTTTTTATGGCCTGCAGCCGTCTTTATGGCCCGCGGGCCATAATGAAACGTCAATTAATTGTAAAAGTTGTTTTTAATTTATTTAAAGAGACATTTACTTCTAAGTCGTTGCATTTGCATTTGAGGAGGTACATTTACATTACTATCGTGAAAATAATACACAGAGTATTAATTTTCATGAAACTCCGAATGAAAGTCATGTTTATGTGATGGAATCGAGTCGAAAGTGAAAATTCGTGACTTGTGGAATCATATGTGAAAGTTGGTATCTCTGCTCTACGCGTTGACTTTGTTGACAGGTGACGTTACTATAGTGAAAGAAGTAAATAAGGGTATCCATTTTGTTTTTGGTTCAGTTTGTGCCAGAATTTTTCAAAATGAGTTTGAACGATTTTTCTTCAGAAACTGCGAAGCTGAAATTAGCGGTATGGCTGAGACGGCAAGAAACTGTGGCTTGATGTCCGAGAAATCGAAAGATCTTTACGAAAAAACTTACTCTGAATACATCAAGTGGTGTAGTAAAATGAAAGTGCAAAAATGCTACCTCGAAAAGAGTCTTCTGGCGTACTTTTATCATCTTTCTAAAATACGAAAACCAAGTTCGCTCTGGAGTTATTATTCAATGTTGAAAGCTACACTGATAATAAATCATAACGTCGACATATCTAGGTATTCTGCGTTGTTTGGCTTTTTAAAAAAGTTGTCTGATGGCTTTAAACCAAAAAAAGCCAAAGTTTTCACTCAAGAGAATGTCGAAACTTGTTTGTATAAGGCATCAGATGAAATTCATTTGATAAATAAGGTAAACGCTACACTTAGGTACAACTAAAAATATCTTTCATGAAATTTTTTTCTCTAGGTTGCTTTGACTTTTGGGTTATCAGGGGCATGTCGACGCCAAGAGCTTGCAAATCTCGAAAGAGACGATATTCAGGGGTTACAATCGTCGTTGCTAATTACATTAAGAGACACCAAAACAAAATCAAATAGAATGTTCAGTGTTATCGATAACGGCAAAACACCAAGCCTTTTAGAAATATACAAAAAATATGCTAATCTTCGCCCAGCGGATACAGAATCTCGCCGATTATTTCTATCTTACAGAAACGGAAAGTGCACCAAGCAAGTGATGGGCAAAAATACTTTAGGCGAAATACCCAAAAAAATTGCCATTTATCTAAAACTTCCTAACCGTGAATTGTTCGCCGAACATCAGCTACTTTGCTAGCAAATGCAGGTGAAGGTATATTAGGAGTTAAACAGATTGGAGGGTGGAAGTCCACATCTGTCGCTGAGGAATATGTAGACGACTCAGTTGCAAATAAGCAAAGACTTGCGACAGAAATTTTTCGCGCAGAACACTCGTCAGAAGTTTGTAAAGTGCATTTGCCACCTGAGATAGTACCTGAATGTAATGTAAATATAAATAATACTGACGGATTAACTGCCACTACGAGCAATATACTATCTGTTCCAAATATAAATATGACCAATTGTTCTAATTGTGTTATTAATAAAATATACCGAAATACTAAATTTAGGTTTAACTTTTTTCATTATTGATAAACTTAACTTCATTTTCTACACAATCATATTTTTGAAATGAAAACTGGATCTGTGCATAAAATAGTGTATGTATCGCGGACGCAACTTGCTTTTATGGCGCCATAAAAGCCTTTTTACGCCCTTAGTACATAAATAACTGTTAAAATTAACATACATAAATATTAATTTCTCAATTTGTGTAAATATAATAAATATTGGCATACGAAATATTTTTTAAAAATGAATCTGTACGTGGAAATATTTAACACAGATTTCCAACAGACAAATATTGGAATTATATGCATATTGAAATATTTGGTGCTGCTTGGGAAATTACACTTCGTTTTAGGTGTTTATAATAAAAATAAATGGTTTGGTGACTTGCACTAACTTTCTCGCATGTACACTTCCTACACATTCAAAATTAATGTATTGACATGTACCAATTTTAGCTGCATTTATAAAGAGAGAAAAATAACCCTACAGTTGTTTTACCCAAACTTTTTCCACGAATTATCCCGAAAAAAAAACCGACAGCGTCGTATTTTTAGCACGACCTACTTTCTAAAAAGAAATTCAAACCAATTTCGAATAATCCAAATTGGTTTAATTGAATTTAGAAGTTGAACAAATTTGTAAGAAGTTCATTCCAGTCGTTTTTGAAAAGAAAAACTTGAGGGATGAAATTTTTTTAATTGAGTTTTTGTGTACGTGTGCTAATTTTGAGAAAAAAATGGTCTTGTGGCGCACAAAGAAAGATTTTACACCTTTTACTCTGAGGAAAAGGTATTTTTAGACATTTTAAATTAATTGAAAATCCCATTGAAAATGTAAAACCTGTTAGTCCAGTGCATTTAGGGCATTTTTATAGAGGTGACCCACCATTTTTGTATACACTTTTTCTCTTACTCCTCGTTTGAAAGGTGAGTTTAACGCTAAGTTTGCGCACCGCTAAAATCAACCATTTCGCCGCCATTTTGGATTTGGTGTTTTTTTTAAATGTTCACGTCTCGCGTTCTAATTATCCCCACACAAACAAAACACGTTGGATTTGTTTTGAGTTATATTTTAACAAATTTATATGACAAAAAACTATGTGTTTAACGAGAAAAAAGTTATTGCCCTCCAAAGTCGACAGACCAACTTAAAAAATTTTTTTTTACGGGTTCTATCTTTTTTTCAGTCTACCTGACGCTTTTTCATAAGAAAACTTTATTAAAAATAAAGTAATTTCTAGCATTTAAAAAAAAATATTCCGCTACGGCAATTTCTCGCCAGTCAATCCACGCGCAAAGTTGCTATGTTTTAATGTAACTGATAATGATCTTTTTTGAGATGATGGAGGCCGAAAAATGTCTAGTTTAGTTCGTATCTGTCGATGAAGGTATAGTTCTGTAGATGTTTTGCCTGACTGTGGAGGTGTTGCGCGGAATCTGTACCCAATTTGTCGCACTAATTTTCTTATTGGCATGGATTTAGGCTTGTATTTTAATTTATTTTTCATAATTTCAACGTCCATTTCTAGTGTGGATGTCTTGAATGAATCGTTTTTTTTAGAAAATTTTGTTTTTTCGAAAAAAATTTAAGAACTCTGCACTTGAATTGTCGGATAAAATAACTTCTGGAAGTTCATGAGTGCTGAACTAAATATATCTTTTAAAAAATCTACTCTCCACTGGATGTTGGAGATGCTTTTGTTATGTATTGCAATTACAAAAGTAACTTTTAAATGAAGTGTGACGTCGATACTAGATGTCGTAACACTTATTGTTCGTAACTTTTAAAACCGACTTGGATTTAGAAATACCGATGTAAAACTGCCGATTAATTTTTTTGAAAATACAATCCATTAACGAAGAGTTTTTGAGTGGTTCAACACCCAAGTTTCGATTTTTGGTCTATCGGTCGATTCAACGCACCGTTTCTTAGTAAGTCGTAAGTGCAATCGGGCATAAGTTAAAAAACCACTAGTGCATTTACGGGTAACTTTTGCCAATGTCATTTAATTGAATCTCATATTCTTTAGAAAGCTTTCATTTGTTGTTTATCTCTCTGTATTTTTCTAGACCCTTTCACCTTTTCTTTTTAATATTCTCTCGACATTACTGAACATCAAGTTTTTTATATTGCTGCCATACATTTTTTTTTATTTCTTCTTTCTTTAAATGTTATATATTTTATTATATTCTGTTTGCTTGGAAGAAGATAATCATCATTTTTGAATTTAATTAGAAATTTAGTTTTTAATGTACTCAAAGAAACATATCACCGAACTAAATTGAACCTACAATACAACCCTAGAAAGTTTTCTATTTTTATTTGTTTCTTAGTAAAGGGATTGTTATGGAAAGATAAAATTATAAAAAAATATAAAAATGTTCAAGGAATATTAAAACGTTGTTAGACAATTCACATTTCGAATTTCTGTGGCTCTAGGGTATGGATGCCGTTTATGTCTTTAATATATTTGTATTTACGGCGCTCAAATGGATGAATTAGGAAGTCACGTTTTATCTTGTGGGAAAGTTATTGGTAAGTGCGTCACTGAACGATATTATCAAGAAAGCGCTAGGTACAGCAAAGTTTTCCACAGTTTTGGAGCCGTCTGGAATCAGTCGTAAGGATGGAAAGAGGCACGATGGAATGTCTTTACCACGTTGGTCGAAGGAAAACACCTTTTATGGGATACGACTTGTGCCCATACTTTAGCTCAATCATATATCCACCATTATTTAAGAGAAGCATGCACAGTTGCTGAAAATGCATCAAATCGAAAGTACCGGATTATACCGGGTGATTGATCTTGCCTTAATCATTAGGCGTTATAGGAGAATTATCAATATCTGGATTATGAAACTTTGGATGGTAGGGTTTCCGAATGGGGTCTCTCTCTCTGTAAAATTTTTAAAACCTTGTAGTACTTCCGGTTATGCCGGAAATAGAACTCAACTTTGTTATTTTAAATGGAACTATATATATATTTTTCTAAAGGCGTTGGAGTATTCGCTGAATTTGCTACTGGTCCAAGTTATGTGTACTTAGTTGCCAAGGTTACTGAGATATTACAACTTTTATGAAAAAAATGCCATTTACCAGGGTTTCTTAGGAAAATCATAACCTCTAAACTACTAGCAAAAAAAAAAATTTAAAGAGTACCCAATAATAGCAAGATGAATTCTCTTTAAATTGAATGGTTGCAGATTTATCTATAAGAAATGCCACAATAAATTTGTGAAGTTGAGAAACTTCAAATAGCGATAACTTAATTTTTTCAAATGGAACCCACGTACTTTTGTACGGATATCGTTAGAGAATTAAATGTGAAACATTTTTTTAATGATCCGTATGCCTATCATCTACAGTTTATGAAAGCACAATCACGATAATTTCTCTCTATGAATACGACAAAATAAAAATAAATAAACTTTTGTGTCTAAAATGTTGTTTTTCCGAAATCGGCACTAAAGTACAAACAAATCGGCAGTAAAGTAAATAAAATCGGCACTAAAGTAATTCATTATGCGACGATTTATGCCTCACGTGTTTTATTTATCTCGGCTATCGTCTGCCTGTCTGTCTGTTTATCATCTCCTCCAAGGTGTTTAAAAAAAAACTAAATACACCATTTGATAGAGCAGTTTAAGGCGGTTTGGATGAAAGGGTTTTTAAAACTCTAACTTAACTTCTTGAGGGGCTGGCTACACCCACTCTCCCCAAACTTCAAAATTAATTTTTGTTTTTATTACCAAATATGTTTGTCTTGACAAGACAAACATTTTTTGTATACATAATATTAGGAAATTACAAGTAAACGTCGAAAGCCGCGTCATTAATCTTTTTAATAATAAATTGGGGTTGAACTTAACCACTGATTGTATTGATAGATGTCATCGGATAGCTAAACCTCAATCAGCATGCAAAAAACCGAGAAGCATTATTGTTAAATTTGTAAGTTATCGTGACCGCAACTTGGTTTATCGCAGTAAATCCAACTTGAAGGGAACAAACATCAACATAAAAGAAGATCTCACTAAGCTACGAATGGATCTTATAAATGCAGCAGCTGTAAGAGTCTGATTCAGAAGCACCTGGACTAGGGACGGCATCGTTTTTGTTAAAACTAATAGTATAATTCTTAGGTGTGGTAATTTTGTTTTCTTGATTATTTGTATTAACAGGTATTGAATTGAATTGTGCGTTCAATTTTATATTTAATTTGATTTTAGTTTCACGATAATTATTAAATTTGTATTTGCCTTAATTATTTTATTGTATTACTATTGTTTATATTGCTTAGTTGAATATATCATAGTTAG
Source organism: Abscondita cerata (assembly GCA_030710515.1). NCBI lineage: Eukaryota > Metazoa > Arthropoda > Insecta > Coleoptera > Lampyridae > Abscondita > Abscondita cerata. Next base: position 256,171 of record JALBCR010002354.1, read on the forward strand.
GATAATCACGGATTATTTTGTCAGATTATTAGGAAAGTAAGTTTAACTCTTTCCTATTATTATTGTTATTATTGGCGATTGCTATTTATCATTTACCTTTTACTTTGTTTTTCATATTTTTGATTCATTTTGTTATAACTTGAAAATAATTAGTATTATATTATATATAAATATATATATACCATTTGTTTATGTGACACCCAAATTGTATAATTATTGAAAAAGTGGCACCCAATTTTACAATCAGACACCCGTCATCGGGTGTCACTTTACTTTTCCTTTTAAATTAAATTTTGAATATGCCAATGCCATCTATTATGAGTTAAAAACGATTTTGGGTTGGTGCCACAATGAAAAAATTTATAATGAAACATACAAAAATAGTACATCGTTTTGACCACTAGACGGCGTTGATAATTATACGTTTGTATAAGCAAAATATAAAACTTGTAAAAATGACTCAAAATATTTTCTGCCTTTAATGGCACCCGCACTCTATTCAACATTTGGCAACACGGCGAATTTAAAATTAAACTGTGTTTGCTTCTCTGTAGTTTATTGCATGCTTACTTATGTGTGATAAGGTTCGTTATAATGAGCTCAAGATCTCGACGAATATTAACTCTTGCGTTAAAAGGTAAGTAACACAAAATATTTAAATGAATATTATTTTACCTAAACCTATTATTCCTACCCTATTCATACTTATTGTTTTAAAAGCTCACGATTTTTTGAAATAAGTAATTTAAAACGAAAACCACATTTATGTTTGGAAACTATGAATCCATAATTCTTATCATTCTTTTTAAGACTTTATTGCCTTATAGAAATTTCGATTTTTAGATGGAACTTACGATGATTCTTACAGCGACAATGAAACTAAGGAACCGTCTATTTATTGTAATAGTGGCAGTGATACTAGTTATGTTCCGCCGACGGATGAAGATGAAGAGGAATCATCTAATGTAAGTAATTAGTAGAAACCATCTGATAATTTCTAAAAAATAATTACACCTACGTCAGTATTCAATTTGTCTGTATTTCTTTCTCATTGAGGAAAGCAAGAGATTAAAATAAAATTCTATAATTTATCTTTGCTGATATGCATTTTCAGAGTACTACGTATTAATTAACACTTGTTTACCACGTAGGATTCGTCACGTACATATTCAAATAAACAACCAACAAAACTTTTTCGCTAAAGTAAAATTGTAAATCGCAGTCATAAACGGGTTATAATTTTTTTCTCCAAGTAATTTTAGGCATAGACTATTGTTATTATTATTGAGAAACACTTAAATGCTGCAAAATACCCAAACGACTTCAAAACTTTATTGTATTTTCTATGAACTAAATGAATTTTATTATTCAGTAAATTACTAACTAATAAAGAATAGAATGAAGCAGTACAATTCGTATTTGTGTTCAAAAGGGCATAAAATCTAAAAGTAGCATAAGTTGTTCGATTTAGTTTTAAATTATTTGTTTTTAAATTTACTTTAAATTTAAAATTATGTAAGTAAAACGAGGAATTAATCCAATTCTATTATGGTTCATAGTTTCTTTTCATTAATTTTTGATAATATAATAAAGTGATTTATTAAAAAAATTATTTATAAAATATCTCAAAACCATTGCCTTAATTGTTTTTTACATTTGGAACTGTAACAAAAAGTTAGTAAGTGCTGACTTTAATTTAGGTTCAATAATTTACTTACAAAACTTTTATGTAGAATTTATGTTCATATATTTTAAATTAAAAATGTTATTATAGTGTACCCCAGCTAATCTATCTCACCACTACTCTAGAACCTAATCTTTATTTTTTTGATCAGCAGTATACATTATTGATTACCTACACTCACAGTCAAAGGATTTTAGATGACTTTTAGGACATTGATTTAAACATTTGTATTATTATGTTATGTTAATACTGCCATGCCAACAAATTTTAATTCACGTTGTATTTTATTCTTAGGAAAGTTATGATACACCTGAACCAGAAAGAATCCAAGTGAGTATAGTGTAGTTCTTGTATCATATTTAAAAGTTTCATAAGTTTTTCAAACTCTATGGAAACAAATCATCCAAATATGCATTCAAAATGTTTACAGCAATATGCCATTGTAACAAAAGCATTTTAAAAGTAGAATTAATGTTTTCTTTTCAAATAACTTTAGTTTTATAAATTAGACTAATTTGAAACTTTTAATACTTTTGTAGCTTATTACTTTTAAAATTCATGTAATATATTAACAATTTATATGAATTTTTAAGGATATTCAAAAAATGCCTAAAATAAAATTTCAAATTAAGTTATGAAGAAGGAAGTTTATATGTATCAGTTTTTATAGTGACTAACAATTGGTAAAAACATTGAATCACAATCTCAATTTTTAATAGATAGCACTTTATTTAAGAAATTTTAAATCGCTATGTAAGATTTGACACATAAAAACAGGACACGCATTACTAGGTACTAATACTTAAGATGAAAATTAACAAACTTACAGAAAAATGACCAGGACGATTTTCCAAGGGGTATTGATTATTATAATAACAAAACCAATTTCTCTCCATTACGTTGCGAATTCGACAATAATTTAAAAGTAATAATTTTGTTTCAGTACAAATTCAGTTTGTATATTCTTCTCTTTTTAGAATAACGATCTGATAAATTCCGATACTATTAATAGATTGAATCAAAACTTTCCTGAGGCCAACGTGACAAATGTAACAAATAAGACAAATAATAATCAGGTAGATTTTATTTTCTTTATTTAATAATTTCACAATCAATGCATTGTTCAATACTGTTCAGGCTGTTTCACAACGAACTGAGTCGATCTGTATGTAGGAAACTACTAGGACTAGAGTTCGGAAAGTTTGTATGGAGCAGTTTTCTGATGTGCTCGTTTCAGCTAAAATGATTACAAATTTATGTAACTTCCAGTTATACCTACCATAAAACCATAAATTTGTTATTTTAAATAGAATGTTATAGTTTTTATTAAAGTTTTGAAATCTACGCATAATTCTAATATAACATCATATGTTTAAAATGCGTCATTTTTAATTATTTCAGTTCTTACGTAATTTTTGACAAATGCAGCCATTAAGAAAATAATCTTTTTTTTAAACTCTAGTGAATCCGATCAAACATTTTTAGCATTTGAACAAATAACACTTGTAGCTCTCCAAACACATCAAAACTTTATTAAAAATTTATACAAGGTGCACCCAAAATATTGCCAAACTTTGCTATTTAAAAAATTCTGCAACATTTCAAACGACAACCATTTTTTTTCTTGTCACGATTGGATTCTATACTAAAATTAAAGAGACTTTGTTATTATTTCTATCTCAAATTAATGGTTTTTCAGAAATGAAAACAAACGCGAATTTTTGTGTTTATAACATATTTTTAATTATCAATTGGTATTAGTATTGGTAAAACAGTAAAAATAATTGGACGTATAAGCGGTTCAAAAGTGTTCATTATGCTTCGTTTAGGATTCACTCACGAAGATATAAATAAACACTTTTGAATCGCTTATACGTCAAATTATTTTTACTGTTTGTTAATTGATACGTCTGCGTTTGTATTTTTTTTAGCTCCTTGCTAATTGATAATTAAAAAATTCGCCTTTTTTTCATTTCTGCAAAATCCTTTAATTTAAGATAGAAACAATAACAAAGTGTCTTTAATTTCAGTGTAGAAGCGAAACGTGAAAAGAAAAAAAAAGGAGTTGCCATTTGAAAAAACTATGTTTCGGAATTTTTTAAATAGCAAAGTTTGGCAATATTTTAAGGGGCACCTTGTATAAATTTTTAATAAAATTTTGAGGTGTTTGGAGAGCTATAAGTGTTATTTCTTCAGACGCTAAAAATGTTTGATCTGATTAACTAGGGTTTAAAAAAGGAATTTTTTCCTATTAAAGGCTGCACTTGTCAAAAATTACGTAAGAACTGAAATAATTAAAAATGACACATTTTAAACATATGATGTGTTATATAAAGTTATATTAGAATTATGCCTAGATACCAAAACTTTAATAAAAACTATAACATTCTAGTTAAAATAACAAAATTATGATCTTATGGTATAACCGCGCTGAAGTTGCATAAATTTATAATTATTTTAGCTGAAAAGAGCATATCAGAAAACTGTCCCATAAAATTTTCAGTACTCTAGTCTTAGTAATTTTCCACATATAGATCGCCTCAGTTCGTTGTAGTTAGTGAGTACTTATGTGTTTTAAGAATATTTTTTAACATATTTGAGCTGTGTGCATCTTTGATTTAATAAGTAGTCGATACTTTATTAACTATACTTAAAAACAAAGTTTTTCAGGTCTCCAATATTTATCAATCTCCTATTTTAATAAAAAACAAATATAAAAAGACAACCTGTAAATTTTGTGACGATGAAATAATTTCCAAACATTTTGCCCGTCACCTAGAGCGAAAACACGCCGATGAAAGAGAAGTTAAGGAAGCGTTTTCATTTGCAACTAAAAGTATGGAGAGAAAAAGATTACTACAGTTACTTAGAAATGCTGGCAATTTAGAAGTTTCCGTTAGAGGACATATAATCCCCAAAAACGTATGACAAGTGCAGATCAAAAAGGAATACAGGAAAGCGATTATGCGATTTGTATGCATTGCAAAGGGTATTACAAACGCCTATGCCTTAGTAGACATATAAAAAAATGTTTCGCTAAGACGCCAGACTCCCATATAGCAAAACACCGCCGCCCGCTATCTGAATCTCTTGTTTATTCAACAACTCACAAACAATATGGTCAGATTTTAAATAAATTAGCGGTTAAAAAAGAGATATTTAGCAAAATGCAAGCTGACACTATAACTTCTACGGCAATTAATGATATTTTGTTAATATTATTTGGAGAAGATTTGCTTAAAAACCAAAAATAAACGTAGTATTTACCATATATCAAATAAATTACGGGAATGTGCAAAATTTTTATTAGAAATGAGAAAGCTTGGTCCATATACTGATATGTTGTCAACATTAAAACCACAAACCTTTGACGATGCTATTGAATCAATTAAAAAATGTCAAAGTATGATGTAGAAAGCAGATCCTTTGCAGCACCTTCTTTGGCGCTACATTTCGGAACCACTTTAAAAAAATTGACAGAGTTATCGGTAAAACTAGTATTAAGAAAAAAATACCAGTGTCTGTACCTGATGTCGATAAGTTCTTGATAGATTTAGAACGTTTTAAAAAGATTGTCGAGTCACAATGGAGTACTGAAGTAGGCAGCTTAGCTTTAAAAGACTTAAATGAGAAAGCCGCAACAAAACCGAAACTTCTTCCGGTAACTGAAGACATTATCAAACTAAAAACTTTTGTAGAAGCAAAAGCGGAAGAATCATATAAAGAATTAAAAAAGTCAAAGTCAGTACAGACTTACAGGTCACTAGTAGAAAGTACATTTGTTTTGACAGTGCTGCATAATAGAAAAAGAGTAGGAGACATTCAGTACCTTGATTTAAATTCGTACAATAATCAAATTCACAACACTGTTCAAACAGAAATGGCTGCAGCACTTTCTGAAAATGAAAAAATCTTGACTCGACATTATAAGAGAATTGTATCTATCGGAAAAGGAAACAGAGGAGTCACAATACTTATTCCAAAAAATATTCAAAATTATTTTTCTATGTTACATAGTCTTAGAACAAGCACAACATGGTTTCCCGATGAGAATACATACTTCTTTACGTACCCTAACTCGCTAAAGTGGTTAGATGGTTGTCGAGTTATTAGTAAGTATGCAAAACAATGTGGAGCAAAACATGCACATCTACTAACATCTTGTCGTTTGAGAAAGCACATCGCTACTGTAACTCAAGTACTTAGTTTAAAAAGTAATGAGATAGACCAGTTAGCGAAATTTATGGGCCACACTTCAAAAACTCACGAAACTTTCTATAAGTATGGATTTTATATTTTGTTATTTTTTATACTGTTAATCAATTCTTTAGATTACCCCAAGATGTGTATCAAGTAGCCAAAGTATCTAAAATTCTACAATTAATTGAGAAAGGAAATATTGCTGAATTTAAAATAAATGTTTAGAAGAGATTGATATTGACATGGAAACTATTGAAGAAGATGGAGATGATGGTGAAAGGGATACATCCACCAGTCTCAAGGATTGTGCAATTAGCACTGTAGGTATGTTAGTAATATCGTAGAAACACGAATTTTACTTGCAGATTGACGTTGATACTTATTCGGTTTTCTTATGTAAACAAAATAATTTTATTTATTACTTTCCCATAGTTTTATTTCAGTTGCTATGCACATATTGATTAGACGAATGACAGTTAGGGCAATTTTCTAGAAATTTTCTAAATCTCAAGTTAAACTTGTAACATTATTCGTATTTTAACCATCAGGGTCTCAGATTGGCACATACTTATTTTCAAAAGTACCGTTATCTGAAATAAATTTACTTATGTGTTTAGGTACGACCGACGAAGATTTAGATACCATCGACAGGACGAATAATCAAGCTGATTATAATAACATAACCTCTCCACACGAGTTAGGTAATAGTAAAATTGGATTGTTTTGTATTAGTACAATAAAAATTTCATACTTTTAGATTCCGAAAAAGAAAACAGAGACCTGGCAGGAATTCCTAAAATTACAAATGTGGCAGATAAAAAAGGTCGTCAAAGATGGACTAAGGAACAAAAAAAAATGATGTCAGAGTATTTTAAAAAAATATTAAAATGAAAAAGCTTTGAAGAAACAAGAATGTGAAGAGTTTTTAAAATATTTGACCAAAAATTTGAAGGTGTGGGATGGGTTAGAGTGAAAACTTTTATTTTTAACGAATACCGTACAAAATAATAGTGTGTAAACAATATGGATTAAATGTAGTTTGTCTGAATTTTTGTTTGTAGTTTCTTTTCATTTTGATTCTGTAATGAATCCATACGCACACGCAACTGCATTTTGATGCTCTAATATTTATTACTTAGCAAATGCGCTATCATGATTCAAATCTATGAAGCAAAACAAATCTTTACAAAAGTGGTAAGTTGCAGAAATATTATAAAACACGTTTCATAAGAAGTTCGTGTATTTATTCTTTAAAATAATTTGTGACTTTCAAATCGTGCTATAAGATTTGTTTTATGATACTATCCTATTCAACGTTCAAAAAATTAAAATTTAAAAGCTTTGCAGTTCATTGTCACGTGAAATTAATCAAACACAATTATGTGAAAAATATGTTTTCTTGAATACGATTGCAATCATTCGCGTAAGTACTTCTTCTAAGATGTAACAGAGTTAGAAGTTGCAACACTGCAGGATGCTATTTGACAGGGTTTTATATATTATTTGTATATAAAGAGGTGCCACTTTACTAACCAATAGCAGGGTGCCACACGGAGCACCGTTTATCTTTGATGTATATATCGTGTGTCAGTTTTACATTATTTAAGTCGGATGTCACATTGATAGAATGTTAAGTATATATATATATATATATATATATATATATATATATATATATATATATATATATACAGGGTGTCACAAGCAAGCGTGGGTCTTCAATAACTCATTTGCGGTTGGAGATATCGAAAAATGTTTCAAATAAAAGTTCCACCAATTCAACTTCTCTATACCATAAAATTATTTTCGAATATACAGGGTGTCCCGTTTTTCCTGTACGCAACCTAACTTAATTTTTTAAATGGAATGCCCCATTTATTATTGCTTTATTAGATTTCTCGCTTAATTTAAAGGCCACTTCGTTAACCATACATTATGGCTGAAATGCACCGTTCCTCAGAAAATTAGCGCTAAAGGAAGAAAAATGCCGTTTCGGTACCCTGCGCCATTTTTCATATCTCCGAAACAAAAGAACTTAGAGGAATGCGGTTTTCACAGATCGCTTCTAAGAGAAATGACCTACCATTTGCACTATTTACACAAACATGTTTCTGTTAAATTCATTCAAAGCTACCGCTTCAAAAATAAATTGTTTCAAACCGGCAAAACAGAATTTTATTTCCTTTCGTCTGATATAAGGTTGTTGCTATCAGTTCCTAACAGTTTTTGAGAAAATTGCAGTTATATTCTAAATTTTAATTGAATCGGATCATCATGTACGCCTTGGTCGGTGATTAGCTTTTGTTTTCTACAATGTCATATTTGTGAACTTCATAAGGTGTTCAGTAAAGTTTCATTATATCGTTGTGTTTGTTTCATTGTAACTTTGTGTTCATTTTCCGAACTGTTCCGCTATGGCGTTGAATAAAGAAGAAATGATAGATATGGTTCTTATTCTTGGGGAATGTGAGAGAAATCCCCTCTTGGCATCGAGGGTGTATGCCCAGCGTTATCCAAATAGACGACATCCTAGAGTGGAATCGTTCAGCAGGGTTCTGGAGCGGTTTCTTACTAGAGGATCAGTGGAGTCTGGAAAAGAAACTACGCCAAGACGGTCTGTACAGATGAAAATGAGTTCCGTGTTTTGGCGTCTGTGGTGGAAAATCCGAATGTCAGTCAAAGAGACATCGCCCGAGAAACCGAAATTGGTAGAATGTCTGTACAAAGAGTCCTGAAACAGCATAAGTACCATCCGTACCACGTTCAGCTACATCAGGAACTACTTCCAAGAGATTTTGCAGCAAGAACGGAATTTTGTCAGTGGGCCATCGAAAGAATAGCCGAAGACGAAGACTTCTTCAAATATGTCCTGTTTACTGACGAGTCTACCTTTCACAAAAATGGTTTTGTAAACAGGCATAACTTCCATTATTACGATACGGCAAATCCTCCTAACTTCCGGACGTTTTCTCAATACCGATGGTCACTGAATGTGTGGGGAGGTGTTTTTGTTGATCGTGTTTTCGGACTTTTTTGATGGACACTTAACAGGAAGGGCCTATTTGCAGTTCCTGCAAAATGGTTTCAAGAAATGTTGGAGGATGTTCCTTTAGAATTTCTTCGACGTATGTGGCTACAACAATACGGTGCCCCATCTCATTGCACCCAAGAAATTCGGAACTACTTAAATGCGAATTTCCCAAACCGCTGGATAGGAAGAGGAGGGGCAATTAACTGGCCCGCTAGGTCGCCTGATCTCACAAAATGTGACTTCTTTTTGTGGGGATTCGTTAAAAACAAAGTGTACACCTCTTCACCTACCACTGCCGAAGATATGCGGGAGAGGATAACTAACGCTTTCAGAGAAATTACCCCGGACATTCTGGTCAACGTTGACAATAACTTCAAACGTCGAATGAGGATGTGTATTCAAGAAAATGGCAGACATTTCGAGCAGCTTTTGTAAAAGTTAAACATCAAGAACTGGCCTGAGGCAAAGTCACTGCTCTGTGTGGACATCTTGAAAATTATTTTGTGATTTAAAACGTCTGAACTAAAATACAACACTCTGGTTTTTCAATTGAAATAGTTTTCGTTCCTAAGGTAGAAAACAAAAGCGGAAAAGCAGCTAATCACCGATAATCCGATTTAATTAAAATTTAGAATATAACTGCAATTTTCTCAAAAACTGTTAGGAACTGATAGCAACAACCTTATATCAGACGAAAGGAAATAAAATTCTGCATATGATGGGCTGAAAAAATAATAGTGTTCTATTTGAAAAAAACAAGTTTTGCCGGTTTGAAACAATTTATTTTTGAAGCGGTAGCTTTGAATGAATTTAACAGAAACATGTTTGTGTAAATAGTGCAAATGGTAGGTCATTTCTCTTAGAAGCGATCTGTGAAAACCGCATTCCTCTAAGTTCTTTTGTTTCGGAGATATGAAAAATGGCGCAGGGTACCGAAACGGCATTTTTCTTCCTTTAGCGCTAATTTTCTGAGGAACGGTGCATTTCAGCCATAATGTATGGTTAACGAAGTGGCCTTTAAATTAAGCGAGAAATCTAATAAAGCAATAATAAATGGGGCATTCCATTTAAAAAATTAAGTTAGGTTGCGTACAGGAAAAACGGGACACCCTGTATATTCGAAAATAATTTTATGGTATAGAGAAGTTGAATTGGTGGAACTTTTATTTGAAACATTTTTCGATATCTCCAACGGCAAATGAGTTATTGAAGACCCACGCTTGCTTGTGACACCCTGTATATATATATATATATATATATATATATTTACTTTAAATTCTAAGTTACAATACAGAGAATGGTTAATTATTATATTGTTTTTAAATATACTTACTTAGAATCGATCTTAATATATTATTTCTAAATAAATAATAATCCACATAAAGGTAAGATCTTTGTTAGCACACTTGGACTCTTTACGGCGGCTAGTTCTTAATTCTGATTATCATATTGTAGGGATAACTGAAACTTGGTTAAATTCCTCTATATCCTCTAGTATGCTTTATGTAGAAGGATATTGCTTGATCTGTAATGATTGCAGTTTTTCAAGAGGTGGTGGAGTTGCCATATACATCAAACATAATATCCATTTCAGTATTGACAAAAACACAAATTCTAAAATTGAACAGTTATGGCTAATGTTAATAAAACCTGCCTTATGTATAGGTGTTATCTACCGCCCACCGCGTTCATGTAATATAAATTTTTTTGAGCTGTTTGAGGATTCTTTAAGTATGATTTTGCCATAATGCGAGTACCTCTTAGTTCTCGGTGATTTCAAAATTGATGTATCCAGTACTATATCAAATACTAACTTCCTATTAACTATTCTGGACACATACGACTTAACGCAACTTATTTCATCTCCCATTAGAGTATCTCCTACCTCATCGAGCATTATTGATCTAATACTGACATCTGATATTTCCATCGTTGCTGACACACATGTAGACTCTTTCTTAATAGCTGACCACTATCAAATATCGTGCACATTAGATTTTAAAATCACTCAAGCACATGTAAATGAAGTTGTAGTTCGTGACTTCTCTCGGTTTAACTTAGAAGTCTTCCAATCGGATCTTATCAATACGCACTTTAACTTCATTTTTGACATAACTGACATAAACGATAAAGTCACACATTTTAATTCTTGCGTTATAAATTTATTCGATAAGCAAGCTCCTTTTGCTGTAAAAAAGAAAAAAAGTAATCCTACCCCTTGGATTACAGAGAATACAAAATTACTTGCTAAACTAAAATCAAAAGCTCTTGCCCGATACAAACGTACTAACTATCCTGCTCATTTAAGTTATTATAAAGATATTAAAAATTTGTTAACTAAATCTGCACGCATTGAAAAACTTGCTTGTTTTAACTTCAAATTTAATAACATTAAAGATAGCAAAATAATCTGGAAAAATTTACGAAATGCTGGACTCAGACAAAGCAAGCAAGTTGATATACCAGTCCATTTAGAAAATGTAGAAAGTATTAACCAATACTTCGTGAATTCCGTCGAATTGTTAAAAGCACCAATTGACTTTGAATTAAAGAATTTTTACCATTTATCTTATAAAAACCATAACGCGAAGCTACTTAAATTTCATTCGGTTTTGCTTATGGGTACGATATTATCTCTTCCACTGTTAAATGTTAAAGTTATGCAGTCCTGTAATATCACCCTTTGTTTCACATATCATAAACTTTTGCATAGAGAATGATACATTCCCAAACGTGTGGAAAATTCCATTTTCTTATCAGTAATAAATTGCGATTCTAAAAATTGAATAATATATAAGGTGTTTAATTTAAAATTAACAAGTTACTACTTTTGAGTAGAAGCGGCAACACCGCCAAAATAAAAATATTTTAGAAAGATAGATCGTGTTTATTTATGACAATAGCTAAATTTTCAAATTACTTCTATGCCCCGTTTTCCATAAACGTCTAACTTACCATCGACCATCAATGACCCTGTATAACTACTTAACTAAACGACATCAACAAGTTTATTTAAATAATAAGGTATCGAGTTTGGTGGAGATTAATAGAGGTGTCCCCCAAGGTTCAATCCTTGGCTCTTTGTTATTCAGTATCTATACTTGTTTTCTACCATCAGTTGTAAAGCATTGTTCTTTGCACTTTTATGCAGACGATATGCATATAAACAATACTTATTATTATTATAATCTTGACCTATGACTTTAAGGTCAAAAAATATAGATCCAAAAGTGCAACTTTCTTATTTGAAGTTCAAAATATGTAATGTGTGGTACCATTCAATTTGTTTTAACGAGACGCACAACTTTGGATGCACACTTTTGTAAGGAAAATCAGCCACCACCACCACCATGGAAACACATTGGTACGTGGGGTGAAGTGAGATTCCCCGCTTGATAGTTACCACCACCGGGAATTTTGTAAATGGCTTTTAGTTTAAAACCACAACACGCGTTTCTTTAGCTCTCTTTTTAATGCTAATTTCTTGCGTCCGATCTCTTTTTTCTTCCTTTTTTTCTTTTGCCCTTAAGGCTCCAATTCCCCCTTATCTTTATCCATCTGTTATTGTTAATTCTCTTGACATTTTTTTTTGTATAATTGAGTGTATCAGTTTTCACACTCATTCTCTGTTTGCTCTCTTTGTTTCCGACGACTAGTTGGGCGGCTGAAAACCACCAGTTTGATTTTTATGAAATTTTGTACAAAGACTTTATTTATAATTACGCAGATCTGATTAGATTTTGGGCATACTTTATTTAACCAAAAGGGCCGTTAACCTACACAGATTTTCAAATTTTTTAAATATTTGGATAAATACTCATTTGACACATTTTTGTTTCAAATAAAAGTTCTTTTTAATTTAATTATACACAACTTTTGTTTAAACTATTTTTTAATCCGAGATATAGCAATCACGTAACAATAATTTTTGTAACAATATCTCCACCAATAACAATTAGACAAAAAAAGTTGCGAGAGAAAAATTGATGGAAATTCTATTGTCTATAGCTTTAATTTGAATCATTTTTTTCCAAAACGCAATTTCATTTTTGCTTTGTGAGAGTGAGAATTTTCAACTCGTTTTGAGAAACTTGGGAGCGCGATCGATACTTCGTTTTGTCCGACGTACTCTTGTATGAAGCGTTCATCTAACTGCAGTTAGTTAACTAGCAGTTAGATTCATTTAACTATTTTTGGCTGATACCAAAATGTTTACTTCGAGTTTACAAATTGCTTCACGGTAAACATTTAATTCATAAATGTAGATTTTTTTACAACGTACCTGATTTTTACTCCACCTCTTATAAAAAAAAATATCAGGAAAACAGTTGTTCAGATTTTCATAAAACTTTGCATATGAGTTATATACATAATAGTGACAATCTGATTAGAATTTGGGTACAATCTATAAAGCCAAAAGGACGTTAACCTAGATAAATTTTTGAATATTTACAAAATATTTATTTCACATAATTTTAGGTATTTTTACAACATATTATAATACTTGTAGTGTACGTTTGTCTGAAATAATTGGATGTAGTTACCTTATAGCATTTTTCATTGCACTTAGACTTGTAATATCATGTTCGGTACTTGTATTTTTAGTTATACTAAATCCTAAGTATTTAAATTTTTACTTTTTTGTTTTGGTGTTTTCGTCTATTATGAGATATCTACGTCTTTTCTTAATTTTATTAAAGTTTATTTCCAAACCCGCCTTTTCATATTTCCCTTTCAGTTACCGTAACATAAAACTAGTATCCTCTTGATCCAGGACAATGACATAGATAGATATTTACTTCTTATAGATACCCTCATGTCTAGACATTTTTATTCCAAGTTCTAAAGTTACCTTCAAGAGCGTTTGTGACGCGGAACAACTTTGAAGAAGCCCTTTAGTTGTTTTAAAGAAGTCTGTAATCATTTTAGAAATTATGGATACTATATTTTCTTTAGGTATGGCTTTCCCTATATTTTTAGTAGTATTGGTCCTTTAGGAACTTTTTTGTTTTTATTGTTTCCGCTACCGTGTCACTATAGTTCTTTGTTGTTTTATCTATTTTTTCTAGTAATTCAAATGCCTCGTCTTTGATGCCTTTCTTTATATGTGTGTGTTCACTTCTACGTCGTCGTATGTGAATTCAGATAATTTACTATTCAAACTTCGGTGATATAATTCATTTATTGTTTTATCTTGTAACAAATAAAGTTTAAATCTCGTTTCTTTGCTAATATTTTTGGTACTTTCCATTGGGTTTTTATATTTTAATCTAAATTTCAATTTTGCTATCAAAAGTATATAGTCACTTCTCACTCCGTACCGCTTTTTACTCGTATATCTTTACTGTTGTGTACTCTATGATTTATTTTTGATTTATTGTTATTTGCAATCGCCTGCACTTGTGTACTGTTTCGTGCCGATAGAATCCGTTTGTTATTTTGGAGTTATAGAGTTCACACATTTCTTCAATTATCTTTTCTCGTTGGTCGTTCAAGATGTTTTTTCCAAACCGCTCCACAGTTTCATCATCCTGTTTGTTTCCAGTTTATTTGCAATTATTATCTCTTCTGTGGTCTTAGCTTCCTCAATTTTTTTAAACGTATCAATGTTTCCGGTTTTATTACAGGGCTATCATCTATAGGACCACACACTCCTCGTCGATGTTGTCGCGGTCATTTTTTTTATCTATTCCTGGTGAAGTATCTAAATTTTGTCGATTTTGTATGTAATCTTGCTCTGGTAGTTAGGCAATTTAAGTTACTTTCGAGCATTTCGGTGGCAGAATTATTTGAATCTAGGGAAATCGAACTTCATTGAAGTTTGTTACTGTTTAATCACGTTCCCAAATGAAACGTACTTTTTTCTTTGTTTTTTGATTTGTGCCTTTGACGTAGAAAGTCGTGCACTCCAGTTCAAAATTAGGGGTAAAGTACCATTATTAATTAATTGGTAACGAAAATAAGGATCATGCCAAGTTCTTAATATTATCGTAGGATTTCTTAACATCTACATCGTAAGTAGCATATCTCGATTTATAACAGTTGTGGACTTTGGTTCTTATAGTTTTCTTTCACACGTTTTGACGTTTTAGAATTTTTACCTGGTTATGTGTGATCGGAATGAATAACTACGAAGCAATTTGTCTAATTATGGTTGCTTAATTGAGAGATAACAAGATAACATTAACATTATTTTGGAAAACCTTTTACTATTCATCTACTTTTTGAAATCGGCTATTTGTACAGTCAATATGTCCTCCAAAGATAAACTGATTAACCTGTGGACTTATCTGTATAGCTAGTCGAAGACATCTTTATTACTAACTTGTCTGTACTACTCTTCATCCGTTTTGGGTTTACTACTTTTCATCGTAATCATTGATAAACTAGGTAAGTCCAAAAATGTGTTCTTAGTTATTAATTTATTTAAAACGTGATTGTATCTGTATTCTAACGTGAATTTTCTTGCGCTTTACACGGCATGATTTGACAGATTTTTCGAAAATTAGAATCATATGCTTGCGCCTTTTGTTTACTTTTAGATTTACCGTCGATTACTGGTACGGAACGTGAGTTATTTTATATTTAACGTCAATACAATAATGTAACTTGTATTTTTGTGATCACTTTAAGATTCAATTATCTGTGTTGTTTGTTGATTGTAAAACTATTCGGCGACAACGCCCACTCAGTGGCGTATCGTGTAGAACGGATATTCTTAAATTTAACATTGCTAATTAATTATTTTTAAAATAGCTAGTATCGTGTAGCTTTCTACACGCATTTGTTGTGTATATTATATGTGTTTTGTGTTTATAACTAGTCTAGTCGTTTTACAAAAATTATATCTTTACAGTTTAACGGTTTGTTTATTGTGTCTAAAGTTTCTAGTTAATATAGAGTATTTACTACGCATTTTGCTAAGTGACGCCTTATCTATTATTTCTTTTGAAGTGTGAAAACCTTTTGACTTAATTACTAACGAATATACCCACAATGTAAAGGGATGATTCAAATCAGAGTAAAAACGAAAAAAGGAGGAAAATATAATATTTTTACGATATATGGAAAGAAAATGGACACAACGAAAGCATATAGAAAAGGCAATAGAAGAAAGGGATGAAGGCAAGTTGATTATAGGAGGAAATTTGAATGCTAGGATAGGAGAGGAGGGAGGAATAATGGTAAATGGAGAGATAAGAAATAGGATATTAATGGATAAGAAAATAAACGGACAAGGAATAATTTTGATAGAACTATGTGAAGAAAGAGGTTGGACAATAATGAACGGAAATTTGGAAGAAGAAGGAAAAGGGGAATTTACATATGTAGGAGAAAGAGGCCAGTCAGTAATAGATTATGTGATTATAAACAAAAAAAGTAAGGAGGACATAGAAACATTAAGAATAGGAGAGGATATAGAATCGGACCATTAGCTGCTAGAAGTAGTCATTATGGAAGAGGGAGAGAAAGAGGTACAAGAACAAGAAGAGGTATGGAGAGAAAAGAAAATATGGACTGAAGAGAGTATAAAAAGGTATACAGAGGAAATGGAAAAGGAAGAAAATACTAAAGGAGAAGTGGAGGAAGAGATGGAGAGAATTACAACCAGGATGGAAATGGCAACAGAAAAGAGAAAGTATAGATTAAGAAAACAAGAATTAGGGAAAAGAAAAGATTGGTGGAACGGAGAATGCGAGAAGGGGAAAAAGAATTAAGAAAAGGAAGAAGGAAATGGAGAAAAGGAAAGATAGAGATAGATAAATACAAAAGGTTAAAAGTAAATTTTAAGGGAATATGTGCAAAAATTAAAGATGAACATAAAAAACAAAACGAGATAAAGATTAAAGAAATTAAAAATGAAGGACAAGTATGGGAATTCATTAATAAAAAAGGAGGAAGGATGGAAGCAAATATAGATGAGGAAAAATGGGAAGAACACTGTAAGAAGTTAGTAGGAGAGAGTGAAAAAAAGCAAGAAATGAAGAAGTTGGAAAAAAAGGATAAGACACAGAGAGGGTGGAATAGGAAAAGAAGAAATGGAGAGAGCAATAAATAAAGTAAAAAAGGAAAAGCAGAAGTGACGGATGGAATACAAAGAGAACAATGGAGGTACATCGGAGAAGGAATGAGAGAGAAAGTAAGAGAAGTATTCCAGAGAATATAGAAAGGAGAAGGGTTTCCAGAAAAATGGAAAGAGGCAATAATATGCCCAATTTACAAGGGGGAGATAGGAAAAAACGAACAACTATAGAGGAGTGAGTATAATGAATGCAGGCTATAAGATATATGCGGAAATAGTTAGAAAAAAATTGGAAAAAGAAATAGAAGAAATGAATATAATACCGGATTGGCAAGCAGGATTTAGGTAAGGAAGAGAAACGATAGACAATATATACATATTAAAGCACATACTCAATAAAGAGTTAGCAAAGAAAGGAGGAAAGATGTACGCAATATTCCTAGACATTAAAGCGGCATTTGATAAGGTCGAAAGAGGGGGATTATGGAAAAGGGTGGAGGAGGTAGGAATAAACAGAGATATAAAAAATGCAATAGAGGAAATATACGAAGAAACAAGGTGTAGAACGAGGGTAGGGAGGAAGCTAGGTAGAGAATTTAGGACGGAAAAAGGACTAAAACAGGAATGTCCGCTAAGCCCAATCTTATTCTCAATATACATTAGTGATCTTGAGGAGGAAATGGAAAAAAATCAAGTAGGAGGAATAGTAGTAGGAAGGAAAAAGATATGGGTTTTAGCATGCGCGGATGACATTGTGGCAATAGCGAGAAATGAAGAAGAGATGAGAGGAGTAGTTAAATTTGTGAAGAAATACCTGGAAAAGAAAAAACTAGCAGCAAATATCGGTAAAACAAAAATTATAGAATTAAAAAAAAAGGAAAAAAAAAGAAGTGAAATGGTGGTGGGGGAGGAGGAGGTAGAGAGAGTAGACAAGTATAGATACTTAGGTTACAACATCAGATACGATAACAAAGATGGAGACCATATAAAAGAGATGAAAATGAAAGGAAATAGAATAGTAGGACAAGTATGGGGGTTAAGGGAAAGGATATTTGGTAAAGATATAGAGAAAAGGAGATGGATGTTTGAAAAGTTGGTAAGAAGTGTGGTACTGTATGGAGCGGAGATTTGGGGTTGGAGGGAATGGCAAGAGCTGGAGAAGATACAGGAGAAATACTGGAGGTGGACGTTAGGACTAGAGAAGGAGACACCGATGTATATAGTCGAAGAAGAGCTAGAAATAGAAAAAATAAGGATACAAGCAGGAAGAATTGCAGTAAGGTATGAAGAAAAAATGGAAAGTAGGAAGGAAAATGAAATACTATATGAATGTTGGAAAAAGATCGAGGCACAGAAGGTAAAATAAGAAGAAAGAAGAAAATACTATGAAAGAGTGGGATACGCGAGAGAGGAGATAAAGAGATTAAGAGAGGAGGGGAGAAAGATGGAGGAGAAAATAATTGCGAGAGATAAAGATACACAGAAGCAGGAAAGAAGGGCAAAAATAAAGGAAGGAAAATATAATGAGAAATACATAAAAATAATGACAGACAAGACACCAAGGTACATAACAGAAGGAAAAGGAATGAATGAAATAAGAACGATTGCAAGGTTCAGAATGGGAAATGAAGAAAATGAAAATAAATATTGGATGAGTGATGAGGAGAGATTATGCAGGTTGTGTGGGGATGAATGGGAAAATATAATACATATGAAAGAGGGATGCGAGAAAACAAGACAAGAGGAAAAGGAATGGAAGTTACTACTAGGATAGAAAGGGGAAGGAAAACAATGGATGAGGGAAGTGTTGGAGAGGAGAAAAGTGATGGAGGAGAAGAAAAGAAAAATACTGAAAGCTTAGAGAAGAGAGTGATGGGAGGTTGAAGAGAGAAACAGGAATTAGTTATTCAAAGAGGTGGACTTTAGGATTAGATAATAAAAGACCAGGATACCTAATAATTCAAACAGGAAATAGAGCATTGAAACTGAAGGAAAAGATGGAAAACATAAAAGAGAATAAAATGCTGTACATATGTTAGAAAGAGATAGAGGAACAAAAAGTGAAATAAGGTAAAGAAGATAGGAAATCAAAGAGGAGGATACGCAAGAAAAAAAAATAAAAAAAGCTAATAGGTGAAGGAAGAAAGATGAAAGAAGAAATAGTAAAAAAAAGACAAACATAACCAGGTGCAGGAGAGAAGAACGAAGATTAGACAAGGAAGATATAACGACAAATAGAACGATTTAATAATCAATGGAATCAAATATGGTTAAAAAGAAAATTATCGTTAAGGTTTTTTAGTTAAATTTCGTATTTAGTTTTAAGTTTAAAAGTTTGTGAAAGAACCGAATCACTTTGTTATTTTAAAAAGACAAATAAATTTGATTTGAATACACCCACAATTCCGTTCCCGTTCACCGTACACGGCAGTCGTCCGGCAATTAATTTATTGTTGGGAAACGCATTCAGCTGTCAAAAACCTGACCACGCCACGCTGTTTCTCATTTGTAGGGTCCATTATGTTACGCTAACGTCTTCAACCCAGTGCATGAGCGGCTTAAAGAACTTTAACCTCACACCCGCGAAGGATGACTCTATGCTACGCGCGTGCTTCCCAGATGAGGGACCAAGCCATTCATACGCAAGGGGTGGTTGTCTAACTTTCATTTGACTATGTTTCGTATTTATTAGTTATAGATTTAGTACTTAAGGGCATATAATTGTAGGTAAATCTCCTCCAAAAATGTATTTATCAGTAGATCTACTCTAATATAGTCCTTCTGAATGGAGGTGGGATGCATAAAAAACAAATCAGTTGGTTGTAATTGCCGACGTTTTGGTCACCATTGTGTGTGGTTTATCAAGGCTATCTACAAGCTCAAATTGATCGACAAATTAAAAATTAAAATTTATTAATAAATGATGTCACTGATAAAAATTAAAAAAATATATAAACAACCATTTATAAATATATACTCTAATTAAAATTTTTGTACGTAACACACACAACACAATTGAGTAGAAACGATTGTAAATTTTAAAAAATAATTGTTCCACGCTAAGGCCCACCGAACATAAAGTAAAAAAACAAACTATAAGTCTTGCGACATCTAGGGTTGACTCGTGTTAGCGATCACGTACGCAAAAGGTTCGCATTAAGCAACTTTGTCGACAGGTATGTAAAAGTAGTTACATAAGTCGATTCTTCGATAATTATTGCTAACGTAAGTGTTAGCAAAGATAAAATTCTCGAATCGCCTACAATCGCAAGACCAAACAAACACAGAGAATCACTCGACAGTTTCGTTCTTTTGGGACTCTTCAGGAGTGAGAGAACTCGAGTGTAAGTTCACGATTGTACAAATGCGTGCTGTCAACTATATTCCCTACTGGAGGGTACTTCATATTCAAACTATAAGTTTTGCGACATCTAGTGTCGACTCGTGTTAGCGATCACATACGCAAATGGTTTGCATTAAGCAACTTTGTCGACAGGTATGTAAAAGCAGTTACATAAGTCGATCCTTTGATAATTATAGCTAAACTAATTATAAACCATCCGAGAATTCTGATATAGAGCTACAATATCTTCAAATAAGTGCTTAATCACCTGCATGTTAATATTCGCTTAACGTATAGTTATAGAGGCAAGGGTATTTTTCCACTTTTTCTACGAATTTAATAATTAACGATTTTTGCTCCAACATACAAAATCAACCAGAAACATACTATAAATCAAAATTATCTACCGACCAGAACGTCGGGTTGCTCCTGATTGGTTACCGACGCGTTACAAACTAGTTGCCAACTAACTAGTTTGTGATTAAGTTTATAACAAGTTTAGTTTATTTAGCCGCCTAATGTGCGGAGGGCCTAATACTATTTTACTTATTTTAATAATTAGAAAGCCAAAAACCCACACCACACCAAACAAGTGATTTATGACGATTCTCCTCATTAAAGAACTACACCAAAAATAATATAAATCGATTAAAGCTTCTCAAGGGACGGTGGCGTTGACTTGGGTAATTCTCTTGCTGCTTGCTTAAAAAATCCTATGTATATGTCTGCCGTTGTCGTCATATTAATGTTTTTAATATTGAACTGTTGTAAAGTTTCTTCAAGAAGAGGATACAAATATTTCAGGTAAGCCTGATCGAGAGTTGGAAACATATGATGCAAAGCATGATCCCCGAATGTGACTAGTGTCAAAAAATCGTTCCCTTTGATTTCGTGTCGATCATAAATTGTATCCAATTGGTTTATGCCCCAGTCTAATTCTTCAGTTGGCCTGCAATTTTATGTGTTAGTAACATGTAACTGAATGACATAGATTCTTACCTGGTTGCATCACCTTCCATGTAAAGATTCGGATGAACGTGTGTTATTGTAAAAGCGGTGGTTGCGAAAACTACATTCGCTATGATCAAAATAAGTTGCCACATAGCTATTGTTGTTAATAGCGTATGATCACTTAAGTAATGCATCGATAACGGCAAAACGAAAGGCAGTACAGTATTGGCCAAGTTTTGGCTTTGAATCAAGCTTTCTACAAAACTGGTAATAGGTAATGTACACTGTTGTATCAAAAAATTACCTGATTACACCAAATATTGTTACAATAAATGGAAATATAACAAAGGTACACGTTAACCATGTTAAATATTTTACTACAAATGATTTTTTCTCTGGAAACAAATTTAATATTGGAAGAGCAGATGTAAGTTGCAAATCTAAACGCGAATTTGGAAATGCATGATGACTTAAAACGTGAATTATTCTAAACTCTCTGAAATTAAAGAATAGTGCATTAAAAAACAGTGTCGGACCAAGATTTTTTGTCGCATTACCACAAAGTTTGCAGATCAACTGTCTGAGTTCTACAAAAAAAGATGCGACAGTTTTTCATACAATTTTTTCTATTTCGCTTGTATCTACTCTAAATTTGTGTAAAAAATAAGCATGAAAAAGTTGTAAAGTGACAGATTTAACATTTAGGTTAGATTATTAAAATTTATATCTCTTTCTGTCAAGAATAGGAAAACAAAACTATGAAAATTGCGAAATAGAAAAAAGTATTTGTTTATACTTACAGAATTGTGATTTACCTTGCTTGGTATAAAAAAAAATCACTATACAACATTCTGAAATTGTCTCTTTGATGGCTGTAGTTGTGACTAGCTGATACTGTAAGGCCACAAAATATTGATGACAAAATTAAAACTGGGTACATAGAAAATGCAGTTGCCATCCATGCTAACATAAATGTTGTGATGAATAATAAATCTATGTACAAATTAGATATTTTATGGCAATCATTTGGTAACGTTTTTAGTGCGGTACGTACTCTGGTTTTTAAAGTTTTGTAAAAACCGTTTTCGTAGAAAGTGTAAGGCGACTTTCGTGGTTTTGTTGCTTTCTTAACAAAAAAATTCTGAAGAATAATTTCCGGTGCATCCGATTTTATATGATGAGACTCAAAAGCTTCTGTAATATCCATTCCCTATAATGAGAAGAAATAGTGAAATAAAATTAATACACATTATACATGAAGCAGAAATAAATCACTTGTTGTCTCTAAATTAATATTATACGAGGTTGGTCCAAAAGTCTGTTCGGTCAACCAACGATATTATAAATAGTGGACTTCAGACTTTGAAATCTTTAACTCCTACTTTTAAATGTTCATTGTACGTTTTAAACTAACATTTGATTTTTTTTTATTTACGATGAACGGCAATAAAATTACAAAAACTTAAAATATGAATGTATAATAGACAATTACATGAAGCAATAAATAGGCTATTAACAGATGGGTCACCTGAATTATGGTCCTGACATAGTGCCAGTTGTTTTCAACTCTTCCTGAATTCTGAACTCTTTTAACTGAATATCTGATAAGAAAACAAAAGCAACTTTGACTTTGACTCACTGGCATTCTAAAACGGAAAGAGAGAAATAATTTTAGTTTCTATTTTGACAAATTATTTTTTTCAAAAATCTGACACTAATATGCAAGAACTATTTTACTCTACTAAATCGGCAATACCAATTTGGGAAATTGTATACTTTGTTTTACAATCACGTAGAGGTAGAAGTCAACTGTCAATCATTTTGGATTTTCTCTGACTATCTACAAAAAGAGCCGAACTACTGACTCCCTTCCTGATACTAATTTTTATGATCAGTGGTGTATACCAAAGGCTGAGAAAAAAATATTACCAACTTAAGGTATATAGGCCCATCAGCGCCACGTCTTTTGCTCAGTTTCATGCCCCGTGCATCAGAGGAAAGACAAATTGTCCCCCTTATTGTCAGATGGTTGACAGAACTTTTGATAACTAGCCCTTAATGGGGGATATGCTCGTAAACGATATTTTTTGCTTTTCGTCTAACAAAGAGATTCCCTGTATGAGCACAAAGAAAGTGATATAGCACAGGCAGGACTAGAATTGGCAGAGAGGTGGTGCAGATCGGTGACCTGAGAATTAGACTTTGCAAAACCATGCTAGTGACTTTCACAAAGAGACAATCCTAGTTAGTGGAACACTCATTGATTTCAGCAAAACTGACAAATACCTAAGATTTACTGAGAGACAGAATCAGAAACAACACCTCGTGAATGTTATTGACAAAACAACTAGGACACGGATAATTTGTAACAGACTCGTAGGAAAGAAATAAGGTTGCAAGCCCAAAATACTGAGTTGTATGTACTGCATGATGCTTCCCCCCATTAATACATATGGTTGCTGTCACCTGGTGGCGCAAACTCTGCTTACCACCAAAACAGACTCGAGAGAGTAGAGAAACTTACGCGCATATTCATCATAGGAGTAATGCGCACCTGCCTCACAACAGGTATTGGGCATCTTTTGAGGCTGACACCCTTATATCTTGTCATTGATAGGAAGCAAGAAAGATTTGGCGGCTGGAAGATTTTCCTTCCCAGCACCAGACGTCAGATTTGATAATTTACAAACAGATCTAAAACGGTTGAGGATACTGGCGCGAGGTGTTTGGGTCCCGAAATACTCTAGAATTCGTGGAAACAAGGAGCCGGATGCTCTCGCCAAGAAAGGGGCGTCCACGCCTTTTGTAAGGCCAAAACTATCCTGTGGTATTGCAAGTAAACAATACGTGAATGAAAAATGGAAAGAAGTTGCACTTGGTCAGGCTACCAGAGCTGAGGCAGTTTAAAATTCTACTAGGTTTTCACCGACAGAGAACACAGGGATTTCTTAGCAATCAGCATGAACTATCTCACAGCTGTGTCAGTCCTGAGATTTCTCAGAAAATTTAATCTACCGGAGCTATTTGAAGTTTAGAAAGTTAAAGCACAATAAACAGTACTTATCTTTTTATGTGCAAAACAAAGCTCCACATTTTCAGTTAAAAATATTTGTTAAAATTGTTGGTAGCTTTTACTTTAACCAGTTGGTTAGTACAATGATATTTTTAAACATCAAACTTTTGAACTTCCGGGATCGATCAAATTAATGGACCTGTAAAACTTTTTTTGCTAAGAATCCTAAAAATCCCCTTACAATTATATTTTTCTGGAAAGGTAATGAATTTTTAGATAGATATTAAAATTTTTTCAGTTGCACTTCATGTTAGGTTTAGTCACAAAATTAGTAGTACTGTTTCTGAATGCAGTTTTAAAATTGGTTCTTTGGAATAAACAAAATACATAAAACGTTAAGTGTACGAAGATAAAACTTATTACTTTGTCTCAAAATAGTAGTAAACAATCTTCACTTTAAAAAGTCATAACGCGTTTGTTTTGAAAATTTAATACACTAATTGTAGCACCGACGTTAGACCCGATGAAAGTTAATATTTTAATAGTTAGAAATTTAGATTGTGTGCTACGGGGTGTTTTAAAAAAAATCAAAAGGTCATAACTCATTTTCTTTAAATAAAATGACATTTGTTTTATTTTGCTATAAAATAGCATTTTTTCTTCTCTTTGATATTTACTGAAGGTGTCTTATGCCTAAACTACGTAGTTTTTGAGATATTTAGTAGTTAAGAGAAAAAACAATTTAAATCACAATAAGTTTTGCGACACCTGTTGTATTATAATAATAATAATAATAAAGCTTTATTGCCTGTCAGATCACATAATGATGTATAGACATTGTCACAAAAAGTTATATTTTTACACCGAAGAAGGCCCTTGGTTGAAAATAAATTGCATACTACCAAATGTCGTATGTCAGCATCTAAAAAATATTGTCTTATAACATTCTTTGCAAGAACATATCTCGATGAAATCTTTCGAATCATTGGATTGGCAGAAATATACCCACCAGGTAACCGGCTAGATCATTTGATCTGACAAAGCTAGGCCTTTTTGTAGGAATCCACCAACAACACCAATAAATTGCAGCAATTCGTTTGCAAGCATTTCACCTTAAATGTTGAAGAGAGGGAAAGGTGTTTTCAGCGAATCAATTGGCGCTTCAATGAAAATGAAAGACATTTGAAACATTTGTTGTAGTAACAAACAGAAAAACACCCAAAACTGCACCAAAAAACTTTACTCGGACACGTGTTTCAATAGCTAAGCTATCATCATCAGCCATACCGATATTTCTTTAATTTTGTTTCTTTTAACAGTTTTTTTAATGTATTTCATTATTTTGTTGGGTAAATAAGTAATTAATAAAAGAAATCCTTAAGTTATCCAAATCCCAAAGTGACACTAAATCATCGCCATTGTTCTCTTCAAAACTATGGGGCTTAGCTATAGTATACCTTTAGTAAAAATTAAAGAGAAAAAAATGATATCTTATATCAAAATAAAACGGACTTTATTTCTTTTGAAAAAATTACTTTTTGCACTTTGAATTTTGAAATCTTTTTTGTGAACGCCCTGTAACATAAAGTTTAAATTTCTAACTATTATCTCTTTATCTGGTCTAACGTCGCTGTTAAAATTTGTTTATTAAATTTATAAAACACAGTCGCTATGATTTTTTAAAGCTGTTTATGAATTTTTTTTTCAGAGAAACAGTTATAACTTAGCAACAGTGACAGGGAATAAAAAAATAATTAAAATACAATGTAGAGAGTGAAAAACCAGGCCAGAACACCGTAAAAGATACAAGGTGTTCCATTATAGAAAACCATGTTTTTTGCCATCCCATAAAATGGAACACTCTTCTTAGTATGTCTTGCTTTGCGTCGTAATTTCTGGATCTTCTAATCTTTGTTTTTGCCATTGCCTTTTGTTTTCATTTCTTTGTCTGGAGTACTTGTCAATTTTTTGAATTTATTGACCTTGCGTTTTCTATTAGAAACTGAACTTGCTCGAGAAATCTGTTAAACAGAGAATAAGCAGGAGTTCATCGTAGAATTTAGACTAAACGCAGACGATCCAGTTACCTCTTGTTCTTGGTATTAATTGTATAGAAAGTGTTACATTTTCTGTCACAATATCGACACTGATATTATCATCGGTATTGTAATTTTGATCATTTATGTTACCGGCTGGTACAACACTTGCAGTTCCTGACGGTGCTAATAGATGATTCTGTAAAATATTGGGATTAACTGGCTAGATTCCAGTTTTCAGCATTTGCATTTTGCGCCGACTTGAAACTGAGGGAAGACTCTGTCGAGAAGTGCCTTTAGGCGGCGAGAAATTTTCTGTTTGTAATCTATTTTCACCGGACTATAAAATACAACATCGAGAGAGTGCGTGCGATGGGTGCAATGTGGTGGAAAACTCAACATCACAATTCCGTTCTCTTTTGCAAATGATGAAACGTTTATGTCCGTCGACAATCAAAAGCCCTTCATCTGAAAAAGTCGGATGAGCATGTTTTTACAATTTCAAGAATAATTCCCTATTCATGGATATTTGTTGATGTAGCAGTACAAAATCATATTGTGCTCATACAACATGTTATAAATATAAACAGTGCTCGGATTATAAGCTTTATTCAACTAAAACACTAATAGATATTTTACAAAATTATGACAAGCAATATTACGTAAACAGGTAACGCTAGATACACTTATTAATAAACAATCCTATACAGAGTGTTCATTTGAAAACGAACCACCCTAAATATCTCGTGAAAAAATGCAGATATTTTTGTGGAGTCAACGGCACCTTTCCATGTGTTAAGGGGGACATCTTTTGACGTTACTAGGTTAAAGTTAAAGTTCACTCTCTCACTCCCAGCAATCCCTACTTTTGAAATTTAAATGGCATCTCTATATTTTTTTTACATTTTTTTATAGCGGATTTATTCCTAAATACGAATCCAAAAAAGAATTACGGTGGCTAGCAAAATGTTGGATAAAAAAGCTAAAACTTAACTTATAAAAAGAAAGACGACAAAAATAACAAAATAATTTTTATAATATTTACAATTTGTGACAAATGGCAAGTTGTTCATAATAAGTGCTCGAAATGCCCACTGTTGTTGGCTATGCAATGATAAAGACGGTTTTCAAACTCTCTCAGTACTTTTCGAAATACTTCTCTCGGAATCAAATTACATTCCTGTGTTATTCGTTGACGTAATTCTGCAAGGTCTTAAGGAGATCTTTTATAAATACCGGATTTAAGGTGTCCCCATAGAAAAAAATCAGGGGTCGTTAAGTCAGGGGACCTCGCTGGCCACTCGATTGATCCTCTTCTTCCAATCCATCTATTGGGGAATTTATTGTTGAGCCATTGCCGAACATTTAAACTAAAATGAGGTGGAGCACCATCCTGTTGAAAATAGAGTTGATCTTCATTCAAAATCAAATTTTCATTTTCATCATGCATATTTTCCATTGCCTCTGTTATTAAAGGATCTATCATGTTTTCTAATAGATCTAAATACATAGTGCCATCTAAATTTCCATCTATAAAGATTGGGCCAATAATAGTGTCACCCAATATACCCGCCCATACGTTCCATTTTTGTGGTATCTGAGTGTGACCCTCTCTAAAATTGTGTGGATTTACATCACTCCAGTACCGTACATTTTGTTTATTTACATGTCCATTTAAAAAAAAATGAACATTCATCACTGAAGCAGATATTCTGAATTAAATTTGGATTTGCATTGATCATACCTGTCATGATTTCGCAAAATTCATTTTTGCGGTCAGTGTCGTGTTCTGAAAGCTCTTGATGAAGTTGTAATTTATACGGATGGAATTTATGGAGCTTAGTTGCTTTATGCACTGAGCCATATGAAAGTCTAGTGTCAGTGGAAATTTCTCGTAAAGAGACCGTTGGGTTCATATTCAGGTGACCTAAAACCTCAATCTAAGCTGCCTCATCTAAAACTCTTCTATTTGTTCTTTTCTTATTTGCCACGGACCCACTTCCCAAAAATTTAGTAATTAATTCTGTCACATACTTATGATTGACGTTTTTATTAGGGTGTCGTTCATTAAATGTTTTAGACGTTCTTCGAGCGCACTTATGTTTTTCACCATAAATTAATATTATTTCACATCTTTCAGCCATAGTGTAGACCATTTTGATAAATTTTAAACTTTCTTAAACCCTTATTTAATGCGAATGCTGAACGAAAATAAAGTAATTGCACAATGTCAAACATGACACTAATGTTAAAACACAATTGTATTGTATTTTATACCTGCTCTAACCTACTGGGATATCTTACTTTAACCAAATTTAATTATTTATGTATGTATAGGTCGGTAAATTATGAGTTTAGTTTTTTGCATTTTTATCCAACATTTTGCTAGTCACCGTAATTCTTTTTTGAATTCGTATTTAGGGATAAACCCGCTATAAAAAATGTGAAAAAAATATAGGGATGCCATTTAAATTTCAAAAGTAGGGATTGTTGGGGGTGAGAGGGTGAACTTTAACTTTAACCTAGTAACGTCAAAAGATGTTCCCTTAACACATGGAAAGGTGCCGTTGCCTCCACAATAATATTTGCATTTTTCTCGAGATATTAAGAGTGGTTCGTTTTTAAATGATCACCCCGTATAATAAAACGCCTATTTTTTTCATGTTTCCGTAATTAAACCGGTACTTCCAGACGTCGTAGAGACTTGAAATTTGGCATGCCAATGGGTCTTGCCTTCAAATCAACGGGAAAACCGGAAATTTCCATTCAAGGGCGGGCCCATGGGCGTCTCCGTTAGCTATAGGTCTAGCATTATTAAATTCATGCATTAAAATTTGCCCGTCAATCGACGGGGTTTTAATCTAGTTAATCAGTGACACGATATTTTCCCATAGCGAAAGAAACAATATGTAGGGGGTTTTCAAACTCGAGAGAATATACGAGTAGATTCACTCTGTACATAGCCTTCATTAGTTACTTCTGATCCAGAAATCGGTAAATTCTGAGGAGCAAAATACGTTACTTGTTAAGGTAATACGATTATCTGTAATAATTTTGTAAAATACCTATTGGTGTTTTAGTTAAATAAAGTTTATAATTCCGAGCACTGTTTATATTTGTAACATTTTATTTAACTAAATAAAAAGAAAAGGAAATTTACTCTGCCCCGAACGATTTGACGTAGATCCTTCTTTTTGAAATGGTAGACTGCAATGGTTGCACTGAAAACTTTAAATTTTCTCATTATTTATTGCAGTTAAACATAAAGGCTACAGATTTCTGATCAGTTCCCTGTTGAAAATATCTAGCAATTAAATAGTGACGCCATTATCGAAGACATTTTACTATGGGATATGCCTCCTTTTTAACGGAAGAATGTTTGCATTCGCTTTCTGATAGGGACCTAGAAAAGAAGGCAAGTCATCATCAATAGCGGACATTGTCGATTTTGAAATTCGCTCTTTTAGTAATTCAAAAACATCAAAGGCTTCTTTATTTAGTGGAAAAGACCTGCATTGTACAAGAACTTGAATTTTCTCGAAAAAATTAGGAATCTACTTGGCTAATGCGCAACCATAACAATTTATTCGAATTTAGAGTTAAACTGTACTTTTTCGCAGCGGTCAGAAAATTTTTCAAGTTCGTATTTGTGACGCCAAATAAAATTCAAGTAAACTGATATAACTTTCCGCCCGCTTCAAAAACAGTAAACAATTTCTTATTGAGGTTAATAGGGGCTTGGTGATAAGCATTCTTAAGGTCTATGGTACTAAATATATTAAACTTAGCTACTTTAAATATCAGCCACTCAAGTTTAGGAAGAGTATATGCATTTAATTCAGTAAATCTATTGATAGTCTGAGAATAATCAATTACCATCCTTTTCTTATGATTTCAGTTAGTAGTAATGAGTACTTAAGCCCGCCAAGGAGATTTACTTTCTTCTACAATACCTTCCAATTTTAAATTTTCAATTCACTTTCAATCAAATCTAGACCTTCTTGGATACAACGTCTAGATTTGACAGTCATTGGTGGTTCAATTCTAAAAGAGTGATACAGGAGGGACGGAAGCTTGATCGACGCTACAGATTCGAAGAGGATTTCGCTCCCCAAAATGTCAGAACGGCAATTGTTATCATGCCATTATTGTAGCTTTTTTAAACCATATATCTGTAATTAAGGAATACTGCATAGCAATAGTAAAATTAAAAGATCATATGTACAAAACATCAAAATGTTCATTGTAGATAAACTTATACACTGAGGTTATCTTTGGACACGATACAACAGACTTTGGTGAGATGTACTATATGCCCGGCGCTGGTAAGAGCACGAACTTGCTTTTTTTCAGTTTGAGAAAATACTTAGTGCTGGTGAATCCAAACAGATGTTACTCAAGCAGTTTAATGTGATCTACAATTACTCTTTTAAGTCAGCATCGAAAGTGATATGGCACCGACCCAACCCTTGTCGATTCCTCAAAATTGTATGTTATTATTCTGGACTCTTCTCCGAAGTGTAGCTTGAAGAACGCCATAACTTCGGATTTTAAAATTCTTTTACCATGAAATATTTGTTTATAGTGTTGATCTACCATTACATAGAAATGCAGTAGTATCAACAGAAACTTACTTGAATACCAGATTAGACCTATTGAAGGAGCCAAATTAGAAAAAAAAACAACCGTATGCCATTTTATCCTAGTGTCAGTTTAGGTTGAATTCCTCTATATTTTAAATAAAAATTTAGGAATGTAATTTAAGAACATAAACAGAAACAAAAACACCATCATAAGAAAAGAGTATGTTACAGATACACCGTATTAGCGATTATTGGCTAAGTATTCGACAAAGTAACAAAACGTTGAAAGAAAGATTGTTCAAGGGGTTCATAATTTGTCAATCCACTAAAAGAAAAAGACTAAACTTCAAGACTTTGTTGGCAAACTATGAAATAATTTGGAAAATTTTTCTACAGCAATTTCGCTTAATTTGCTGTCTTGGCTAACGCCTCGCCAGCAAACTTTTAAGCTCAACAATGTTATTGTTTAACTCCTAGTAAAATAATCTACTATTCCGAATACCAATTGTCAAAATAATAAATTCTTGATATATCTACGTCGATTGGATTTTAGGTTTATTTTGCAGATAATAAAAATTCTGGTGTAATGACGTTTTGATTAAATTTCCAATGTTCATACTACATACTTTACTTTTTGTTTCTTCATCGTAGTTTGAAGGTTTATAATTGTTTATATAGGAGCTTGGATGCCTCTACACAATTCAAAGATTTACAAAGAAGACAATTGTTAATGTGCTATCAATAACAGAAGCATTCCGTGTTATCATTTCTGGTTAAAGTTTTGGAAAATAACCTACCAGTTTTGAAACATAATTTCTAAGTTTTTAATGCTAGTTACATTTTCACATAATCCAGCATTGTTGCTTGTAGACTCCATGAACCCAAAAAATATTCAAATATGTTACTCACTTTAGTACTTTCCAACCAAAATTTTCCACCCGGGTGTTTATTAATAAAATCGGTGACATCATATAAGTTATCGTGAACTCTCCATAAACCGTTTAAATCATCAATTTTTCTCTTATCTTCCAACCATTTTCTTGTCGTCTTACTATAGTACAAATCGTACCATGAACTTTTAATTTCACCTTTATTGTTCTGTTTAGGTGTCGACATTACTGGTTTCATACATGTATCACATTCAAAAATTATAATTTATTCAACGATATAATGTTGACAACTATTATTGTATAAATTAAAAATTTAATTAGGGTCATCAGTAAACGGTTTGACATTTTAAAGCATTTATTATAAAGATAAGATAAACTGAAATAAAAGTGTAGTAATTATTATTAATTAAAAACAAAACACATATGGTTATTTATGTATCAAAGCACTGAAGTCTAATTTTTCATGAGGAAATGTTTAAGGAGTTGGTAAACAATAAACGTTTACAATGTAATATTTATAAATCCTCTTTAAATCATAATTGAACGCCAGCTAGTTTGAATCATTTTTGTAGTAAAGACTGTATATAAATTGATTGTAGAAAATTTAAAGGGTGGAAAGTACATCAAAACTAAAGGCCAAAGTGTCATATAAACTATGGATTAAAAGTGCCCCCTAGCGGGGAGATGTGAAAAATGCATTGATGCCAATGGCATGTACTTTGAACAAGCGTTGTGATAATTCAATTTAAAATTAATTTAATTCTGTCTTTTTTCATTTCAATCTTTGTAATTTTAAAGTTAAAAATAATATTTAATTTCCAACGCAATTTTTTTATCATGTATTAGTTTATAAAAATGACGATATCTCAAAAACTACGCAAAATAAAAAGAAACGTCAAGAGAAGCTTTTCTAAGGAAAAAATGTGGGCTATGATATAAATTGCATCAGAATTACCTAAAGTTACAGCTTAACAAAATTTAAACTTGTCAAACTTTTGAACGGCCCCGTATCTGTTAAGATTTTTTTTCCAAAATTCAAAAAATTCCCAAATGACCACTTAAAATGCTGAACATGTAGGTATAGCAAATTTCATTTGAATAACTTTATTTGTTTAGGAATTAAAAGTAAAAAACTGGTTTTGGGATCAACTTTCAGGAGTCGCTAGCTCCGCTAGGGGGCACTTTTTGACCATAGTTTATATGACACTTTGGCCTTTATTTTTAATGTACTTTTCACTCTTTAAGTTTCCTACAATGAATTCGGACCACCCTGTATACAAGCATAGCCCGTCGGTTACAAAGTTATCGACTTTCTAAAATTTTATAAATATTAAATTTTAGTATACTGTCATAATCGACTACTATAAGTCTAACTAAAATATTTTTAAAATGGCGGCATTTTCGGATACACCGGAAACTGACGACATATTTATTATGATCAGCACCATCTTATTGTCAAGACATGTGTCATCGTTTTTGACATATTGCGGTTATCGCAATTCGGTATTAAAAAAAAATTCTATATAACATTTAGACTCTATTAATTTTTATTCCATAATTAACCTCAGAATTTTGGATTCATTAATAAAATGTATGGTTCGTGTCTTTAAAACAAAATTTTAATACACACAAATAAAATATAATTTAATAACGTACAATTTTTTGTACACGTTTTAAAGCAACTAAAATAAAGTTATTTCCGCTACAATCTTTTTCTGTATACACATTATTATTATTAGAATCTTATACACTAACCTCTATTATATTTACGGGTGAAGTGCTACTTGCATCCTTCAACGACTTTGAAACATTGGTCTCTCGGCTCTAGGCTGTTTTTCCACGATGCTCTTTGTTCGTTATAACCTTAACGTTTTCTGTCCAGATTTTTCCAATTTATTCCCAACTTTATTGTGTCTTTATTTATTGCCTAACGATGCACTTTACTTATTAATGGTTATGGAACAGTTTAATTCACTAACAATGCGCTGGATTTCTACGATGCGCTGGCTTGCAATAAATATATAGCTGAGTTAATAAAACTTTTTATATAGAATCATGTCTTAGAAAGGTTAAGGAAAAAATTTTCACATTCATTGTTTTGTGCACCATTTTGACTGCACACCCATCATTGTTCACTGCTCAAAACCGTCTACTCTCCACTTTGACTTTGTTTTAGCATCGTACAACTAATAGCGATTTATTGTTAACGTTGCCTTCAATTAGATGGCATGGTAATAATCTTGAGTATAGTAGTCATAAATTGGTTCTTTATGAGTCAAACCCATATTATAAAGGTAGTGTTTTGTATAATAAACTACCTCTTGATGTAAGGAATTTACCTTTAAAAATGTATTTAAAGTCAATCAAGATCATACTACAAAGCAATGCATTTTACACTGTTGTTGAATACTTAGAAGCTCAATTTTAATTTTAGTTATTACATTTGACCTTTCCTATATCTGTAACGAGGTCTCCTGGAAATAAACGATATTATTATTGTTATCTTCATAGTATACTATGGCTTAACAAACGGGTCGTTTAGAATTTTAAGCCTTAAGCCATAATGGTATAGTTGATGTAACTTGTAACCATGAATTTAGTTCTAAACAAATTATTAATCTATATTAGACTTTTTCTTTACCATTCCGTAGGTAGTTTATGGATAATTCTTTATTTTAGAGAAAAGTGTCAAGCATCAAATTACTTTAGATCTATCATACTTGAGTGCTTCCCTAAATTTTCTGATACAGTTGTGCTTATCACCACCTTTCAATCTTTTGCATTAAAAATCTTATCTTATCTGTCTCTTTTTAATTCATTCTTTTATTATGCATATTATTAGAACTGAATAATACGATTTTGACAAATTTAGACATGTTAGTTTCACAGTATGCATCTCTTTTTTAAAATAATTAATTCTGATATTAATTTATTTAAATCATTATACTAACTTACTAACTGTTCTTTAATAATTGCTCCTAAGAATTTTATGAAAAATTGTACTGCAATTTCAGGTATTTCCAATACTTTACAAATATATTATGTATCTTTGTTGTTTGTATTAGAAGTTGAAAACCCATACATTTTTCAAACCTTTATTATCCCGTATAGTGTAGTGTAGTGGGATTGTTAATCTAATATATTGTTAAAAAAACATAATTTAACGTAAATAAGAAGAAAATAAAGCTTCTAAAGATAGCTTAACTTAACGAGAATCAAACATCCAGCAACACCGGATTGTTATTTACATTCGCGTGCGGAAAATTAAATTTTACAGCGCGAAATAAATTTGAAGCATTAAATTTATTAAGCCCTGTAAAATAATTTAACGCACAAGTTTTGTATTAAATTTTTTTGGCCGATGATTTTTAAATGGTAAAAATCTAAAATGAACAAATATTTTGCTGTCAATTGTCAATATCGGTCATAAAGTGAACTGTAATTCAGAATACACAAGATGGCGCTAATCATTTACCTGAAACTAAATATATTCCAAATCAATTTATTTTTTACAATTTAACAGTAAAAAAGTTGTAAAATTGTTGATTTAGTAAACATATTTTTGTTTTATAAATAGTAGATTATTTTATTAGGAGTTAAACAATATTAGTGTCGAGCTTAAAAGTTTGCTGACGAGGCGTTACCATATTACTATGTAGTTTATCGATATAATCAAAAAATCAAAAGCAATTTAGTTGTATTTGTTAAAATTAACGCACCATTTAAGGTATTAGTTTAAGGGTCATTCTCTGTAATTACAGTTAGACCGGATTTTTAAAACTGAAACCTACAGCAAAAATACCAACTTTTTACAGATTACTATATACTTTATCGATATAAACAATAAATCAAAAGAAATTTTGTTTGAAATATATTATTTTTTCTTTAAGCGTTTATTGCTAGTTTTCATGTGTTATTTTCAAATTGTCGAGATTCTCGAGTCTTATAGCGACGTTTTATTCTGGGCGAATCAAGTTGGTACTTTACTGTTACATTCATAATATGACATAACCGAGGTACCAACCTTAAACAGTTGTGAAAACAAAAGAACTGTTGCCTTTAATGTTTAGGCAGTAAAAAGCCTTTTTAACGTCTGCCAGTAGTTCAATAATATGCCGTTTAAATGTCGCTTGAAGAAAAAATATTTTTATTGACAAATGTACCTTAAGGAGGTATTACAAACACTATTCGTGATTATTATTTAAGATTCCTCCTAAAAACTGTCTGATAAAATCATCTAAGAAATACTGCACAATGCATTGGAAAATTGGTAAATGAAATGAAAGATGTAAAAATAAAAACTTCGGCTGAGAAAAAAATGAACTTCGCAGTCAACTACTAAATCGACAAATATCAGATTTACTGACGTTTGAAGAAAACATATTTGTATTATCTTTTAATTGAGTACGATTTTAAATCTAAAACGGTCTTAAAACGCGAACAAAATATGCATGAATGCGAATTCAAAAAGCTTTTGATGGTGTACAAAATGTATTAATTGAAACTAAAAATCATCGCATTTGATACATAATAAGGGTACATATTCAAACAAAATAATAAAAATAACCCTAAAATCAAAACAGGAAAAACTGAGATTTGTCACAAAATTTTATAAATGTATCTTATCAATCACGTGATTAATTGCTAAATAATAAAGTTTAAATAACCTAGACATAAAGAACAATAATACTTTTGGCTTATTATACTGTAAAGCACATTTTTCAATTATTTTTACTTAATTTTTATATAGAAAGCGGTAAAGTACGGCTACTATGCGGTAAAGTACGGCTGCTATGCGGTAAAGAACGGCTACTGTACGGTAAAGTACGGCTACTATGCAGTAAAGTAGTGGCTGATTTATTTGCTATATGGAAAGGTTTTAAAAATAATCTAAGTATAAAACCTATAAATTAATTTTAAAAAATTTACTTTACACTATACTTGACACGATAATGTTTAGAATAAGAGCGCATTTAATTTTTCTATTGATGACGATATTGATGGCGCGATCTATACGTCAGTTAAACAAATGAACTGACATATATGGTGTGTCAAAAATGTTAAACAGCCAGGTCTACTTAAAATCAGTAGAAATAATTTTGTCCTTTTTTTAGTTTTTGATGATGATCGTCGGCCAAAAAATATTATACAAATATCGTGTGTAAAGTGATTTTACGGCGCCCCAGCTAATGAAGAACTCGCCCTTTGGGCTCGTTTATCAAACAAAGCTGTCGCGCCGTAAAATCCTACTTTCCACACTCTAATATAAATAACTATTACGTTACGTAGCGTAATGTTGACCTCGTGCGCAACAAAACAAAAAATACATTTATGCACGCGAAACATAAGTACTTCCGTAAATGTTCATAATTGAATTTGGTTGCAAAGCCAATTTAATTTTATTAAACCACGAAATAAAATTTAAATACGCGAAAACTCGGCTAGGGAGAAATATAAATATGTAGATACCTGGTTGTTTACGAAGATCCCAGTATACGGGCGACCTGAAGGTATCCCCACCACAATTGAAGCCGTCGAGGAAGGTTTCAACGGGCTGTAGGAGAGCGGGTTCGCCAAGCGTGGACGTCGTCCCCAAATGTAGAACTTTAAGGGAATAGCGTACTAATTCTTTTTGACAAATTAGCCTGAGAAGGCTGTCGTTATTAATTATTTTTAAACCATTTGTCTTAGAGGGCAAGAGTCATTAATTCTTTTTATTACTAATCGTCCGTATGGACGTGTATTAAAACCTCAAGAGAAACTAGCTGAGTGTCACTACAAAGCTTAAACCAATAATTTGCATCCTTCTGATGAAGGTTTTGGAATAACTGCTCAAAGACC
Organism: Abscondita cerata; assembly: GCA_030710515.1. Lineage (NCBI taxonomy): Eukaryota > Metazoa > Arthropoda > Insecta > Coleoptera > Lampyridae > Abscondita > Abscondita cerata. The sequence goes on from JALBCR010002354.1 coordinate 293,766, forward strand.
GAAACTGGGTTAAAAACCCCCACTTAATTCACTTCATTAGTTGACTTAAAATTTTGTGTGTGTTAAACACACATATTTACGATAAAAAAACAGGAGTCGGTACCATCAAAAATGCACGTACATGTGCGAAGGTGCTGGGTATGCACCTCCGTAAAACGTGGCCCACCACAAAAAACAGCCACAAACCGACCACGGGAACCCACAAACCCCTGCGAAACGTTATCGGTCAACATGATGGGCCCATACACCGCCGACCAGCAGAGAAAACGATGGATCGCCGTAGCAACAGACTTATACAGCTGATGAGTGGAAGCGGCACCACTGGGAAAAACAACGTTGGCCGAAATAATACAATTCCTCGACAATAAAGTGTTCCGCCGGTATGGTTTTCCAAAAGCAATTGTATCTGACAACTGCCCTTAATTCACGTCCATAGCACAAAACGCAGACATTTGGCGCTGGGGGACAATGCATTAGACGACGCCGATTTTCTACCCGCAGGCCAACCCGGTTGAACGACGAAACCAAGAAATAAAAAAAACCTCAACGCGGCCCTCCTACATAAGAAACCACAGGAGTAATCTAACTAGTTAGCCGTCATCCTGTTTCAACTACGCACGCTAAAAGAACGCCGCCACGGGCCTCACTCCCACGAGGCACTGCTCGGGTACGATGCGCCACGACCAGATGATTAGAAACTTCTAGAAGGCAACGCATCACCCACAACGAAAGGTTAAGTGTCGTTCATTGCCACCAGAATAGATACCGTTACCAATACGCGAGATATGGGCCGACCAATACAAACTTCGCTACAGGAGCAGCGGTGATGTAACGCACACACGTCGGACAGTTTCTGGCCACCTGGCAAGGACTTTGTCAAATTATAAACTCCGCCGGCACGCAGCCTCCAGGTCCGGGAGGATTGTTACCCGCCCGCGCAGTTAATCAGCGACACCGCTCCCACACTAGGCTACGTCCGTAATAAAAGCGTGACAAAGACGGGAGTGAGTCAGTCGTGCTGTGGGACTTCTAAAAACAACTTTCTAATATATTAAATGTAAACTATTTGTTCCTGTATGTATTATTTAATGGTTTACTAAATTAAACGTCTTATGTTTGTGTACGTTGTTTATTGTGTTGTGTTTGGGGTGACGCATTTTCGCGCCTTGAATACAGCACTCAAGCCGTTGCCCGGGTCGATATAGCGCATTTTCGTATGTCGACTCGGTCACTCCCACCACCTACCGTATCACTTGACAAACCGCCGTTCTGCTTATATACCGTTACCCTCATTCCTATAGTAACTGTCGCTCTGCCTACATTACCAAAACCCTTGCCCCTATAACGGTCAAATCCGCTGACTACTTTTGGGTTGCATGCTTTACTTTAATAAATATTGTTTTGTTTTTGTGAAACTAATAGCAACGTGTTTCGTCTTAAATAAAAAAGTCTAGAGTTTTAGTGAGTTCTCTTTATTTCTCTGAACTGCTTCCCCATGAGACGATCAGAACACTCCAGAACCTCCACTGTAGCTGCCCGACGGGTAAACGGAAAGTAAACTTCGTCATCAAAGCTGGCGCCCGAGATCCGTCCTCCTTTGTTATTTACAGAAACTAACCGAATTGGGAAGCAAGCGTCACAAGTCGGACACGGGCCAACAAATGTCTACTTCTTACTCTTGGAACACAATATGTTATTTATACCCGACTTGTAGATCAAAACCAATACATTGTCAAGCTACGAAGAATTTTTTGTTGGAACTCCAAACCACATTGAATTAGTGCATCATTGGAATAGATCAAAAAATTGATAAATGTGTTGAACAATAAGTTGATTGCGACTTCTAATGAGTGCTTACACATCTGTTGGTAAAGTTACTTACCTTTGGGTAATAAGTCGACAATTGTGAACTTTCACTCAAGTATTCTCACTCCTGAAGACTCCCAAAAGAACGATACAGCTGTCCAGTTATTCCAAGTGTTTGCATGCAATAAGTAGAAGTTCCTATATACCACGGCTTAAAGTTCAAGAAGTCATAATATAAATATAGACACCGGCCATGATAGAAAAGATTATTAAATTATATTTATTTTGTCTTTTTAATTTTTTTAATAGAAACAATGGTCTATTAAAAAATACTTTTATAATGGTTATATTAATATAATTTTTCAAGTGATGGAGGAATTGATTTGGGTACTTCTCTGGCAGCTTGCTTAAAAATCCTATATACAAATCAACTGTTGTTGTCATATTAATATTTTTGATATTAAACTCCTTCAAAGTTTCTTCAAGAGATGAATACAAATATTTCAGATATCCGTGATCCAACGTGGGAAACAGATGATGCAGTGCATGATCTCCCAAAATAAGGAATGCCAAAAAGTCGTTACTCTTTATTTCGTTTCGATCATAAACTGTGTCCAATTGACTTATACCCCAGTCTAATTCTTTGGAAGGTCTATGTAATTGATAATTAATAATTTCTCTAATATTTTATTTATTTTTTACCTAATTGCATCTCCTTCTACGTATAAATTTGGATGAACATGTGTCGTAGTAAAAGCGACTGTTGAAAAAATGCTGTTGGCTATTAATAAAATGAATATCCACATCCCTATCGTAGACATTAAAGTCTGACTACTAACACAGTACATTGCTAACGGTAAAGTAAACGGGATTACAACATTAAGAAAATTTTGTCTGCGAACCAAACTTTCTGTAATACTATTTAAAAAAGTGCTATTAACATACAGAATAATTTATGGAATCTTACCTCATTGCACCCACTAGACCAGTGGTTCCCATACTTTTTTTTCTCATAGACCACTTTAAACATTTTGCTGGATTTGGTGGACCCCTGCAGCTATTACATTTACTAACTTACTTCCAAAACCCGAAAAAGTATATGTCTATGTAAATCTGTGTTGTGGCTATTTTTCAATCAACTATGAGTTGAAAGTTTTCGAAAAAAAGGTGAGAATTTATATTGCTTTGATTATGCTGTGAGTATTGTCATTCAAGCTAAGTTTCAAAGCCAGTCTAAAAGCGTCTTCATCCAACAGTTGGATTCCTACTTTACTTTTTGTATTCTAAGATTGACTCACAGTACAAGAAACCAATAATCTCCCACTTCGGAGTGGTAAAAGTAAAATAAATATTTTCTTGTTTTGTAGCTATTTATTCAAACACAAAAATTACTACACTTTTAATTATGTTGTTATAACAGTCTTAGTAGAATCAAAATTTAACATCAAAACTAATAATGATTATTATTTTAAAAACAGTCGCAATATAATCAAAACTTTGATTATATTGCGACTGTTTTTAAAATAATAATCATTATTAGTTTGATGTTAACTTTATCTCAGATTACCATTGTAATCTGAGATAAAAGTTATAATTTTAATGGGAGGGATGTACTTGGTGAATTGACAGCAAATTATCAATATTTGGCTTGAGTTTAGTTAAGTATAACCGTAAATCTCCTCGCTCTGTAATATTTAATCTGCTCCGTTTTTGTCAACAAGTTTGTTACGGCACTAAAACTGCGTTCGACAAGATATGACGAAGGAAACGCTATGAGAAATTTTGCACAATTCCCCACAGTCCTGGATATTTTTCAGGTATTTGTGCCTGCAGCCAAAATGATTGATACCCTCTTTTGAATGCTACTTTGAGCTCCTCATTAGTGCTAAGCTCGAGTAGCTCTTCTTGCAGTACCACATTTTCCACTTCAGTTTCATCATATGGATTTATTATCCATGGTGGTATATCCATCGACAGAATGTCTTCAAATCTGATTTTAAAATCATCATACAGGGCAATCAAATGTTGAACATACGTCTGAATATCTTCGTCGAGGCATTCTACCTGCGATAAATTTGGAAACTGGGAAAATTCACGTCGACCAATATTTTGCTTCATAAGTTTCAGTTTACCAAGAAAAGCTGAAATTTCACTCTTTGTTTTTATCAAATTGAGGCTGTCCCCTTGTAACTGTAGGTTGAGGTCATTGAATTTTTTGAACAAATCTGTCAAATACGCAATGTCTGCTTTGAAATTCATGAGGTTTTCTTTTAAAACAGGATCTTTAGTGTTCAGAAACTCTAAAACAGAGTCGAAAAGCAAATAGAATCTTGATAGACATGCACCTTTCGACAACCAGCGTACTTCGGTATGTAGCAGCAATCGTTGGAAGTCCTCATCATTTTCTTCGCACAACTGTGCAAATAAGCGCGTATTTAATGCATTGCTTCTTATTTTGTTAACTGCATTAATCACAAATTGAAGCGCTTGGTGCAATCTATCACTCAATTTTTCGCTACTAGATGTTGTCGGTGGATGACACAGTGAATTGCAATTACCTCTGGTATAATCCTTTTAAGATGACTTATAAACCCACGATATCGCCCGACCATGGCAGGAGCTCCATCTGTTGCCACCGAAATAATGTTTGTGAATGCAATTGATTTTTCCGTAAAAAATCATTCAGAACATTAAAAATTGATTCACCTTTAGTGTCAGTCTTCAAAGTTTTCGCGAATAGTAACTCTTCAAACATTTGTTCGCCTTTGATAAATCGAACATATGCCAATAATAATGCTTCATTGCCAGGTAAAGTTGACTCGTCCAGTTGAATAGAAAAATGAGTTGTTTGCAGATAATTACACAAGAAACTTTCAACATCAGAGCTCATTTCATCAATACGTCTTTGTACAGTGTTGTTACTCAAAGGAATTCTTTTAAGTATGTCAAATGAAGATTTGTGCAGGACAGTTTTAAGACCTCTTCAACAGCAGGCAAAATTAACTCCTCTCCAATGGTATGCGGTTTCCCAGATTTTGCTATAAGTAATGAGATATTGTAAGATGCCCGCAAGCCATCGTCGTTGCTTTCAGACGTTGAAGCGAACATACTATGCACGGTGGGTCTCTTTTCATACTTTTCCTTCAATGTTTGGAAATATTTCAAATCCTTACCTATTTTGTCAGGATGACACCTTCTTAGATGATCTTCCAGCTTCGATGGTTTCATAGAGTCATTGCTCAAGACTTTGTTGCATAAAAGACACATGGGCAATCGCTTGTCTGTATTTGATGGAAGAAAACCAAATTTCAAATATTCAACACTGTACTGTCGACACTTCTTCTTAGATTCAGCCATGTTTCGTATCAATTACTTACCTGTAAATATGAAAAAAATGTTTGTTAAGTAATCTTAAAATGATTTAACAAACATAATAGAAGTGGCTTTTAAGATACAAGTTGCTAACAAATAGATAGGTAGGTACTTACTTTTCCAACACTGGCAAACAATAATATCAATTCACTTTAATTTTCAAAAGTCTGAAAACTACTTCCGTCACTGGTGAACACTTATATAGGTACACTTTCTTTTTGAAATTCCGGAAACAACTGAGTAATGTTTATCATTCGCATTCGTATTTATATTAAAGAAAAATCCAACAAGTTCATGCAAGTTCAGACACGACTTTAACTAGGCGGGCGGGCGGCGCGGCATCGGCGAGTCTTGACACGCTCTTTCTGAATATGGAATATGCAAGTTCTTACAAAAACAATTGCTGAGCTTCTTATAATATTGTCTTCCTATATTCATAGGAGAAGTCAAGCTTCTTATAATATTGTCTGCCTATATATATTATTGTCTCCCTTATTCATAGGAGAAGTCAAGTCGGGTCACCTAATACATTTTTATAGACCCCCGTTAACGAGTTGTGGACCCCATTTTTTTCCACGCAAGCGTAGACCCCTATCGGGCTCCCGTGGACCCCTTGGGGTCCACCTGGACCACTTTGGGAATCTAGGCACTAGACTTACGATAATCGGAAATATTAGTAGGGTATTAGTAATCCAAGCCAAATACTTTACGAAAAAAGATTTTTTTCTGGAAAAAGATTCATTAATGGAAGACCGATAGTAAATTGAACATCTAAACGAGAATTTGTGTAAGCGTGGTGGCTCAAAATGTGAATAATTCTGAACTCTCTAAAAAATATTTAAAAAATAGTAAACACAAATTATATCATTATTACCTAGCCGGTAACATAAAAAAATCACCGTATAACATTCTGAAATTGTCCCGTTGGTGTATATAATTATGACTAGCGAGTAATATAAAACCAGCTGATATAGACGCCATAAATAAGAGCGAGTACAAGGAAAACGCTGAACCTAAACATGCAAAAGTAATAGCTGTGATAAATAAAAAATCCGTGTAAATTTCATTTGCTCTGTGGCAATCTTTTGGTAAGGTTTTTAAAACTGTACAAACTCTTCTTTTTAAGGTTTTGTAGAAACCACTATCGTGGAAAGTATAATGAGATAAGCGCGATTTGGTGGCTTTTCCAACAAGAAAGTTTTGTAGAATTATTTCGGGTATATCCGATTTTATGTGATGAGTCTCGAATACCTCGGTGATGTCCATTCCCTATTATAAACAAAATTAATGTATAGTTCAAAATCAATTTGATAAACTTATGAAAGAGAGACGCATACTGCCACTTATTCGCGACCGTTCTGTTGAGACAAGAAAAGTGTTGTGGTTAATTTATTGGACTTTTTTGGTTTATTAAGAAATTCATGTAATACATTTAAAAGACCTATTCTGATGAATTCTCTTTGAATTATTGTATGAAATTGAAATGTGGCTGCAGAATGATTGGGAATGATTATGGTTATGATTGGACCGACTGATGTTTGGCCCTTCAAGCATGAGCAAGAATGATTAGTAATGGGTCCTATAAGGAAGTCAGAGAGATATTGGAAACAATAAAATAAACGATGTAAATCTTACTATTTTATGAAATTTTGTAAATAGTTTTTCTATTTTTTTCAAGTTCTTTAGTACACTCTGGATTAAGTGTTAGAATTGATTAAAACATTATTCATCAATACGTTTTAAAACATATTTTTTAATACGTACTTTAGTGGTTTGCAACCAAAATTTTCCTCCTGGGTGTTTGTCGATGAAATCAGTGACATCATACAGATTATCGTGAACTCGCCAAAGACCGTCTAAATCATCAATTGCTCTTTTGTCTTCTAACCACTTTGTGGTTGTTTTATTATAATACAAATTGTACAATTTATTACGAATTTTACAGAATTTATATGACATTCTAGTTTAACGTCTGTTTAAAATTTAAAGTAGTATTTCTAAAATAAATAACATTACCATCATTGAAAAGTGTTGTTTGAGGTCAAGGATATTAAATATCTAATCGATACATAAACATTAAATAAAGCGAATGTATTATAATTGGGTTATTAGAAGCCTTTTTTTTTAAATCTTGATAACAAGTGAATCTTTTAATATTTATTAATCCAAGTTGTTAACTTTCACTACACACATATTACATTTCCAACATTGACCTATTTATTAATCTATTTTTATTTTAAAGCAGCTAAAATAGTTTCCTACTTTCTTGTTCAAACTATTCTGAGTTGTCTCTTTTCTCCACTACTACAATCTGGTAACCGTAAACTTTTATTAAGCCTATTATTTTACTTGTAGTCTTTATTTGAGAAGTAGACTTAGCCATGTGAAATTCATTTGTTTATGATATAAATCATAGGCGGCCACTGGATTACATTATGCTTTTTTCATACGCACCACCATAAGCTTTTTTCTATTTCACGAATAAAAATTAATTTTTTTACAAGAGACATAATTTGATCGTTTCTGTTCAGTACATTATAATTGGGTACAACTGCTATTAACCGTATACGGAAAAGAATATATCGAAACAATTTGAAAATTTGAGAATGACTAAAAACCAATAGAGCAAACTCAACTAAAATATCTTCATTCTTCTGACACTTTGGGTTGTACCAGAAGTCGATATCAACTTTGTTATTTTAAATGATACACCCTATATATTATTGCATTTTCGGGTTCTACGTCAAATTTTAGGGTCGCACTTTGTATAACATTCCCTGTAGCTAGGAGTTATAGATTTCGAGATATTTGTTAGGTAAAATTTTCACAGATGAGGTCCGTGAAGTTGGAGGTACGACATAAGGATATCCAAGCGATTGACACGTTATAATTTTGTGCTTTTCCATATAATAGTAATTTTGTGCCCAAGCCGTAATGGAGTTATCCATAATTTTATATGTGCACCTCCAAGTTTACGCTGGAGGTACACCATCACCAAAACCAAATTCTGTAGGGCCATAATTTTGTGCTAATTTTGTGCCAATTTTTGCTGTATAATACAAATTTTGTGTTTAAGCCGCATGTTACGGTTTTATTTCTCGTATTTAGGACGTAGGTCATGAGCCGCCTTAGAACGTTTGTCGCAAGTAGTACGGTGGAGTTCCGTTCTGTTCGTCGAACAGACCGGTTGTTCTGTATTAAATTTTTTTTTTTTTTTGTTTTTATTGGTAATTTAAATAAAAGTATACTGTTTTTTATTTTTCTGTTATTGCCGTGATCCTGTAAGTACTCTTTTTAGTTTTTTTTTTTTGGGAAAACCCGCCCCGGCTCTGTCTCCAGATGCCCGGTGGCAAGAACAATAGCGGGATCCGCCGCCTATTAATCGTAATGTTTATATCGAGAATGTTACATATATGGATTATAATAATATTGAAAACCCAAATTTTGATTCGTTAAATAATTTGGGAAATAATGATTCAGGTACCACAGTTGATAATTCTGATAAAAAATCCGCTAACAATAACAACGAAAAACCGGTCATACCATTCCTCGTTCAATAAATGTTAACAATAGATTTAGACGTAATGATACAGGGCCATTCTACGTATTTGTTGAACATACAGATTTAAACCTGGTAGGTTACATCCAATGAAATTGGGTGAAAAATTATTAGGTATCTCGTCTTACGATAAGCATATTACGGAAATTAACTCTGTAGGAAGAAACCGAATTAAAATCGAACTCAGTGCAGGCGATATAGCTAATAAACTAGTTGAGGATAAATTTTTGAAACTAACAATTTAATAGCATATATTCCTAACCATCTGACTGAGAAGAAAGGATTAATAAGGGGGTGTTGATACTTCTTTCTCAGAGGAATCGCTTATGGCTAAGATAATATCAAGTGTGCCTATTAAAAAGAGTTCAGAGGATGACTAGGTTGGTTCACAAAGATGGAATTTCCGAAAGAGTTCCTAGGCAGATGGTTATTGTTACTTTTGAAGGAAATTGCTACCTCAATTTATTTATATTAACAAAGTTAGGTGTCCTGTCGACGTCTTTGTTAACTCTGTTGTTCAATGTTCTCGGTGCCTACGGTTCGGCCCTTCTTTTCTCAATGCAAAGGGAAGAAGAGATGTCGTAAGTGTGGTACAGAAGGTGAAGCTGATTGTGTGGAATGTACTAGTTATTGCATATATTGCAAAAATAATGGTCACGAGTCTACAAACAAAGATTGTTCTGAATATCGTAAGCAATATAGAACGAAGGAAGCTATGGCTAATTTAAATTTGTCTTTTAAAGAGGCTGAGAAAATTGTTGATAACCCATGTTATACTAGCATTGTCCAAAAAATAGATTTGCGCCTTTACTGAATTCAAATACTGAATTTCCTTCACTACCGACTCATTCCTCTCAACCAGAACCCATAAAGAAACCCCTGGTTTTCAATTTTTCTAAAACTCCTCTCAACAGCCAACCAGTTCAACCATCTAACAAAAAAAGAAAATCAAGCATTACCTCTCCTACCTTTCCACCTATACGCAGAGAATATGAAGCAATTTTGCCCTCTAGTTCCATCCTTGAATCGGTCCATTACAATCCTTCTAACAAAGGTACTGAGAATATTGATATGCTGATTAAACAGCTCAGTGAAGCTGTAAAATCAATGGTAAACCAATATTTATCTAATATTAAGATCCCTGTGGCTGGTGATAATAATTCATCTATTAATGAAATTGAGTTTGACAATAAAATTAAAACTATTGTGAACAATTTAATATCTTAATCCAATGGCTAGCAAAATCTCAAAATTATTCAGTGGAATGCAAGATCTGTAATTGCCAATAAATTTTCTTTAACTCAATTGTCTGTCGAACAAAAATTTGATATTGCTATTCTTTCCGAAACATGGTCCAAAACTGTTAATGATGTTAAATTAAAAAATTTTTCTACTGTAAAACTAAATCGTCACGATGGCTATGGTGGAGTAGCCATAATCATCTCCAATAGAATTAAATTTGAGAACATTGTGTTTGCCACCAACTTCAATAATAAAATCGAAGTTTGCGGTATTAATATCTGGAATGATAATAAAAAAATATCTATTGTCAGTCTCTATAGACCATCAAGAATTCGTGCCACCGCACAAGATTATATAAATATTTTTAGTCAAATTCAACATGACTGCGTTATAGGAGGGGACTTTAATGCCCATCATGGTTTGTGGGGTTCCCATAAGGGTTCCAATGATGGGAATATTCTGATCGAAGCTCTTGATGCGTTTCAAAATCTATTTATGGCCAATGATGGGTCGGCAACGAGAATGACGCCTCCTGGTCAACTTAAATCCTGCGTTGATCTTACTATTTTGTCTTCCAATATTGCTGCTGTATCAAGTTGGTCAGTTTTGCCGGATACTTATGGGTCAGATCATTTCGCAATTCAAATAATTATCAATGATTTTGAGTTAAATGATCACCTTATCAAGCCTATTTCAAGATGGTCGATGAACAATGTGAACTGGGAATATTTTCGTTCTGAAATTGAAAATAGCTTTTACACTGATGTCCCCCTTGCTAACTCGAATGACATGATTATGATGGTCTTAAATATAATCACAGAAGCTGCTAATAAGTCTTGTAAAATCCTTCAACCGTTTCACTTAAAATCTGCTAAATCCCTGTATGGTGGGATCAAGAATGTTTTTCTTTAATTTCTAATCGAAAGGATGCCTTTAAACTTTACAAGCAACCTTACACTTGAAAATTTTTAGAATACAAAAGGTTAGACGCCCTTTGTAAACGTCAATTTAAATTAAAAGCAAAGAAAAGTTGGGTTAAGTTTTGTTCCACGCTAAATAGACAAACACATCCCTCCGACATTTGGAAGCGAATTAACAAAATTCAAAAATCTAAGCCAACCTATGTCCAAGAGGAATCATTGGTCGAAAATTTATTTAACAAAATTGCTCCCAGTTTTGTTCCTTTTGATATCAAGGTTCCTGATTTTGGTCTCAACGAAGATCACTTTCTGTTAAATCCGATTAATATCTTCGAATTAAAAGCTAATATTAAGAGTAGTTCTAACTCGGCTCCTGGTCCAGATGGTATTACTTATACTATGCTGGCTAACTTACCAGATGTTGCTTTAAGTTATCTTTGTGCTATCTTTAACGAAATATTAATCAATGGTGATAATTGCGATGCCTTAAAACAGTGCACTATTTTACCTATACCTAAGCCAAATGATCCGAATGCGTTAAGACCAATATCTCTTATGTCTTGCGTATTGAAAACTTTTGAAAGGATTATGAAAGCTAGATTGGAGTGGTGGTTCGAAAGTAATAAGTTAATTCCTGAATCAATATTCGGTTTTCGGAGGGGTCAAGGTACTATAGACTGTGTTTCCCATCTCACTACTGACATACAAATTACATTTTCAAATAATACATATCTAGCCGCAATGTTTTTGGATATTTCATCCGCTTATGACTCCGTGAATTTAAATACATTATTTGAAAAACTGCTTCATGTTGGGATACCTGCTAAATGCGCTTTTGTCCTGGTCAACCTTTTCCTCAATCGACAGGTATCTATTCGTTGCAATAATAAATTGATCGGACCCAGAACTGTTCATACAGGTTTGCCTCAAGGTTCAGTTTTGAGCCCATTTTTGTTTAATATTTACACCTCAAATTTACACACTATTGGCTTGGAGTGTAAGATTCTACAATACGCAGATGATTTTTGTCTTTATACTACAAATGAGAAGTTTCAGTCCTGTGTTACTAATTTAAAATATATCATGTACTGTTGTAAAACTATTTTTGTGATCTTGGCTTCGAAATCTCTTCAAAAAAAATCTGCTGTTGTATTCTTCACGAGACATCGTCTACCAATAGTACAACATTTAAGGCTATGTGATCTTGTCATCCCAGTACATAATAGTTATACTTATCTAGGTATAACATTAGACTCCAAACTAACTTGGGAGGAACATATAAATAATTGTATCTCAAGGTGCGAAAAAGTCTCAACATCCTTAAAGTTATTAATCGGTATAGTTGGGGAGCGGATCCAAAATTGAATCTTTTATTTTATAGAGCATATACTAGATCAATACTAGACTATGGCTCCATCTTTTATGGATCTGCGACTACTTCTCGTTTACTTAAAGTTGATAGAATTCAATTCAAAGCTTTAAGACTCGTTCTTGGTGCCTTGAAATCCACACCAACAGCCACCTTGTTAGCTGAATGTAACGAGCCTCCCTACATATTAGACGTCTATTTCTGGCTGAAAAGTTTGTCCTTAAATGTCACAGCAACAATCAATTGTCCTTATTGAATAAGTTAACTCAAATTTCTGTAGACAATCTTACAAACAAATGGTGGGCTAACAAAATCCCCCGTATTAGCAGTAGCATATCCAAACATTTCCTCCTATAGTCCTAGACCCGACGGCAATCCATTCTTTAAATCCTCATTTAATATTTCGTATACCAAATCCAATATCATCATTCCCATCTACGAGGGTTGTTTTGATTGTTCTCAAATCGTTTATGAACAAATTAGTAAATTCCAGGAACCTTGTAAGATATACACAGATGGTTCTAAGTCAGAATCAGGGGTGGGATGTGCTGTTTACATTTCAAATACTAACGAAAGTATGGCATATAAGTTACATTCGGATTGTTCCATATTTACCGCCGAACTGCAGGCTATTAACAAAGCACTTGACTGGATAATTACTGGCAATACTTTGCAATTCCAAGAATATATAATTATGTCTGACTCCTTGTCGGCCCTTTTGTCAATTCAGAATTCATCACGGCATCTATTTACCAATTCTTTATTAGTTGATATCTTAAGCAAAGAAATTCAAGTACAAAATTCCTCTAGGTCAGTTGCATTTATGTGGGTTAAAGGTCATTCTAATATTGTCGGCAATGAAAAAGTGGATTTATTGGCAAAAATGCAATCAAGTCAGGTACTATAGTCGATTATCTGCCCACAAGGGATATAATTCCCTTGAGAAAATAAATATGCGGCACAATTGGGAAATAGAGTGGATTAATTTTTGCAATTCTAGTTGTAACCCCTACTGCAAAATCCAACCAGTCCTTCCTAGTTCTCCACTTGGAGAACGAAGTCATCCAGTGAGAAAAATTTCCTCAATGTATACAAGGTGTCGTACCGGTCATGCCTCAACTAAATCTTTCCTACACAAAATTAAAATGAGCAACACTAATGTTTGTGAATGTAATGGAAGCGTTGATGATATCAACCATTGGATTTTTTCTTGTAGTGTCAATGCAAGTGCAACACATTTTTTGACCAATTCACTTATCTCAAACGCTATTCCTCTTCCCCAGTGTCATATTTCTCTATTTTTCTTAGCCTCCGCTTGCCCTTCTATACGTCATATTTTATGGGAGTTCTTTAAGAGAACTAGAAGAAAAATATAGATTGTTAATTTGTCTGATGGTCTGATGGTTTTTGTTTTTTTTTTTTTTTTTATTATGTAATTCATATGAGTTGAATGAGATCTGAATGTATGCTTTTAAGTCATTGTTACCTTATGTTTTTCCCTATGTATAATTTCCTGTTTTCCGTTGCCTGTTGTGTTTGTCTATTTTAAGTCGCTATGATCGGCACCTTAGCGTGAAAAGTGTATCCCTGTTTCTTCCTATACATCGAATAAGTACATTCTTTAGTTAGTATGATTTGGAATGAATGTTGGGATTGATTGGATATAAATATATACGTTTCCGTGGCTGAATGAGTTCCTCAACTCAAAGCCAGCAATTCAAGAAAAAAAAAAAGTAGTACGGTGCGACGAAAAGTCGTACTTGACGCGCACGCTGCTAATTTGCTATTGGTGAAAATAAAATTCGATTGAATTTTCGAGACGGACAGCGGACATTTTCCTTTCTCGTTTGATACACGTGGGTGTTTTAGCATTTTCTCTGAAGTGAAATCCTCACCAAAAACTATTTAATGTGGGTTTCAGAATTTCCAATATAAATTGGCGTTTACGTTTAATCTGGCTACATTCACCGTGAGTATTTGGGTTTCTTTCCTATTTGTTTTAATTCTGATTGCTACATATGCTTTTAGCATGTTGTGTTCTGCATCTTATACTTGTTATGTACGATGCTGAATAACTCTCGAGAGTGCTGGAGTAGCTAATTAAGAACCTTTCCTATAAATGAACGACAACAGCACGGTTCCGCAGTAATCAAGCCGTAGACCAACGGTGAATACCACGTCTACAAAGGTTGACTATGTGGCATACTTCCAGCGAGGGAGTCACTTGTGTGCTGTTTTTCTCTGCACACCACACCTAAGAGAAATCCATGGGTTTATCTACCTTTCCCGAAGTGCCAATACCGACGCTAGCAGAATACTTTCATTCCCGGAACTACACTCGACATATTACAGCTAAGTTTTTGTATTTAAATCACTTACTAATAAATAATAAGGGGTATGAAGCTCTAGTACAGATGACATAAAACGGCTTGATAGTTAATATTTAAGTAACTTTTATTTGGTGTATTCTCTTCAACCGGAAGTTTGTTTAAATCAGCTCAATAAGGGCTGGGTGCTTAATTTAGAGCGGTTGTCACGAACACAAAAAAGCCTTTTGGGTTTGCAGGAGGTACTCACCTTCTTTTTCTTGTTTATATGTAGTGTAACTCGCCGTGTGTAAATGATATGTGTACGCAGAGCTTTAATAGCAGCTACTTTTTAATTTGAATGACAACTCTTAACTCAAGCGTTTAACTAAAGCTTAACTGAAATTCGACATCTTAACTAAAAGCTTGATTTATTATAAGCAAGGCTGCTGCTAACGCACGTAACGATATGCAACAGTCTCTCTATTTCTTTTACATTATCCTACTATTTTAAGATTTGTTTGTTGTACTGTATAGTTTGTCTCTCTCTTTCTCTCTCTTTCTGGTTTGTGTTCGATTTAGCATATTAAATTTTAAGTAAAATCTTGTTAAACCAGCAGTCAGATTTCTTATATTGTTATTCAAGAATCCACGCAACTCCCCGACGAAGCCGGACGTTGCTGCTCTAACTACTATAAATGTTTTCATCCTCCACTAATTTAGTGCGCTACATCGAGCCAAATTTTCTTAAATTTTCTTTCTAGGTTGTACCGCTAGAGCTGTCGCTTCTTTTGATATTTTGTAAACTACAACCGTTACACGCAATGGAGTTATTTAACATTTTATATGTGTACCTCCAATTTTACGCTGGAGATACACTATCACCAAAATTAAATTATTATATTGCCATAATTTTGTGCCCCTTTTGTGCCAATTTTTTCCGTATAATATAAATTTTGTTCTCAAGCCGTAACATTTTATATATTTTATCACACCTGCGTTTTAGTAAATTAGGTAGTAGATCATAGTTAATTATAATAAGGTTTTAAGTTAATGCAGTAACTTGGATACCTAGTGGATAACATTACTAGTGCCATAATTTTGTGTTAATTTTGTGACTGTATGACTTTGGTACATTGATTTGTTTTTTTATTTATGTGTGGTAAGTTGAAACAGAATTAAGAAACGTAAGTCTGTCATGTTAATATATGTGTCTGTGATAATCATAATATAATATTGTGACATCCTCCATTTGCTAGTTTACGCCCTTTGTCTTTCTTTATCTGATCAACCGGCTTATGTCCGACCACGCGTGACTGCCCCCCAAAATTGTGAGTTTTTATTGTTGTCTAGGGTTTTTTAAATCAGTTTTACAAATGAAATTGAACAGCAATAGTTATTTTATGCATAAAGTCATTGCAGTGTTTAATTTATTAACTGTTCCATTGTACTTAACACTGTTTATAACACACTCAACCAGCTCACCTTCATCTAACTATTCACGTATCGCTATCAAATAGCGAAACTCTGCTGCTGCTCTAATGTACAAACACTGATATACAGTGTGATCCAATCTGAGTAGTATTGTATGGGTATCTTTGTTATTAATAAAGACAGAGATTTAATTAAACGGGCAATGTTGTCCAGATTTTCATCCCGATTGAGATACCGTTAACTAGGATTAAAAATTCCGATCCGTTCCGATGATATCCGGAAAAAACGGTAAAATGCCATTTTTGAAAACATCAAATATTTCAATTATTACGACAGCTACTATGAAAAAGTTCGTAGAAAAGCTTCTTCAGTAATAAAGGTAAACTATAATCTATTTCCAGAAAAAGTATCGCAAGAATGGTTTTGTAGATATTAACTATGTTATTTTAAATGAGCGCCATATTTGATGTTTTTATACATAATTTCTACTTTTTCTCTGATTTCAGTGATATATTACGTGATATGTTTGAAATAAAAGATCTTGACAAGCCGGTTATTATTTATTATCTGGTAAACCATGGAAACAAATGAACAAATCGATACTGTAAAGAAATTGATTTGTTTAGTTTGAGCATAAAAATTAATTAATTAAAAAAGTTGAAATAATATAAGATTGGGTATGACTCATTACGAATGATTTAATTTTCATAAACGCATTTCCGCGTCAAGTAGACCTTAAACCACCAAACACAGTCACAGTTGCATACATTAACACAACAGACTTACGTTCCTTAATTCTAGTTTATTCCAGCACATACATTGTGTCCATTAAATCTACGGACAAATTTCGCGTAGTGATTCTAAACCCAAAAATAAGAGAAAAGTTTATATAAACCCAGGTCCGGAAACGCTTTGTTTACAAACAACAGGGTGTTAAAAATTTTTTATTTTGCTCGGTTTTTGGCGATATTTTGCGAACAAATTTGAATATGGTCCTGAAATTTGGGACACAGGGGTTTTTGTAGTCGAAAAACTTAAATATTTCATTGATTTTGATGCAGCTTGTAGATGGCACTATCTACAGTGGTATGCTAAAAGTTAATTGGCCATAACTTTTTTACCACCCGGTATATTGACGTTCCATTTTAATTAGTTTGTTCAGTTTCCAGTTCTGAGCAAAAAAGGTATACTTGGTCAATGCAATTTAGCTAATTGGAATTCAAAATCAATGTAACGTAGGTTAGCATTTTAACTTTGACTTTGAACTTAAGAACTAAAATGGAGAAACAAATCAAATACCCCCGCATAATGAGGGCATGGTATTTTTACCCAAAATACTTTCCCTAACACTTAAAAAATGATCTTACTGAAAAACTTTATGATCAAAAAGACGAGAAATATTTGACACTTTCTAAAACGACTATTTTTTTTATAAAAAACAATTTATAACGTTGACAACCATTACAATCTCCCACATAAAATTAATTAACTAATTTTATAACCTCTATTGATGGTGACGGGTTGTCAAAACTTCAAAGTTCTTTGCGAAAACCTCCAAGGGGAACAACTCTCCAGAAGCGGTCATTACCACCATCACTCGGACTTCTCCATCAACTCCAGGTAATTTTTCTACAATTTTTCCAATTGGCCAATCAATTCTTTTAAAATTATCACTACCAATTAACACAACATCACCGATTTTTAAACTCCGTTTTTCACTCTTCTTAGATCGTCTATCAACTAGGAGTCCAAGATAATCCGTTCGGAAACAACGTCGCAACTCCTCTATGACCTTTTGACGGTACCTCACTCTACGGGTGATACAATTTGCATCTAAATTGTTCATATCTGCCGCTTCTGTACCTGTCCATTCCTCCCTGGACATTTTCAACCATTTCGGTTCTTCCCACCATTAAGACTCAACGAGGACCTTAATACTACAACCTCTGGAGGGAAGATCTGCAGAATTCATCCTACCAGGTACATGTCTCCAGGAATCAGGGTTGGTAAGTGACCTTATCTCTTTAACACGATTACCAACGAAGGTAGCCCATAAATCTTCTCTTTTTATCCAGGTCAGCACCGTCGTGGAATCACTCCAAAAGAACTTCGGGACTTTTGTTAAGTCCAAGTCATCCACTGTTGCTGTGGTTAGCCGACTTTCTATGGTGGCTGCCATCAGCTCCATCCTTGGAATCGTCAACTTGTTGAGTGGAGCTACACGTGTCTTGGAGACTCCACCCACTTCTGAGAAATTCACTTGAAGATATGTAACAAGAAATTCTAATTTTACTTAACAATTTCAGTTCACTGGTCCATTTCATAAACTTAACTTTCATTTCATCAAGTAATTCCTCGCCCCATGTGATTTTTATTGCCCAGCTAGACTGGAGCAACATTTTTATTAGAACTACGCCCGGACAAACAATGCCAAGGGGGCCGAACACTTTCTGGACATTTGACAACATGGATCTTCGAGTGGGAACACTAATGGATTCACTGGGATCCTTCACATCGCAAAACAACGTATCATCTTCTTTATTCCAAAGCAATCCCAGGACTTGAGCAACTCCATGTTGGAACGAATGCTCCCAAAATCGGAGGTCGAAACCACCAGTAGCCATCAACTTAGTAGAATCTTCTACAAAACATGTTAGTTCATCTTTGGAATCCACAGACGTAACACAGTTGTTCACATAAAATGATTTTGATCATTTATTTGCATTACTTTCCAGGGTTGTAGGAGAATTATCCAGGTGGTGTTGAATCATTGCAGCCAATAGAAAGGGACTACAATTTACCTCAAAACAACTCTACAATGACGGTACTTTAACCTTTCTATCATATTCACTCTCCCACCAAAGAAATTTAAAAAAATCGCATTCTGCCTCTTTCACAGTAATTTGAAGAAAGGCCTTCCAAATATTTGATATGACTCCAATCTTCTTCTCTCGAAATTTTAACAACATTGATGGAATTAATTCGATCAAATTAGGACCCTTCTCCAAGCAATCATTCAACGCGGGAGAACTTTTCTGCCTTGCTGAAGCATCAAACACAGGTCGGACTTTAGTTGTGGTACTGGATGGCTTAAACACAGGGCGGTAAGGTAAGTACCAACCAGCTTAGAATCTTCATTCAACTTTTTAATGATTTCATCCTTCAGCCAATCCTTAAAAACTTCATCATAATTACCAAACTGTCTATTTTTATCTAATTTCTTTGTTGCAGAGACCAAACGCTTTTCCGCTACCCATTTGTTGCACTTGAGTGGAGGATGATCCTCAATCCATGGTAAAGAAACCTCATACTTTCCATCATCATTAAATTTTACCGTTTTCTTGAAATGATCATTTGCAGCTTGTTCCAAATCTAATTTACTTTTTGTTTCAACAGGATCTTTAATACCAATCGTATCCAATGTCCAAAGATTCGAAATGGAGGATTCTTTTACAAGGATAGACGAAACTAAAAGAGAAGAACAGAATTCACCCACGAAATCTGGCACATTGCCCATAAGAGTTCAACCCAATTTAGTTTCAACATCAACAAGACCTTTATTGATACGGTGGAATTGTCCAGTCCATAAATCAGGAGCAACATCTGAACCAATCAAAATATCAATGGGTGGACAATCATCTCCTACATCAAAAATCCAAATCTTCTTGTTTTGAGCTCTTTGAACCAGGGACCCTTTTTACCCGTGGGATACTCTCACAAATCATCGGATGGTTCAAGGCAAGGAAATTGGTAATATACTTCTTATCATGACTACTTACTGGAATCTTATACTTGATATGCTTTTGTCTTTCAGATTGTAGTCCGCCAAATAAAAGATGAACCATGGATTCTGACGTCACAGCAGGGAACCCAAGCTCATCAATACATGACTGGGTGATGTAAGACCTCTGGGAACCAGTATCAATAATCGCTCTTGCCTTTCGTTCACCTTTTTCGCCTTTCAGCACAACAACCAGCGTAAGGAGCAAAACATCACTGGAGCAGGACAAATTTGAGATAACAGAAGTTTTACAATCATTAACCACCTCATTGGATGATTCTTGACCTTCGGATACTTTATGAGCTGGGAGATCCGGACACATCAGCACATATTGGATTCTCTCGCAAATTGGACACTTTGGTTTCGCTCTGCAATTCTTGGACTGATGATTTCTTTTAAAACAGGTAAAACAGTTTCTTTTTTTAATAATTTTTTTCTTTTTTGGAGAATCTTCCAGGTTCATCTTTGGAGCTTGGAAGCAATCTTGACTCAGGTGGGCCTTTTCACAGAAGATACACTTTTACTCCCACCGTCATCACCCGAAAATAGTCCAGCAGCCGTTGGGATTGAAGAGTCAACTGAGGAACCCTTCCTGTTTCTATTGTTGCTGGAGTTTCCATCTTTAATGGTCAATCCAAAACCAGAACGTGCAAAGGCTCTTCGCTCTTCACATTCAACTTCTTTTTCAAGATTTCCATCAGGTAAGTTAATTCACTTTTGGTGGATCTTCATTGGATCCATCTTTTAGATACAACGGAGATCTCTGCCATGCGATGAGTGAATCTTCAGGAAGACTGGACTCAACCATGGAAAAAAGGAAAATTGCCGTATGTTCCATCGTCACACCAAGTGATTCCAATGCCGTAAGGTGACTTTCCAATTTGTCAAACATTTGACTCAGTTTCGATTTTCCAGGTGAGTTACTATTATTTTCAATTACTAATTTTAACAATTCTCTAACGTAAACTTGCATTAGTAATTTTTTATTTCCGAAACGATCCGTTAATGCCTTAACCACTTTTTGATAATTTTCTGACGTCTGAGGATATCCATCTACTAACTCTTTAGCCCGACTACCAGGAACCATACATTGAGAATGTATGGATCTTGTCTTGATCATGCATCTCTTCATCTTCATGAATTTTCTGAAATTGGGTCCAAAACCCTAACCAATCTTTCAATTCCCAATTGAACTTACGTAGTTACATTTTAAGGAGACGATAACCAAGTTTTGTAGACCTCTCTGCTGCAACACTTCTTTCAGTACCGACTTCACTTCATCATCAAATTCTTTATCAGTGGTGTTGACATTATCCAGCAGCAAATTCTTCACATCTTCATCTTGCTGGTTTAATACTCCTGAGGATATATGGACTAAAGCCAAAAGAATTTGAAAGTTCTGGAAGACCGGGATTTTCCTTGGCAAGTTCCATTTCCACTGTAGCAATTGTTTTTTCCAGCCAACGTCTTTCGCCTCTTCTCCCCCTTTTGATCCTATCCATTTTATTTTATTTTCAGCAGATCACGTCGGGGTCACCAAATATAATGAGGGCACGGTATTTTTACCCAAAATACTTTCCCAAACACTTAAAAAATGATTTTACTGAAAAACTTTATGATCAAAAAGACGAGAAATATTTGACAGTTTCTGAAACGACTTTTATTTCAATTCAACTACTTTTTTTATAAACAAACAATTCATAACGTTGACAACCATTACACCCCGTGTCCCAAATTTCAAGACCATATTTGTTAGCAAAATATCGCAAAAAAACCCAAGAAAAATAAAAATTTTTAACACCCTGTACCTACGAAGATTTTCCGGACCTAGGTTTATATGAACTTTTTTTCTTATTTTTGGGTCTAGAATCACTACGAAGTTTGTACGTAGAGTTATTGAACACCGCGTATAAATAAAAAAACAAATCATTAGAACAAAGATATTATAATAAAGTACATACGCATACAACTGATTTTAACTTTATTAAAATACGGAAAACTTCATTACGGCTCAGGCACAAAATTTGTATTACACAGAAAATTGGCACAGAATTAGCACAAAATTATAGCACTAGTAATGTTATCTACTAGGTATCGAAGTTACTATATTAACTTAACAAATTATTATAATTAACTATTATCTAATTTACTAAAACGCACGTGTGCTAAAATATATAAAATGTTGAATAACTTCGTAACGGTTTGAGCACAAAATTATGGTACTAAAGCAATTTTATTTTGGGATGATGTACCTCCAGCGTAAAGTTGGAGGCACACATATAAGATGTTGAATAAGTCCATTACGGCTTGGGTACAAAATTTGTATTATACGGCAAAAATTAGCACGAAATGATCACAAAATTATCGCAATAGTGAAATTTGATTTTGGTGATGGTGTATCTCCAGCGTGAAGTTGGAGGTACACATATAAAATGTTGAATAACTCCATTACGGCTTGGACACCACATTTGTATTATATGACAAAAATTCGCACAAAATGGGCATAAAATTATCGCAATAGTGTAATTTGATTTTGGTGATGGTGTACCTTCAGCGTGAAGTTGGAGGTACACATATAAAATCTTGAATAACTTCATTACGACTTGAGCACGAAATTTGTATTACACGGCAAAAATTGGCACAAAATTATAACGTGTCAATGGCTTACTTATCGTTTTGTCGGACCTCAGATGCAAACGGAAATATCTGTAACTTTTTTCGGGAACTCCATATTGAGTTCATTTTTGGAGTGTATAAAGAGAATGGGCTGTAGCAAACGAAGATGTGTCATAGATTAAAATTGAAAAAAATAAACGCCCTAATTTAATATATCTAAATGCAAAACGAATCGCGAGAGCCGTATTTAGGGATAAAATACGTATTTCAATACATACATATCTATTTTGAAAACCCCTTGTATGCTAAGTAAAAAATTTTTTAATAAATTACCAAAATAGATTTGTACCACTCAAAAAACAAGTAAACAAATACTGACAATGAACATAATAACAAATGATAAATAAAAACCTGTAAAAAGACGACAAGATAATGTTTCTTAAAAATCTTTATGTATTGTGCTCAAAAAAATCGTTAATGCCGTTAACAAAATTGTAAATTTTATTACTTTAAACTAGAAAATTTAATAAATCCAAACTAAAATTAATTTTATTCAATTTGTCCGACGTATTATGGAAATATTTAAGTTGGCCTCAAATTATTCACTAACAAAATTGTATGTCGAAACTAGAAACGTGACTATTATAACCCAGTTTTTTCTGCTCTTTTCAAATAAACAGTTTTTAAATTTTTAAATACAGGGTGTTCATTTTTAAGATAGATATGTATGTATTGAAATACGTAAATACGGCTCTGGCGATTAATTTTGCATTTAGACTTTAAACGATAAACTAAAGAGAAACACAAAAATGACAAACTTCATTATTTAAAAAATAAAAAAATTATGAATTCCGAAATAAAATTTAATTCATTTGAATTTAAACCGATGTATTACCAAAACATTTAAGTTTGTCTCAAACTAGTTATAACAAAATTCTTTGCGGAAACTTGAAAAATGTATATTTTAACTCAACTTAAGTTCGTCCCTGGATTAACATTAATGTTTATATGTTATCAGATACTTACCGGAGAAGAAGAATATGTTGCGAATATAACGAAAATTCACAATATGGTTCGTGAGTTATCGACAAATAAAGGAATAAACAAAATTAAAGTCTGTCCAGAAACGAAGTGAAGTAATAAATCAACATGTTTAACAGATTTCAATGGCGTACCGATGTATTGATACTTTTTCGAAAAGGGGGTTAAAAATGTAGAAGATGTGTAACCTTTTATCATTAATTAATTATTTTGACGCATTTCATCTTATTAAATGTTCAAATTGACCTCCACCTACTTCCATGCAATGGTATAAACTACTGACTGTAATAAACTGAAATTTGACACATGGGTTTGTCTAAACATTTCGGTTTATTATAGTCACTAGTTTTTGAGGTATTTTAAAAAATTTAAATTTTTTTAAGTTTACTACCCTGTAACTTTTAACGAAGCTTTCTTGATAAAAACTTTATATGAAAAACCCAATTTAAAATTTTATCAAATAATACGTGGGTTTATTTTTGGCCACCACTAGTGAATCACCTTGTTTATCAGAAATTGCTAATATCATTATCGATCACATTTTTAGGAATTTTAACTAATTAATTACTAATAATTGAACTAGAAAGTATGTACTGTATTTGGAATGACACTTTAATAGAATTTAATGTGTTCTTAATGATATAATTAGGGGAGAAATATGGTATGTAATTATAACGATAGCCTAACTAATGATTATTGTCATATCATATCGGTATATCATAAGGTGTACTTACGCTGCAGTATTGAGTTTCATTGGAATGGCATCGAGTCCTGAATTTATTCCAAAGAAACGCGTGAAGAGGTCTGCGCTTTCTGCCAACAAAAAACTATTGTGCTCAATGTGTACAATTATTTGAAATGCCATAATCCGTTGAAAACAGTTCAAGAGACAGTTGATATGTGTTCACATATGACTGGCATTGGAAAAACAACAATATTCAGACTTTTGCGTGAAGACAAAGTTTCTGTGCGTGAGCCTAGTTTATCTCATGGTAGAAAAAAACTGAAATACCCGAATATGTGAAAAGTACAATTAGAAGAATAGTGCATTTGTTTTATTTTAAAAAGAAATACCCACATTAAATAAAATTGTGTCAGTTGTGAAAGAGGAAGAGGGTATACCCAATTTAAGTAAAACAATGTTGTGGCAAGTTTTGCACGAATTGAATTTTTATGGGAAAAATGAATAGGAAATCAGCTCTCATTGATAAGGAAGAAATTGTATGTTGGAGAAGAAATTACCTACGAAATATCTCTAAATTACGTTCTGAAGGCAAGAAAATTTATTATTTAAACGAAACGTGGGTAAATGAAGGTTATACTGTGGGAAAAATGTGGCAAGAAAAAATGTAACCAGTGGACGACAGGTTTTTTAGAAGGATTATCTACAGGTTTAAGACCTCTTTCAGGAAAAGGGCGACGCTTAATTATTACGCATATAGGAAGTGACGAAGGCTTTGTAGAGGGAGGTTTACTGCTATTTGAATCAAAAATACCGGTGATTACCACGAGGATATGAATGGGGATGTTTTTGAGGAATATTTTGAACAAATGTTAGATTTAATACCAAAGGGTTTCGTAATTGTTATGGACAATGCCAGCTACCATTTCAGACAAATCGAACGTTTACCTACAACTTCCTGGAAAAACACGTTATAATGGAATGGCTTTCTTCAAAAAATATTGCTTTCGAAAATGATATGGTAAAAAGGGAACTACTAAGTCTAGTACAAGGTGTTAGGACAAAGTTTAAAAGATATGCAGTTGACAAAATGGCAGCAAAACGTGATATTTTTGTTCTACGCTTACGGCCATATAGAATTAATATGGGCGCAGGTAAAGAAGGTGCAGTAGCGAGAAATAATACCACGTTTAAATTAAGTGACGTTCGACAACTTTTAATGACTTCTTTAAGTGATGTGACTGCGGAAAAATGGAAAAAGTGTATAGAACACGTAATGAAAAAGGAACAAAAAATGTGGGAACTTGACAATTTGATAGAAGTTACTATAGAGCCTATTGTAATTTCAATACGGTCAAATGATACTTCTTCCGAAGAAACAGATGAATTTTCAGAATAACTGTATTTTAAAATTATATATTTATTATTTTTCCTATAAATTTAATTTCTTGCTATATTTTATTATACCTTAAATTTTCAAACTCTATAAAATGGTTTCTAACAAACGATGTGTTTTATAATTACAATGATATGTTTAAAATTACTTTCAATAAAACACAATAAAACGCAATCGTAATTTTTTGTCAGCAAAACCCATGTACACGCCTATCATTTTAGTTTAGACCTCAAGAACAGGTACGTCCCATTGTTAACGGATTAGGAGCTGTTCATAAATAACTTACGTTGAACACTATAGTATGGAAGCGGTATATCCTAAAACTAGTTTTAAAATCTTTTATGTATTTCATACAAAATCGTGTACCGCTTATATGTAAAATAAATGAACTATTTTAATTTATTACTTCGCTTTGTTTCTGGACAGACTTTAATAAAACACCCTGTATCTTAGTTATAAAGGATCGGAGACCTGTACAATATATGTTTTTTAGAATCATTTTGATGTCTCCTATTTAATCCAAAAATCGCCCTGTGTATTTAGGGTGGTGTAAACTTCTGGCATTGGAGGATAAATCTAAATTAACTGTGAAATATCCGTACAATAAACATTACCTTGCAATAATTTTCAATGAAGAGGCTAATTCAGTTTTATATATTAACCTTAAAAATATTTATTGTATTTCAGAAAAAGAATAAACAGAAACGGGCTCTAATCAATCGAATCACGCTGACTGGTCACAATTTACTGATGCTTAACCGTTATTTGGTACATCAAAAATCGATCACATTGTAAACATTGCCAAACTTTAACCTGTTAACTAATAATGGTATGATATTAACAAATGGTGGTGTATGATTTATAAATACGTAAAAAAAACACATTACATTTTATTTAATTAATGCTAAACATCTACAATCGAAACCGACAATTTGAATCTTGCACAGAACTTCCATATAAGCTTCGAAACCAAAAATACCCGCGAAGTAAGAAAGTTTTAATCTCATGAGCTATTAAGTTGGTGTCGCCTAACGTCGGTTTTGACTATGGATCGACAACGGTAAGTAATTTGAGAATTTGATCAGCTGACAAATTCGTGCTAGGCATGATAACTGGTTTAATGTCATTAATTTCGGACGTTGTGGTCAGAGAAGCAAACTGTCACTGGTCCTTACGTAGATTGGAAAGGAAGCCTCTTAATTTCCAAAATTCAACACCTATAGTATCAAAGATTCTGATAATTCTAGAACTACAAGCATATTGATTAACGTCACTTTTCCTTTCATCACAATCGGTAACTCAACGGCGCCAATAGATTCAATAGCCTCTCCGTTAGCCACGGTAGAGGAATCGTAAGATGTAAAGAGACCGTCACGTGATATGCGCAAATGACCAAAATGAGTTGATCGAGTCCATGTATGTTTAAAGGTATGGTTGGTCTTAGTACACAACCACATTTACCATTTCCGTTCGTGACGTTATTTGGTATTAATAGGTGGTCTCGTTATATTTCTGTTCTTAACTTCGTCAAACAAAACCAGTTCTTTTTAGAACTAACTAAACCTCATAGTGAACTTGTCACTTGTTACCTGTTTGATAATGAATCAAACAAAGAACCTAGGATAAAAGGGTCAAATACTTCACAGCCAAACAAGAGAGGTAATTAATTGAATTTGTTCTAAATTAAACACCTATTAATAAAAAAATTCTTGCAGGTAATTGCTAATGTTAGGAAGTTTATAAGAGAGGAAGTTAATTCTGAAACCCCATTGGTACCTCTTGCACATTTTAAACAAAGAGTGCTCGCTGCAACTGGTATTTCAGAAAGTTCTTACAAGAGAATCTCAAAAGAAGCTCGCTTTGTGCAAGAAGGTGCAAGCACTTCATTTTCAAGTCCTCGTAAGCACAGACCGAAAACAACTACAAAATGCCAACTTCCTGAGAGCGAAAAACATATTGTGAGACGAATTGTAAACAACTTTTACATTCATGAAAAGAAGCGACCAACGGTTAAAAATGTTTTAGCCAAATTACGTGAATGTGATGTACCGTTCACCGGATGTGAATCAACACTCCGTTCTCTTCTAAAAAGCATGGGGTTTAGGTATAATAAATGTTCATTTTCGAAACATTTCATTTTTAACATTGTTTGTTACAGATGGAAAATAACAGACACTAATCGAAAAGTGTTAATGGAAAGCTTCAATATTCGACTACTTCGTGTAAAATACTTAAGAAGTTTAATTAAATATCGCAGTGAGGGTCGTCCAATAATTTATACCGATGAAACTTACATACACAGTTCACATACTGCATCAAAAGAATGGTCTGATGGTTCATTACAAACATTAAAAGCGCCAAATTCTAAAGGAAAGTGTTTTATTATCGTTCATGCTGGCAATGAAAACGGATTTATACCTAATGCTTTACTCATCTTTAAGTCTGGATCGAAAACTGGGGATTATCATGACGCCATGAACTACAAAAACTATAAGCTGTGGTTAGAATCACAATTAATACCAAATTTACCTGAAAGAAGTGTATTAGTGATGGACAACGCATCTTATCATAATGTCAAAGCTGAAAAAGAACCAACAAGTTCATCACTGAAAATAAAAATGTGTAATTGGTTAAGAACTAAGAACATACTGTTCGATGAGAAAATGACAATGAAATTATAAAATCGCATAAGTCTACAAACCACACATTTTCTATTGATTTAATGCTGGCAGAAAAAGGAATAACTGTGCTTCGTCTCCCACCTTATCATCCTGAATTAAACCCAATAGAAAAGGTATGGGCACTTGTTAAAAATTGGGTAGCTCAAAATAATGTTACATTCAAAATGAGTGATGTCGAAGTCCTGACACGACAAAAGTTTGCCAGTGTAACAAAAAAACAATGGTGTTCCATATGCAATCATGTGAGAAGGATTGAGCAAGAGTATATGGATCAAGAACATCTTTAGATGCAACATGTGAATTAGTGTTTACTGTAAATACTGGTGATAGTGACATGTCCAAAAGTGAATCGGAATCTGATAATGAAATTAATTCCTAAGTAAATTAAAGCTATAAATTGCTATATTTTTCACAATTGTTTGTTAAGATTAGGTACTGATAAAAATATATTTCAGTTAAAATATTGCATATAATGAAATTCTTACATTTTAGCGCATAAGTTCAACAATGTTTTTGATTTGTTATTACAGAAAGATTTCTCACAAGCTTAGTTGTGAAAACAGTTAGACTTAAACATCATCTATGCGATTGTTATTTGAATAATGGAAAACTTAACAAAATTATTAAAGTTATTAATTCTTACAAATGTCAAATTGATAAAAATTTAAACATGTACCTATAGCTTTAGAGTATTTTATATTATGAAAAAGTAAAATTAAATTAAAAACTGTAACTTCTTATTTATCCCTTTGAAACATTTTGTGAACTTGTACTGGAATCGATGGTTTTAATCTTCGCCTTGTGCAAAGCAGTGGTCGCTACCTTGTGTGAATCTTGAAAAATTAAATAAGTACCATATACTTAATTAGATGATTTGGATCTAATGATTTATATTTTGATTGAAAATTGTTTATTGTGATTACTCAGTTAAGCAAGTAATCCTAAAGTGATTGCCAGAATCTTCCCCATTTAAAGGTTTTACGGTTCACTACCTATAAAGCAATATTTTTCTTGTATTTATTCTCTTCACCATATTGTGTTCACTATGAACGAAATTGAGAATAACTAATTACAAAATATACTTCAACGATATAACTTACTCACCCAAACAGTATTTTACTTGCAGAATATTTTACTTCAATTTAATTCAATCATGCAACATAACCTGCACAGTGATTCCATGTATAGTATTTTATTTCTAATTTATTTTAGACCCTCATTTTATATCTCTTTAGCTTATATTTTGTACGATTTACGAATAATTGTCGTTTCCAGTAAAGAAAACCATCACTAATGTAATAGACAACAGCTGATCGCCCCCTACACTAAACATAAATAACAACGCCAATGAAATGAAGGTCGTTTCAAAGTACGCGCAGAAATAGTCACGTGACGGTCTCTTTACATCTTACGGTTCCTCTACACTTAATTTTGTCCTTAGAATTTAATCTAATCTTGAGTTGGCTTAAGCGTTGCCGGGTTTTACCGCCGCAAATTCTTCAACTTGCACCGCTATCCATTAAAGCTAACACGTCTTTTCCTAGAATTTGAACTTTAACGAAAAGCCGCTGGTCATCCTCAGACTTAATTTTGTCCGCAGCATGGATCCATGGCATTTTAGTTCTTTGAGCACTTAGGACAAATGTGTACGGTCGCGTTTTGATGACCGCATTAGTATCAATACTGACCCGTTTTTGGGCGAGTGCAATCGCTAGCAAAATGTTGGTTACTACGGCAATTCCAACACGACCTCAAGGGTAAAGTAGATGAGAGTTGAGCTTTCAGAGCAAATCCTCGAAGACTCCACATTTTTATCCGCTGAATGGGCATCCGGAATACCTAATAGCGCTACATCAACTTCTAAATCAAACTTTCGGCAAACAGATGGAACAAAACTTTCAATAGATTCCATACTGTTCTCGATAAGCCTACCTAAATTGATTAATTTGTTAATGGAATTGATCGGGGTTAAACTTAAACGTGACCGATAAACGGGTGTCAAATATTTGCGTAAAATCTTTAATTGAGCCTCTTCAGTTAACTCAAGCTTGTTAAATAAACCACACATAATCGCTACAAAAAACCAATTAATTCCTTATCAGATTGGGTTCGTTTCTTAATTTGATTTAATTATTTTTTATCAAAATTAATAGGCTGGAATTGTAATTTCAAAAGAAGAAAAGATCAAGTTCACACGAAGAACTGATGTCAACTCTAACTGAACGCACATAAATTAGCTGATTCTCAAAGAGATCTAAACATTCGGCAAAGAGTTGATTGTTTTTAACGTTACGAAATATTTGGTAGACGGGAACATTTCGAAAAAAGAATTCAATGAAAGAGATTTATTTTCACCCGAGTACTTAAATCCCCACTTCCAATAAGGAGTTGATTTTGTAAGGTTGGATATCACTGGTTCTAAGACTGGAGTACACTGACTAACAGTAATTATAAGTCTTTCATCTATGGTACTGACTACGTGGCCACTACTACTAACTGCATTATGGGTGGGTGGTATTTTAACCTGAGATTTATTAATTTCGGTAGTAACCTTCACTAAAGGTTTAGAAATGCTTTCTACCGTTGCCACTTGCCTGTCCAGTAGTTCATATTTTGAAACAAGTATCGCTATATCTTGTAAAAATTTATCTTTGATTTGAGAATCGTCATCTTTTTTTGGAACGGAATTTTTAATTTTATTAAACGAATGCTTAAATTTCGTTTCGATAACTGACAAAATTTTCGAGGAAGGTTGTAAAATTAGTTCACAAATCAACGCGTCAATTTTGGAAATAATTAAATTGATGGCTAGTTTATCCGTCTCAAAATTAAGCGGGTATTGTAGTCGGGCAAGAACCTTTATCCCCGAAGATTCGTCAACTAAAATTGTTTTTAACATCTCCCCCACGTATACCTACTTCGTACAAAAGCTCATCCTGGCTTAACTTTAAAACGTTTAATTTGTACATGATAATCGGTAATTATTACGACGTCCAATAAACGATAATATAATCTTAAAATCGATTTTCAAGTCCTTCAGAAAAGAAAAATACAAACGTTACATCAAAATGTCTTCGTCAATTATTTCGTGCAAAATTGCACAATTAATGGAAATCGTTAAACGAATTATTAAACTTTAGAAGAAACTTACTTACGAACAACAACTCAAATTAAAACGTGCGTAAATGCACGCTAACCCTTAAATTCGTTCGATAGACTTTGACGTTAGAAATGTCACATAAATTCAAAACGACAACTGTAATGTGAGAATTTAAAATCGAGGTCTGGCACGTTAGGCCGGCCACACACGTAACGGTATACATGACAGGTAAACCTGCGCAGGTTTACCTGTCATGTATACCTGTGCAAACTAGAGTCCACACGTAACGGTATACCGTACGTTTAGCTCAGTTGAGAGATGGCGAGCCAACAAGATGAAGATGATATGATAGCTTTAGTCGGATTGTGTGTGGTTTTAAACAGTAAGAAGAAGAAGTTTAAACGTAAAATGTGGAGTAAAAGTGGCTTACTAAAAGAAATGATTACACTCATACAAGATTATTGAAAGACTTGGGTGGTGAGCCTTCAGACTTCCGTAATTATTTGCGGATGGATGAAGTCGCCTATGAACAGCTGTTGTTACTCGTGACTCCATTAATTTAAAAGAAAGACACGGTTATGAGGAAATCGATTTCTCCCCATGAGAGATTAACTGCGACTTTGAGGTTCCTTGCAACGGGCCGATCGTGCGAGTGTCTCAAGTATTCTACGTTGATATCACCACAAGTTCTAGGCAAAATAATTCCAGAGACGTGTGAAGCCATCTATAAAGTGCTGAAAAACGTCTATTTACAGGTATGTCAAGCCATATTGCACAGAATATTCTATTGATGTTCTAAATGTCAAGGTAGGTTAAAATTGAAATATTTTAAATTTATTAGAAATTAACTTATATCAAAATTCCCTGATGAATTCCATTAACGGCTCTTCTAATTCAAAAAGTATAAGAAGAAATATATATATATATATATATATATATATATATATATATTTAAAAATATAAGTTAAACTAACGTAAAGTTAGCTATTCTGTTATAGTTCAACTAACTATAACCCCGTGGTTCTTGAAATTTTGAAGCAAAGAAAACACCTTACGTAATTATTGATTCTGTGGTATATTGGTAAATAAATATACACATGTTATTAAACATTTCTACTTTATTTCATAGCAACGTATTACAGTTTTTAAAGAGAATATTTAACTGAGTACAGAGACATGATATTTGATAGTGGGTAGAACATAAAAAAGAACTGTTTGGTAAAACAAAAATGTTTAGTAGTAACATTGAATATAAATAAAGAAACAAAACAGACTATTGATTTTTGTCATAATTAGCAAAGTAATCTGCCATTGATTGATGAGGTGGAATAACGTCATTGCTAACAAATTCAGCTGGTGAAGTTTGTTGTGGATATTGGCCATAAGATACAGCTGCTAGAGGACTCGTTGTGCTCCTACTTGACCCAGGGGTGTTGGTCAAAGATTCGTAGTTGTACGAGCCAGTATTAGGTACGTCAAACATACTCATTTCAGCCTCAAAAAGGAGGTCGTTGATTCTTTTTTCTAGGATCAAACCCTGGCGTTTTTCTAAGGCCCTAATTCGCATTGCAATGGATTTGCCCATTATATCATATCTGTCGTCTTGGCGTGATGGTTTCTGAAAGTGGTCTCTGACTGAGACTAAGACACCAGTTGTCAAGTCTTCAACTTTCTTTTTTTGCCAAATTAGGTCGGGAATAAGGAGGTAGGCTTACCGCACGTGTATCTGAGTTGGGTCTTGGGACCACAGGCGAAGGGACCTCGCTATTGATTGATGTTTCTCTGCTCGGTGTTGTAGCTGGTTCACCAACATCCTCCTGAAAAAAAATATTTATGTACTAGGTGTACCCATCCAATGATTACACAACAAAATACTCTTTTTTACATTGGTTTGGAAATTGTCGATTTAATGGTTTATCCTTGATTTTGAAACCCATAATTTAAACATTGTTTACTCACGTTGAGAACAGTTGTTATGAATTTAATTTTGTTCCAGTTTCCTAACACCACTGAGAAATGGAAAGTGATTGCTGAACAGTTTGAAGAGAAATGGAATTTTCCCCACTGCCTCGGTGCCATGGACGGCAAACATATAGACATAGTTCCTCCAGCGGATTCCGGATCATATTATTACAACTATAAAGGCAGACACAGTATGGTACTTTTTGCAATAGTGGATGCTAAATATCGGTTCCTTTTAGTGGATTTTGGGACCAATGGGCGTGTTTCTGACGGAGGTGTTCTTCAAAATACTAAGTTTTATGAAAAGTTACAGAGTGATGAACTTAAGATCCCAAAACCATGCAATGTTACTGAACATTTCAAAGAGGTGCCTTACGTGTTTGTGGCAGATGACGCCTTTCCCCTGTCAATTAACATGATGAAACCTTTCAGACAAGCACAACTAGATTCAGCTGTAAAAGAAATTTACAACTACCGAGTTTCAAGGGCAAGGCACGTTGTCGAGAATGGGTTTGGAATACTAGCTTCCAGATTTCGCATATTCCACACTCAAATCAATTTGGAGCCAGAGAACATAGTAAAGGTAGTAATGGCAACATGTGCATTGCATAATTTCTTGATGCAAACACATCCTACCATTTACGCTCCACCAAACAGTACGTATCAAGAGAATGACGATGACGCTACTACTAATGCTGGGTTAGATACCAATGAATCGAATATGATTGCATTACAACGAGCGAGCTTAGGGAATGTAAATGTGGCCGCCAAAAATCTCAGAGAGGAGTTTGCTACATACTTGGTCAATGAAGGCAAACTTTCATGGCAAGACCAACGTGTTCTTCGAAACAAAAATTAAAGTGAAAGACTAAGTGAATCATTATCAAGTGAATATATATTTTCAGCTTAGTTGAGTCAATGACATTCACCAATCCATGCACAAACAATACATTAATACATATCAATTTTGTCCACAATTTAGATACGTAGATATTGTCGGCTGATGCACCAGACTTCATTGACAAGTCCCGTTTTTTCTTCTCTTTACGAACATTGCTTCGTAAACTATTAATCTTTCTAATCACAGATTTCTTTGTTGCATCGGGTTCCAGTTCTTTCAACTTGAGCACAAGTTTCGCATAAGCTGCATCTCTTTTCGCGATCGTGATACTTTACTTTTTACCCGCCACAGGCACGGCTCGAGTTTATACATATCGATAAACTCTTCAATTACTTGGTTGCGTTTACGACTCGACATCACTAGCACCAGTAGCCACAAGATAGTCCGCTAACTACAAAACACAAAGACAAAAGACACTCTCTTCACAGGAAGAAGCCTTAACTAAACAAAACAACTGCGCAGGCGACGGGACGTACTCACACACACGCTCAGGTCTAGGGTATAACTGACGACTGCGCAGGTACAAGATACCAAATCTCCGTTCCTGTCAGGTCACCTGCGCAAGTCACTTCGCCTGTGCACTTTCGCCTGCAGCCACTGGCACACACGCTCCGGTTTGCCTGCGCAGGTGACCTGTACAGGTTTACCTGTCATGTATACCGTTACGTGTGTGGCCGGCCTTAGGCGCTAAAATGTTACACCCTCAAAAAGATGTAAATAAGTCGCGAATGGGTTGGATCTAATAAAATTCTCACTTACCAAATTAGTTAACGTATGCTTAAGTACCTCTTAATTAAACGTAATTAGGGCACCACCTTTTTTTAAATTAAAAAAAAACTTACGCAACTCGCTGGGGAAGTCTAAAAAAAGGAAATTCCTCCCTGAAATATGTTTCGATAAATTTCAACCAATAAACCAGAGATTCGCAACTGGTTTATTAAATTATATCAAAGGGATGTTCAAGATTCAAACTACCTTCCAAACAAAATTAACACGCGTATAATTAATTTTCATAATTTAAATAAAGGCTGATCGATCCTGCCCTGACGCAACTTAACAAATTCTAAAATTATCCTACACGCGCGCGCCTTATCATACCAAAACGAGGACTCAATTTTGTTTAAGGCGTGTGTTATACAAGTAAAATAAAAATCCCCCTTAATTCCTAACCTAAACGTTATTAAACTCCACGGATTCTTTTAAAATTTCTAACGGTTTTAAGACGTGATTTCCCAACCGTAATCGTAAAGTTTGGTTCTACTCACTGCGATGTTGTTGTTAGTCGCTTATCACAATGTTCCTATTTTCTTTTTCCTTTTGACTTGATGATCGTAAAAAAATTCGCATAATACGTTTTCACTTACCATAACCAAGAATCCAATACGGGCCGTTACTACATCACATGGAACACTTTTAAAAAAAATCCGTAAGTTTTGCGAAACTGTCTTTTTCCTTTAGAAAGACCGGAATGGTTTTACCGTAATGATATATTTCATCATTGCCTAACTTGTGAACGTTACAAAAACATTAAAAATGATCTCAACCCGGATCAACCGTCAACTCTCTACACAAAAAAATTCAACAAACCTTTTTTTTTTAAAATTACGCCCACTTTTTATCAACTAAAACCATAATCAACAAATTAATAGTGGTGTATCATTTATAAATACATAAAAAATCCCATTACATTTTATTTAATTAATGCTAAACATCTACAATTGAAACCGACAATTTGCATCTTAAGCCGGTTTTCCACTAAACGAACAGTTGTGTTTTTGTTGTATCTGTGTTTTCTACAACCTGATAAACAAAAACAAAACTAAAACAAAACCAAAACTCTTGTTTCCATCAAGCGGGCTACATTTTGTTCTAGATTTAGTTTTCGTTCTCGGTCCTTTCCACTGATTGTTACCAGTTTTTATTTATTATTATTATTATTATTTAATTATCAAGCATATAATATATTATATTATATATTATAATATATTATAATTAATAATATATAATTAATATTCCGATCAAATTACCAACATGAATAGAGAAGAAAAAGATTTTTAATTCTTAGTAGTGGCTAGTTTATACTGAAGTCCTTGGAAAAAGAAGTAGCAGTGTATATATGTATGGTATCTATAATAAACTAGTTATGGCTGTAACTACATGTGTCTATAAACTAGCCAAGAAAACACTTTAACCACA
Source organism: Abscondita cerata (assembly GCA_030710515.1). Classification (NCBI taxonomy): domain Eukaryota; kingdom Metazoa; phylum Arthropoda; class Insecta; order Coleoptera; family Lampyridae; genus Abscondita; species Abscondita cerata. The sequence goes on from JALBCR010002354.1 coordinate 330,130, forward strand.
GTACATATATATTTTGTAGTAGCTATAATTTATTTATGATTAAAATGTCAACACAGATATTGGGTTCGATCACTTTTATGGAGAAGAGTAAATGATGGTGCTGCACAATTGATGAACGATATCCAAAATGATGACATTGGATTGCATGAGAACTACGCTCATCATTTCATAATTTTCAGAGAATGTCTTCCTCTGATTTTGAAGAGCTAATTACATTAATTGGCGGAAAAGTTGCAAAGTTAAACACAAATTTTAGAGATTCAATTTCTATTAAGGATCGATTAGCAGTAACACTGAGGTTCAAAGCTTAATGTACTTATGTAAAATATCAGTTACTTCCATATCACGAATTATACCAGAAGTGTGTGATGCCCTAAATGAAGTTCTTAATGATTACATAAAGGTAAGCAAAAAAAAAAAGTATTTTATTTATTTCTGTTTAAAAATCCAAATTAATTAATCTAACATTATCATATAAAGAAAATTAGTAAGTGTTCTTTTATTTGAAAAAAAATGAAATATAGTATACATGTATTCATATTTGTTTGAGTTTATCCAGTATTTTGAAAAACTGATGCAAAAGCGGTTTGTAATATATTTGTATTTCCTTGTATTGGATTGAATTAATTCGAAGTCTCGTTTATAGTAATTTGTTGAACATCCTGCTCAGACCTTGTAGTTACTGTTGAATTGCCAGATAAATTAGTAACCCATGACAATGGGGAAGGCGAAGGCACTGAGGAAAAAAATTGTACATTGCTTTGTGGAAGGTGGCATCTGCGAGCATCAAACAATATATTTGTAATCTGCTGTTGCACAGATATCTTCGAGAAATCTGTTTTAAGCTTCTAATATTATGAGCTATCATTTCACCAAATACATCATATTCATCACGCTCTCTTCTTTCATACATAGATTTTATCATATTAAATACCTGTGTGCTTTGATTGTCCTGCTCCATATTTATATTGCTTTTCTTTTGGTTTTTATTTTTGTTGTTGTAAACTCCAATGGTGTAGCGAAGTTAGGTTTTTCAACCTCGGATCTTTCACCTTCACCTTCGAGGTCACTTAGAATGTCAACGGAATTTTGAGTCTCCGGTTGAGGGTCTTCATCTGAAGATTCACTTTACTAAAAAAATAAATAACTTGTATAATTTTATGCTAATCTGCTTAAAGGTTACTTAAATTATAATTTATTTTAGGTGCCCAACAACTCAGTACAGTGGCAAAAGTTAGCAAATGATTATAACACAAGATGGAACTTCCCAATGTGCGTGGGAAGCATGGATGGGAAGCATGTTGTCATACAATCACCCAAATATAGCGAAAGCGAATATTTTAACTATAAGGGCACATTTAGCTATTGCTTTCTTTTGTTGTAGTCGATGCGAACTACAATTTCACCTATGTATACATTGGTTGCCAAGGGCGTATATTAGATTGGGGAATTTTTAAAAATACCGGCTTTGCCAAATCCTTGAGCAAAGAAATGCTTAGTCTGCCTCAAAACACATCCCTTCCAAAAAGGCAAAAACCAGTACCATTTGTTTTTTTAGCCGACGATGCTTTTCCGTTATCACCAAATACAAAGAAACCGTAACTCAGGTCACCACGAACGCGGATCTATGCAACGCATTTTTAATTACCGTTTGAGCCGAGCAAGAAGGGTGGTCGCAAATGTGTTTGGTATACTGGCATCTGTATTTCGTATCTTCCGAAAACCTTTACTACTAGAACCATCAAAAGTAGAAAAAATTGTGCAAACTTGTGTTTTATTACACAATTACCTGCACCGAAATGCTGAATCAAAAAATAATTATACACCACCGGGATCATTTGATATAGAAGATATAGATTCGGGAACTATTAGAAATAGATCATGGAGGAATGAATCACAACCAACTGAATCGATGTTGCAACTAAAGCCTGTGGCAAGGAAATCTTTACAAGAAGCACAAAATATAAGAAACGAATTCTGGGAATATTTTATTTCAGACCATGGACAAGTACCCTTCCAATTAAAATATGCGTAAATAAACAGATCATTACAAAAATTTTGAATATATTTTGATGTTAGCAATTCGTAATTAGTTTTTTTGTGAATACCTAACTCCCTTAAAATTTAAGTTAAGAATAAACAAAAAACTTACCTCATATTCTCCACCGATCTGAACGTCTTTTCTGAGTTTATTTTTGTCATGGATAAAACTCATTGCGTTATAACCAAACCACTTGGGTGTAAAATGCTGACCCGCGCCAGATTTTTTCATTTTTTATAATTCAGCTTCTTTCACGTTGATATTGTGAAATTATGTTTTTAATTTTTTCTATCAATTTTCATCCATTTTTAATTCTAATTTTTATAGTTGGCATCCTTTGTTTGCCACAAATTTTATGTTCCTGAAAGCATCTATTAAGGTACAGATTTCTTCAGTAGTCCACTGGCTTTTTTGAAACTTTTACCACCTACAGACATTATCTGGAATAACCAATAAATAATAAAAACTTAAACTTCTTTAAAATTATTAAATTGATATGTTAATTTAAGAATATGTTATACACAGTGTTGTAAAAATACTTTTAAAAAGTACTTGAGTAGTTACTCCAATAACTTAGATTACTTAGATGTAGATTTTAATAACTACATTTTTGTCTTTCATAAATTAAATAACGAAATACAAAAATAAAATATAGTTCAAAACCGATATCAATATTTATATACGATTTACATCACATGGTCGTCGTCGATGATAAACTGTTTCATGGGAAATATATGGGTAAAAATAGACAAAACCAACATTGAATAGTCCAAAACTGTAAATCATATTACTTAATAATATATTGATGTTTAAATAGTAATAATAGCATAATAATAATCGAAATAATTAATTATTTAGTAGATTAATTAATTACATAATAATAATAAAACAAGGATTACAGTTGTTAACTAAAATTATTTTGTAACATTTTTTGAAAAAATATTCAATACTTAAATTCAAAATACTTTTTATTCAAATACTTTACAACACTGGTTATACACCAAATTACTTGAATTAATTATAATATTATATAATTATACTTTCGTATACTTACTTAGCTAGTATTCAGGGTACAAAATTTCGTGTTCAGATTTCAGGCACAACACGTTCGAAACCTTTTGATGTTACCGCTTCCGAGGGACACAAAAAACAAAAACTCCAACTGTCGCAACAACACGCCGGTCTTCAAAATGTTTGCCAAAAAGTTCCAGTTTTGTTTTTATTCGACACGAAGCTTGTGTTTTGTTTTTGTTTTGTCCGTTTAGTGGAAAACCGCTACATTGGAACTTCTGTAGAAGCATTCGAAACCAAGATACCCGCAAAGTAAGGGAAACAATATATTTTTTAAATTTTGGGTCGCACAGAACTATAAAAGCAAAAAAGCAAAAGTGTTCCTTTATAAAAATAGAACATATCTTTATCTGAACGCTGGTAACACTGATTTGATATTAAAACGTCAAAGCTGTCAAGTTACGTTCGGCTTTTGGAATTTAAATCGAAATTAATGTTTAGTAGATGTTACAAAATCTAATTAAAATTTTAATTACAATTATATTTTTAAACAATGTTTTAGTTGTTTTCTGTTTGAACGTGATTTACAGTAAGACCTAAATAGCGGTCACTTAAAATTTGCTGCAAAACTGACCGGTATATAGGATGGCCGTTATTGGGAGGAAAAATTATTGTTATGCGTTGTTTATTAAAATCTTTTAAGTATGGAACATAATACGGTTCGCTATAAGGTACTATATATCTGCATTAAAAAAATAACTATAAATGTGCTGATGCAATATTAAATAATTAGACGATATAATAATGGAAGGGTTATACATATTGAATACATAATACATACATTTACATAATATGTACCTATTTTCTAATTGCTCGTTATACCTATTACAATAATTAATTACATACATATACATACCATTAAATTACATGTTTGTGAAATATTTTTGAATTGAGGTTTGTTTTACAATTTTAAGTTTAGTTTGTAAAACAGAAGATTCACATTTTGATAAAATTTTAACTACCTTCTACCGCTAGCTCACTTTATCATTAGAAAATAAAAAACTTTGCACATCTCTTAGTTTTAACACACTTCACCCATATCTTTAATGTTTGACGTAAAACTTCGGATTCTTCTGCACCACTTTCATTGTTCAAATCACAGCCTTCACTATAGTCTGAATACTGGGGTTTTCGGTCAAAATATCACAATCAATAGATGCATAATTTTCAAGGCTTACACGTTGATTAACTTCTAGTAATACAGAAAAAAGATGAACTAGTGGAATTGTGTCTTCTTCATAAAAATCTTCTTGCATTTCTGAGAATCCCGCTTTTGCAAAACATTTAGCAATTGTAATAGGCGAAACGTTTCTCCAGGCTACTGATATCCAAACTAAAGCGCTGGTTAAATTGATACTTTCTTCCGCATCTTAAAAAAGACGTTCGGTATTTGTGAATGTTAGCAGTCTTTTGATTAAAAACTTCCTGTAGGCCATCTTAAAGTTTTGATAATTCCTAGATTGAGTGGCTGGTAATGGGATGTGGTGTTTAGGGGTAGAAAAACAATGTTCACATTTTCAAGATTTACTTTGGGATGAGACGTAGCATTATCCAGAAATAATAAGACTTTTTCACTTTTTCATCACAATTTTTTAGCCAGGAAGCCATAATCTCTACCGTCATCCAAGCTTTTTTATTAGATATCTATTCTAAAGGCAAATTGTTGATATGAGAGCCTTTAAAGCATCTTGGGTGTTTAACGGATTTTCCTTATCACCTTCCATATTTGTACAAAATAAAATTGTCAATCTTTGTTTTGCAGGTTTTTTACTACTACATTTATCGTTTTTTAAAGAGAACGTTTTGTTTGGCATCGCAAGGTAACAATGTCCGGTCTCGTCAGCATTCTACACATTTTTGGGTGAATACTCATTTAATATTACTGACAGCTTTGCTTTCCAAGCTTCAACAGTGTCCAGGTTAATATCAGCTGACTCCCGGCAAATTGTTTTAAAGGTTATGTTATGTTATTGACAAAATTTCTAAAGCCACCCATTTAAAGTTTTAAAATCCGTCATTTTTAAATTTTCCACAACTTCCAATGCTTTCCCTTTTATTAAAGGTCCAGATATAGGAATATTTTTATTCCTAGCTTTACAAAACCAATTGTAAACTATTCAGTCAATTTCTAAACCTTCAGTTCTAGGAAATTTTCTCTTCTGCTCTGTATTGGAACCTTCTTTAAATAGCTTTTTTAAATCACATTTGTTTTTTAAAATATCGTTAATTTGTGTTCTTCCAACACTAAATTTTTCAGCCAACTTTTTGGCACTGGTATTGAACTTTTTACTTTGCACAATTATACCAACTATCTCTTTAAGAGACAAACGTTTTTTTTTTAGCGACATTGTAATTTTTCTGTACATCTATATGTAACAGCACTGTTGAACATACTAACTCAAACTATGTACGCAAAATACGATTTTTGGGGTGAGCTTAAGGACCTTTTAATTGTACTTTCTCTGTAATGATTGTCTAATGTAAATCGAACAAATTCTTTAAATGCGTTCTTAAATACTGGTAATTACTTAATATGGATATTTCCGTATAATTGGTTTTTGACTTGGAAAACTTGGCCGGTTTTAAAGATGGCCGCTTTAAAGAGGTGGCCGAAAATAGAGGTTTTACTGTAGTTATAAAAAAGTTTAAAAAGTCCGAAGTTTTATTGTAATCACTAGGCCAGTAAGTTGGTTTGCCAATAGATAAAAAGGAATAGTAATTTTTATGTATGAGTTTAGCTAGATCTCTTCCCTTCGTAGTTGTAAGTTTGGAGTTCCATAGGGTTGTTTGCTATTATAATCACCTCCGGTTATAAATTTTGAGCCTAGAACGAAAATGGTTAACTTTTATATTGTGTTTCGAAAGACAGTATATAGAGCATACTGTTAGTTCATAGGAAAACATTTTGACTTTCAGTGAGGTGACGTGTAGGTGGTTTGTTTCATATTTCAGCAAAACGTAATGACATATGTTACCTTTGATTAGAATGGCAGCTACTGCATGTGCTGTATTGTCAGGGTGATTTGTGCAGTAAGTAAGAGACTGTGGTATTGGGAAGTAAGATCTATCAGAAAAATGAGTTTTGCTAACGAGAAAAATAGCGATTTGTTGTGTTTCAAAAATATCTCTACTTCTGTTTTGTGTTGGAGGATTCCATTGGCCTTCTATTGTGCAATCCATTTTGCAATTTTGTTGATGAGCTTTGTGAGCATATTTAAAATTGAGTTAGTGTGTTGCATTAACTGACAAAATATATTCTTAAATTCTTCCAGGAAGGTGCTAAAAGTTATTGTGTTTTCTTCTGTTGGATGTAGGTTACTAGATTTTTTTTTGTTTGTTTGTTTGAATAAGTTTGAGCATGGGCAATTGAATGGTTGAATGCATTCTGCAGTTTATGAATTGGTGTTGTATATTTGATGTCTGGTGAATATTTAATCTATTATTAGCGTTATTGGTTTTGTCCATTGAGCTAAACCTTTGATCTTTGAGTGGTTCAATAAGAATGTCTCGATTCTTATAAATTTCTTTATTATTATCCGCCGGTTCGAGGTCGAGATAAAATAGGTTAAGTGATTCTTTGGACTTTCTACTTTGACCACTAAAAATTTTTGTGAATTTGTGTCCCTAAATTACTTGACACATCTTTAATGTGATTTATGTCTGTCGGGTGATGTAGGTTTTTGATAACAATCCTGATAGCCCGCCCTCTTAGGTCGATAAGTGGGGTGAGTTATATCTTATGTCTGGTTCGTTTGTTCGTTCATAAGGTATATTTGTGTTGTGTGATATTTAAATTTTTATTCCATTTTATCATTGTTAATAATATTTTAATTATTCCTATTTTAATTTTTAATCTCTTGACATCATCCTTTTTATGATGATTAACTTTTTTGATGACCATCAACTAATTATTGAATAAGTCTTGATAAAACTCTCACATAGAGAGCAAAGCGTCGGCAACTATTTCAGTTGTTTTTTTGTACTTCACCTCCACCCAGAAGGGGTCTAAAACCAAATCCTACACTATTAATTTAAAAAACTTTGGAGGAAACCTCACCTGTAGAACAGTTAATTTTTATAATGTTATCGGATTATGTTTTAGTGTTTTAATTTGTCAACATTTACAATTTGGTTTAAATAATTTATCATATCTCGCTACTGTGTAACTCCATATACAAAAATTGGAGAAGGTCTTATGATAATATTGTTTTGTTCCTGAGCGTTGCTGATATTTAGTTTGCCTACTTCATTTAACAGACTAAATCTATTATTTGTGGGTAATTAAATATTATTATTAAAAACTTTTGTTGTTTTCCTTCATTTGGTAAGTGTTACGGATTGCCATGCGATTTTGCTAATAGAGTTATTATTATCGTATTTGTTTAGTTTTTTGTCATTCTGTATACAGTAAATCCTCTATTTTCGGCCACCTCTTAAAAGTGGCCACCTTTAAAACCGGCCAAGTTTTCAAAGTCAAAAACCAATTATATGGAAATATTCATATTAATGACCCTCCTAATAGCGACCACCTCTCGATAACGGCCACGGTCAATTATTTGTAAACTTTCTTGGAAAAATGCATGTAATTCTACCTCCCATTTCCGGCCATTCTTAAGTAAGGTCATTAGTAGACAACTGCTTAGTGTTTAAGTTGTGCATAATATATAATTGTTTCATTATGTGAGGCTTAAAGCAATTACGAATAAATAAATAAAAAAGAAAAAAATGCAATTAAAGGCTCAACAAGCCCACTACAAAAATCGTATTTTGCGTGCATAGTATGAGTTAGTGTGTTCAACAGTGCTGTTACATTAGACGTTCCCAGAAAAATTACAATGTCGTTAAAAAATTGATATAATTGTGGAAAGTGAAAATTTCAATACCAGTTCTATAAAAGTTTTCTGAAAAAACTTGTGTTGATAATTAAATCGAGCTATGGTGTTTAATTAGCGATACCTTCAAATATATTCTTTTAAAGAAAAAATTAAGCAAGCAACGTAAATTACCTATTTTCTAAAACGTGCTTAGTGTAATGATTCATTCTACAGTCCTTCTATAAGATAACCCTTGCTGAGATTACCTGCTGTTAGAATTGTAAATGATACCCTTAAGCCCACTTCACAATGTGCAAACTTTTGTTTACAGAAATTGTGGTGTCCAAGTTTTAAATTTCATGAGTGTGCTGTTTTGATTAATAGGCGGGAACTGGTTCTGTGATAGGTAAAAATTATTACCTGTTTGGACTGGCTGACTTAGAGATTGAAAGTTTTTTGTTTGTGGAAGTGGTGTATCGCAGCGTACTAGTATTGCACACAACCGCACTCCTCAAAAGTGAAAACGTGATTATAAACATTTATGTACAGAAAATCTACTTATAGTAAAAAAACAAAACAAAAATTAATTTTTAAAAACAAAGTTTTTAGGTCTGAAATTCCATCTTTAAAACACCCGAACGGCACCTTACAAAGATTCGCAGTTGACCGGCGCGATGTAGGTTCCGCCCCTTTGAACTAGTACAAGTACAAGCTGCGATGCAAAAATCATCAGTTAATATCTGACATCGGAGATGAAAGATTCTCTAAAGAAACGGACCACTCATGTTAGCAAAACTATAAGAAGAAATACTACTCAACGACAGCCTTTAGACCGCGAATCTAATAATAGTTATTTTAGTGTGAAAAGTAACAAATATCGGGCAAGTCGAAAACAGTATTTTGCTTTCAATGAGTTAAGAACACTGTTTTTAGACAACTGCCTACATTTTTGTTTAAAATGGAACTTGAAAATGGTTAAGTCATTTCATCCCGCCAAAATAAATTCAGCAATTAGATTAAACAATTTATTCAGATTTTTCAAAAAGTTGGTAGGGATCTTTGCATTAAAAAAATGGATGTTTTATAAAAGTAAAATTATTCATTTTTGTGGTTTTATTATAAATTTTAACAAAAAACACAACTCCTGTGGGAAATTCAAACCGATGAACCGCGTATGTAAAAAGTATTTCAATGGTATAACCGCTAGTTCCATTAAGACCTTCCAGTAACATCAATGATAACGTGTTATATAAAACGTTTTATTATATCTAAGAACGATCAATTTTCAAAGAAAGGTATTAGAAATGCAAATTTTTTTTCATTCATACTTGTTCTCGTAATGTCAACAAATTTTTTTTTGATAACATCTTTAACTTTGAAGTTATCGCAGTTGAGTCAATCTGCGCATGTGCCACAATGGCTTGAGAAAATCACAAAGAAACATTCTATACTATACATGGTCATTGATAGTCGATGGTAGGTTAGACGTTTATGGAAAACGGGACATAGTAGTAATCTGAAAATTTGGTTACTGTTATAAATAGACACTATTTATCTTTCTGAAATATTCTTATTTTGGCGGTGTTGCCGCTTCTACTCAAAAGTAGTAACAACTTAGTAGTTTTAGTAGTTTTAATTAAACACTCTGTATATTATTTAATTTTTAAAATTTCAAATTCTTACTGATAATTTTTTCTGAATAGTTTTCTATACCTATCAACACCGGTTTTCGAGATAATAATTATTTTCAGTTATTTTCTTTCAAAATATAATCCCACAAAATTTAAATTTAGCTGTTATTTGAACTCATATAAAGCTGAAATTTTAGATGCAGTTTGCAAAAGCCTTGCATTTAACAGCTACTTAAATAAATTTATTTTATCTTATACAGGGCGGTTTAAATTAATGATTTTGACGTAACATACAGAAAACGTTAAACTTTATTTTTCAAATGGAACACGCTATATATTACTTAAAATTTTGATAGACAATTAAAATGCCTTCAAGTTGATATAGCATACTGCTATAGCTAACTCGTCAACTTTTCGAAAGAATCGCAATAATGATTAAAAATCACAAAGTTTTGACGAATCTATTTATTTTTCATGGACAATGTGGCAAAATTGTGGCAAAATTAGGATACATTTTATTAAATTTTTTACATGTTTTTGCCACAATTTTGTCACATTGTCCATAAAGAATAAATAGATTCATCGAACGTTCATACAGTAGTTATTTCGCTCTATTGTAATTTGTGAATTGAATAAGTATTAAGTAGAGTAATTATCAACTTGAAGGCATTTAATTGTCTATCATAATGTCAAGTAATATACAGGGTGTCCTATTTGAAAAAAAAGTTTTCATCTTCTTTGAATGTCAAGTCAAATTCATTTATTTTTAAGCTATTTGAACTAAACTAAATTTAAATTTTGGTGGAATCATATTTTGAAAGAAAATAACCTAGAATAATTATTATCTCGAAAACCGGTGTAGATAGGTATAGAAAACCATTCAAAAACAAATTATCAGTAAGAAATGCAATTCTAAAAATTAAATAATATACAGGGTGTTTTATTAAAAATTACTACTAAATTGTTACTACTTTTGAGTAGAAGCGGCAACACCGCCAAAATAAATATATTTTAGAAAGATAGATTGTGTCTATTTAGGGCAGTAGCCAAATTTTCAGATTACTTCCATGCCCGGTTTTCCATAAACGTGTAACCTACCATCGACTATCTATTAATGACCCGCATAGTTGGTGATCCCACTTTATACACAAATATTCACAAATTAAAATTATATTTCTAGGCCAATTAATAGAGGTTAAATTAATTTGGATATAAAGCCAACACGCGATTGTCATTAATTAATTTGTTGTTAACAAATTAGCGCAAAAAATGTCTTTTTTTTAGATTTTTCGTTCCTGACTAAATACTAATAAATAAATAATGGAGTAAAAAAAAACGTTGTAGAGAATTAAAATACGAAAAAAATGATCACAAGCACGACTCGATCGGATTTTTATTATATTAATTGAAAATTGTAAAACTATTTCCCCTCACTACAATTTGGTTAAATTCACAAGTATTTATCGCAAAACTGGAATATTTATGTTGTAGTGTGTAACTTAAATTTGCAGTCTTTTTAAAAAATTGAAATCGGCCGATCTCCCGAATATTCAGGCTTCGGCAAAAATAATGCACAAAAAATTTGAATTGCAATCTGTAAATAAAACTAATTATTTGACAGCTCCAAGATCTGGCACAAATGAAGTACTTATTAAAACCTATTATGTCCCGAAGTCTGATCACTGTAGCTCAAAAAATGGCAGCTTAATTAATTTAAAGATCAATCGTTTTTTCGGTTTTTTCGGAAAATAAAAATTCAATCAAGTCATGTCTGTGCTCATTAAATTTGTATTTTAGTTTTCTACAACGTTTCTTGTTACTCTATTAACATTGGTTTATTAGTATTCAGTCAAGAACAAGAAAACTAACAAAAAGACGTTTTTTTTGCACTAATTTTTTAATCACAAATTAATTAACGACAATCGCGTGTTAGCTTTATGTCTAAATTAATCTACTCATTGTCCTTGATATTATGGCACATGTCTCTTCCTATTAATATTTTTGTCACAACTAGGTACTTTTTTAGCTCAGCTTATTCTTAATACAGCCTGTTCGTGTAGTAATCTTGCCCTCTGATATTGTCTCTTAAAAGTTAGTTTTCAAAATCCAAATTTAACCATTATTTTAAGTTTCGTTAAAAAGCTAGAATTTAAAAATATTTTCACTTATACAAGGTATCCCATTTTCTTGGATTACCTGTCAACTTTGATATCTCGCGTTTTTTAGGTTATTATTTGAAACTGAAAATTCAAACTTTATTCATACTTAGGGCGGTAACGACCCTAATTTTCCATAATGTAAAATGTGACATATGTTATACAGGGTATGAAAGGCTTAATAGAAATCAAATGAAACACCCTGTATATATTTTTCCAGATCGATGTAGAATTAAATTGTCTTCAATTTTTTTCATACATATTTGTCTACCAAAAATTCACTGTTAGCCGTGAACTCGTTTTTTTTTTGTAAATTATTATTCAAAAATTAAGTAAGCGATGAAATTCAAACGTTAAAAGTATATTGTTATCACGGTTGTGTTAGTAATTATCTACTCTGTTACAATTTTATTGTACCTTTGTATTGTTAAAGTAATAATGAGTGAATTTTGGACAGCAGAATTAGTTACCGGAAAATCGAATGGAAAAAATACTTGGAAACATGTATCTTCAAGTACGATAATACTAATTAAAATAATAATAATAATAATAGTAATAATAATAATAATAATAAAATAATAATAATAATAATAATAATAATAATAATGTTTTGTTGATCACATTGTGTACAATAAGGTATAGGTTCAACTACATTAGTTGTTCTTTCCACCTATCCTTGAAATTAAACATATTAATAAATTATAATGCAGAGCATAGAGTATAACTTAAATATTATGTATAAAGATTAACTAAAAAAATACTTAAGCAAATAATTCTGTAAAATGTAAGTATAAATACATAAGTTTAATTAAAAACTGAAAATATAATTATAAAGAACTAAAATATTGTTAAATTGAATTTTTGACTGTCAAGCAAGCGCGCTCTTAGACAATGAATTAGAAAATTGTGGTTTGGCCCAATTAGATAGCGCTTGGCACTTTAACACACACATGCCGTTACAGTTAACTGTTGGCATTTTTCTTAGTTTATACTATTTATACGTGTCAATGTTTACACGAGATGTCGCAAGACACACATTTTACTTATGTTCATTGCTCCACGAGAGCTTAAAAGACCAACCGCCGTCTTGTACAGTCGTATACCGCATTTAAGTATACACCCCTGATGAGCTCACAATAAGAGCGAAATGCTGCATCAGGTGTTCTTTTGTTGCGTGTGTACTTCTGTACAAGTTATCTTGGCTTTATCGGCAACGTGTGTTACAAGCATTAAAGCTATCGCTTAGATAGCGCTTTGCACTTTAACACACACATGCCGTTACAGTTAACTGTTGGCATTTTTCTTAGTTTATACTATTTATACGTGTCAATGTTTACACGAGATGTCGCAAGACACACATTTTACTTATGTTCATTGCTCCACGAGAGCTTAAAAGACCAACCGCCGTCTTGTACAGTCGTATACCGCACTTAAGTATACACCTCTGATGAGCTCACAATAAGAGCGAAATGCTGCATCAGGTGTTCTTTTGTTGCGTGTGTACTTCTGTACAAGTTATCTTGGCTTTATCGGCAATGTGTGTACAAGCATTAAAGCTATCGCTTAGATAGCGCTTTGCACTTTAACACACATGCCGTTACAGTTAACTGTTGGCATTTTTCTTAATTTATACTATTCATACGTGTCAATGTTTACACGAGATGTCGCAAGACACACATTTTACTTATGTTCATTGCTCCACGAGAGCTTAAAAGACCAACCGCCGTCTTGTACAGTTGTATACCGCACTTAAGTATACACCTCTGATGAGCTCACAATAAGAGCGAAATGCTGCATCAGGTGTTCTTTTGTTGCGTGTGTACTTCTGTACAAGTTATCTTGGCTTTATCGGCAACGTTTGTTACAAGCATTAAAGCTATCGCTTAGATAGCGCTTTGCACTTTAACACACACATGCCTTTACAGTTAACTGTTGGCATTTTCTTAGTTTATACTATTCATACGTGTCAATGTTTACACGAGATGTCGCAAGACACACATTTACTTATGTTCATTGCTCCACGAGAGCTTAAAAAGACCAACCGCCGTCTTGTACAGTCGTATACCGCACTTAAGTATACACTCTGATGAGCTCACAATAAGAGCGAAATGCTGCATCAGGTGTTCTTTTGTTGCGTGTGTACTTCTGTACAAGTTATCTTGGCTTTATCGGCAACGTGTGTTACAAGCATTAAAGCTATCGCTTAGATAGCGCTTGGCACTTTAACACACATGCCGTTACAGTTAACTGTTGGCATTTTCTTAATTTATACTATTCATACGTGTCAATGTTTACACGAGATGTCGCAAGACACACATTTTACTTATGTTCATTGCTCCACGAGAGCTTAAAAGACCAACCGCCGTCTTGTACAGTCGTATACCGCACTTAAGTATACACCTCTGATGAGCTCACAATAACAGCGAAATGCTGCATCAGGTGTTATTTTGTTGCGTATGTACTTCTGTACAAGTTATCTTGGCTTTATCGGCAACGTGTGTTACAAGCATTAAAGCTATCGCTTAGATAGCGCTTTGCACTTTAACACACACATGCCGTTACAGTTAACTGTTGGCATTTTTCTTAATTTATACTATTGATACATGTCAATGTTTACACGAGATGTCGCAAGACACACATTTTACTTATGTTCATTGCTCCACGAGAGCTTAAAAGACCAACCGCCGTCTTGTACAGTCGTATACCGCATTTAAGTATACACCTCTGATGAGCTCACAATAAGAGCGAAATGCTGCATCAAGTGTTCTTTTGTTGCGTGTGTACTTCTGTACAAGTTATCTTGGCTTTATCGGCAACGTGTGTTACAAGCATTAAAGTTATCGCTTAGATAGCGCTTTGCACGTTAACACACACATGACGTTACAGTTAACTGTTGGCATTTTTCTTAGTTTATACTATTCATACGTGTCAATGTTTACACGAGATGTCGCAAGACACACATTTTACTTATGTTCATTGCTCCACGAGAGCTTAAAAGACCAACCGCCGTCTTGTACAGTCGTATACCGCATTTAAGTATACACCTCTGATGAGCTCACAATAAGAGCGAAATGCTGCATCAGGTGTTCTTTTGTTGCGTGTGTACTTCTGGACAAGTTATCTTGGCTTTATCGGCAACGTGTGTTACAAGCATTAAAGCTATCGCTTAGATAGCGCTTTGCACTTTAACACACACATGACGTTACAGTTAACTGTTGGCATTTTTCTTAGTTTATACTATTCATACGTGTCAATGTTTACACAAAATGTCATAAGACACACATTTTACTTATGTTCATTGTTCAACTATATTGGTGGCAGTTGGTCGGGCAGGTTGTTTTTAATGTATTGGTTGGCGACATAAGTACTCCCGGCTTTTTAGGATTCAACTGTAACCGACGTGTTACGTAGTCCGATATAGATTGCAAGTCTAAATTTATTAAAGAACTGCCTAGTAAAATATGCCTTGCATGAGTAATATAACTGAGTGTCATCCGCATATTGCCTAATTTTTCCATGCTTTATCGTACTGTCAAGATCAAAAACATAAATAATAAATAATAGTGGTCCTAAACGGAATCTTGCGGGACACCTCTAAGAACTATTTTAAAATCAGGTGTAGTGGCCATTTGAACTGCTTGAGATCTGCCAGTAAGATAAGATTGAAACCACTTGATTGCATGTTGAGATAAACCAAGATAATGCAAAACAGCGAGTAAGATTGAGTGGCTTATAGTGTCAAAAGCTTTACTAAAGTCTAGGGGCGTCAAAATTGTGCATTCAGAATTATCAATAGCTTGATATGTATCGTCTACTACAGTAGTTAACGCAGTTATGATACTGTTGTTTGTCCTGAATCCGGATTGCTGTGGTGGTAGGTAATTATTGTTGTTTAGAAAACTTATTAACTGTTTCTATACTATTTTTTCTAGAACTTTTGATGGGAAGCACAAAATACTGATTGGACGGAGATCATTGAGACTTAGTGGATTTTGCACTTTTGGCATGGGTTTAATCAAAGCTTTTTTCTACTGAGATGGGAAAGACAATTCAAGTAAAGAAGATTTGATGATGTTCGTTAACACATGAGCACAGCAGCTTGAAACACAGAGTTTTAGAATCTTTACTGAAATGCCACCCACTCCACATATATGTTTATCAGCACTTAGAGAAGACACAGTTTTCAAAACTTCTTGTTGAGATACTGGTTCAAAATTGAATAACATTTGGTCGTTTTAACCAAATTATTAAGATAGAAATTAATAGTGTCTGTGTTAGTAAATAAATTAGTATTGTTCAGATTTAAAAGTATGTATTTATAGTATCAGGGCACTGTAAGCTCATTGAACTGTACCAGAAAATTTGTTCATTATATTTAGTTTATTAAAAGTACACCACAGTGAACTGGAGTTTTTGTTCTTGTTAATTAGGCTGTTGAAATAAGCGTATTTTTCTCTAGCAATTGCTTTCCGTGTGTAGTTTCTTAATTTTTATAGTATATTTTTGCAGATTCTTTTGCAGATTCATTCTTAGTTGTTACGTAAGTAGCAGATAACGTTGGAACTTTAAAGACTCCTGTAAATAAGTTGTTACTTAAAAACAGATTCCATTCTTACCGTGTAGAACACCATTTCAATATCTGACAAAAACAATTTTTAATGCTAGCACGATTATAAAAATTCTCGTATTTGACATTTCCAGTTTATTCAGTTATTTGTTTTGGACATTTAAAATAATCTGTAGAGTAAACCGTGTATTTTCGATAAAAAAACGAGTTTTATGGCTAACGGTTGAGTTTTGGTAGACAAACATCAATAGTAAAGTTGTAGAAAATTTAATTCTACATCGAAATGGAAAAAATATACAGGGTGTTTTATTTGATTTTATCAAGTTATTCATCATTTTCGATTAGAGTTTGACATTTTTTTTCTCATACCCTGTGTAAGCAACGTCAACTTTTAAACCTTGGACAGTTAAGGCCTTAAATTTAAATAAAATTTGCGTTTGATATTTAAAATAATAACCTGAAAAATATGAAATATCTTAAAGCCAAAATAGGGTTTAAAAATCGATATCTTAAAAAGTATCACTTTTTTAGTAAGACCATAATTTTTCACGTAGATTCAGAATAAAAAATATATGTTTCCATTTCAAACGTCAAAGTTGACAAGTGGTCCATGGAAATGAAACACCCTGTATAATTGGAAATATTTTTAAATTGTAGCGACTGAAGAATCTAAAAGACTGGTGAAAACTGATTTTTAAAGAACCTACTTTTTAAAGGCAATATCAAAGGTCCGCGTACTACACGGACAGACTGTATATCGCAAGAGATACAATTATTTCTTATCAAACAATTGCGTCTTAGATAAGTGATTGGTACACTCAATAATAGCAGTATTGGATTAACAGTTTCATTATAGTTAACATTACAAAAATGAAAGAAGAGAAAACTAGTGATGAATGTGTTAAACGTAGTTGGTATGAGTTTTACTTAAGTAAAACGACTAAGAAATGGGTTGATGAGAAAAGAAAAGTTGACGATATTGGTGGGTTGTGGAGGATTCATGATAATTTGTATGATGTTACTGATTTTATTGAGAAACATCCAGGCGGACGGTTTTGGTTAGAAGAAACCCAAGTAAGTATTCAGATGTAATACTTTTTTTTTTGACAAGAACGTTTAAGAATTAATTAAAATTGCAATGATTATTATTTTTAAGAAAGAAATTGGCAATGCCGTTTGTACTATATGGAGATTCAATAAACTAACCAGCCTTCAGGCACAGTTTCAGAATATATTTTATCTGAGATCGACAAATAAGACTTGATATAAACAGGTTATAATTATTATCATTTGGTTATATTTATATAATTTTCTGTTTTATCACTCACGGGTCTGATATTCTTCCTACTTTCTACTTTGTGGTAAGGCAAAGTTATAACTAACACAGCCACCTTAACCAATTTGAAAAATCATGAACAGTTCTGTCATTTTTGACTTTAGCTCTGCCATTTTTGACATTAAGATAAAAAATAATGGGACATTTTTTGTTTAGTATTTAATTTCCTATCAATTGAGAATATTGTATACAGGGTGTCCTATTAGAAAAAATGGAACAATTTGACATAACTCGCAAACGCGATGTTCGATTTTTATTCTGTTTTCACCATTGTGTTGAGAGAAACGAATGCTACTTTGCCTATTTAACCGAACCTCTAGTTCTAATAATAACAAAGTTAGCAATAGTGCCGACTTAAGTTTGAAAATCTTGTATATGTATATATTTTTATGGTGGACTATTGGAATTATTCTATATTAAATCTCATAACTCGGAATTTTTTAGTTCTTAATTACTTTCAATCTAAATTTGTGCTTACCAAGCACTTGAATATTTTTGGCTTGAGATGATGAGTCATCTTTTATATTTTTTTCATTTCACATCAAAAAATTAAATAAAAAAACACTTTCAAATAAAACATCAACGTTTTGAATCCTTTAATTTAAAATCTTTCTGTATATTTATTTGATTAAAGTTTTATTTTTTCTTTTGCATGCAGTTAAATGTAACAATATTTAATAAGATAATAGAGAATATGTTTACTTTAGTGCTATTAATGAACGGGTTATCAATGGTGTACAAGTTAATATAATTAACAATCTTGCAGGTCATGATTTTTCATATATAATAACACAAGCGAGAACATTTTTGTTTCAGATTCTTACGAAAGTGTATGCCTTGTAATTTGTAACAAATGTAACGAGACAAATTAGACAAGAAACTTGAGTAAAGCAAAATTATAACAACTAGTATTCATATAAATTAATTAATTTTAGAAACACTTCTGAAACGTAAGACCTCAGCCATTTTTCACTTATTAAAACCGATATAGTCCAGTCACTTTGGTAACGTAAGATGAAAAAAATTATTTTGTCGAAAAGTAGGCCCCCGCTTCAAAAGTTAACTTTTTAACAATTTATTAAAAATTTTTCGCGGATTTTATTGTTTATTTCTCTGTATCTATGTTTTAGAGAAATAAGTCTTAAGACTTTTTAGTCAGCTATAAATTTACAACATATATTTTAAAATTGTAAAATTTTTTTAATCTATTATTATTAATCACAGTAAAAACTAGAAAAAAATATTTTTATTGAATTTTTCTAATATCGCTCTGTTTTATATCTATTGGTAAACTTCAATAATATACGTGAAATTAAATTCGACCAAAACTAAACAAAATGATATGTGTACCGTTTCGAAATAAATATTAGTTTTGTTATAATAATTTTTAAAAATGAAACTGTGTTGCCTTATAGCTGGATACGAAATTATTTTACAGAAATATTCTTTAGGTGAATTTAAGAATGTAATAATTATTTCCATAAAACAATTATGCAATTTTTAGCAACTTTCTTTGAAAAAATGGGTTTTTGTTATGAACAACAATAATATTAAGCAAGAATATGGAGTAAATGAAATAGAATCGATTCGTAATAAAAAATTTTAAGTTTAAAAAAAAGATGTCATTTGTTTATTTAGAAGCCGAGATATAAACAATTTACATTGTTATTGCTTATTCGGTAACTAACGAATATTGTGAACTAAAAAAATTGTACATTGTTTTCGACATATTGGCAATAAAGCTACAATAGTTTAAGAAGCTTACAATTAGTAGTTTTTACCAAAAAAAATTGCAACAATAGCTCTCGGCGGGTAGCGCAACGTGATTCGGAGCACAGCTCTCAAGCGCGTTTGTAAACTATTGCATATTGATTGCTAATACATCAAAGACGACGTACAAATTTTCTTAAATTACAATATTATTTGGTTACCAAATAAACAATAACAATGTAAATCGTTTATATCTCGGCTTCTAAAAAACAAAGGACATCTTTTTTTTTTAATTTAATTTTTAAAATAAAAATTCTCATTTATTCTCTTTAAAAAAATGTTGAGTACAAGGATAGTTTAGACTCGGTTTTTAGTAACGAAGAACTGTCTCTAGCTATATTTTACTGATAGTTTGAATATAATAATAATAATAATAATAATTGTCTTTTATTGGGCATACTTGTTTCAATGCATGACAGAATTAAGGTACAATAATATAATTGTTTCTACAAATTACCCAATAGGTCGAAGTTCAGAATGTTGTGACGTCACGTCTACTCTTACACTTAACCCTATAGTTAACACAAAAAACAAATTTTACTTTACAAAATTAATGCCAACGAGAAATGATTTCAATAATATATAATTCTGATTCTAATTATAATTCTAATGATTCTAAAGTATTACATTATTGTTTGTCAATTGTCATCAAAAGGGCGATTTTTAAAAATATTCAATGTAACCGACTTCAAATGTTCTTGAAATGAGTTATACACCTTACCAACATTATAAGAAAATGATCTTTTGAGAAAATTGTTATTTCATTTTTTGACTTTATATTAACGTTATGTAAATATCTCTCTTAAATTGAATTATGGTATATAAGTAATCAGGTTTTTTTATTTAGTATAATTTTATGTATTTGATATCCATAATGCAATAGTCTTCTATTTGTCATATTTAACCACTGAATTTGTTTTAAAATGTGACATATTCGTTTGTACTCTCTAATTCTAAAAATTAATCTAAGACACGAGTTTTGCATTAACTGAATTTTCCTAATATCTATGTAATCTGTATGTAATCTAAACAGAATCACAAAAATTAAAGTGAAATAAAACAAGAAGTTCACAAGGAAGAAGTATCTTCATATTTTGATTTAAAATGTGTCTGTTATTGAATATTAACTTTAAACTTACAAATGACCTTTGTATCATAACTGAAACGTGTTTTTTATATCGTAAAGTTGAACCAAAACTTTCACATTATCTATAACTACTGATACATTATCAACACTATTGTCACTTTTTAGTGTTCTACCAAAATGCATAACAGAACATTTTTGTGGGTTAATAGTTAAGCCATGATCCGTTGAGTGTTTAACAAAGTTATTAATATCCTTGTTTACACAGTCGTTTGCAGTAAGAATATTTGAATAAAAAATATGTAGTAGTTGCGAATCATCCGCATAAAAGTGAGAATCACAATGTTTTAAACATTTTTCTAATTGAAAAGTATATATTGTATATAACAGTGCACCTAAAATAAATCCTTGAGGAACACCTGCAATTAGTGGTAAAAAGTTAGATGCATTGTGTTGATGGGTTACATATTGAGATCGATTATTTAAATAGCTTTTCACCAATTGGACCGCCCCGTTTTCAAAACCAACATAAAGTAATATTGATAACAGTAATTGATGATTAATAATATCTAACGCTCTAGAACAATGTATCAACGTCAATATGCAAAGCATAATACACTATGTCAACTTGACACAACACCAATTGATTTTTTTATAGTAACACTACCGACATTGATACAAGGCTCAACTTAGGCACATGGCCGACCGACGCTTTAACGTCTTAGGACAACGTCACCAAGGTAACTAAAAGAAACATACTTTAAATAGGACTCCTTGAACACGTTGTATATTGTTATTTGATTGTAACTTATAATAAAATGTTAATAACTATGATTAATCACTAAAACAGTTTTGTGAAAATCACTGAAAGTATAAAAACAAAATGATTATCAATATTAGGAGCAAGCAATTCTAAAAAGTTTACTGCGCCAGACAAATAGAATTGTTATAAATATAATAAATTATTACGATGATACCTTTGTCGTTTGGACATGATGTAGAGAAGCTTAACCAATTTCTTTGACACCTGAACAGTCAACACGTTAGTACCTAGTTCACCATGGATACAAACAACATCTGGATTTTTTAGATATTCCAGTAAAAAACAAAGAAACAAACTAAACTACACAGTGTACAAAAAAGCTACATACACGAACAGATATCTATATGCATTATCGAACCAACACCCAGAACAAAATTTTGGATTAGTCAAGACCCTGACTGAACGAGCTTAAAACATTTATGAACTAGATAATCTTCTGGCGGAACTCGAACATATTGAAAGCCATAGACCGAATGAAAAGAATTAAAAAAAAATTATCTTCAAATCAACCAAAGAGATTCACCAGGCAATCACTAGACACATTCTTTCAGCAGCCTGGATTTACCATGTATACATAAACACAACCAAAAAATCTATGCCCAAGGGACATCGCCGTTTGGGGCACACCAAAAAGTCAGCGGTAGCAAAAAATGCGATTAGCAATAGGAATTACATAATACTTTTTGTTCGAGAGCTCTAAGTTGGTATAGACAGTTAACTGTTATCACAACAGATGAATTAGAAGATCCACAAACATCTAAAAAATTTTAACAAAGAAAAAAGAAATCCTGAGGCTCAACCTGAACTGAAATCCGATTCTCAAAAACACCCGAACGAGATCATCCCAAGAACTGCATTTGACCGTCGCAATGTAAGTCCCGCTCTTTCAAAACCACTCTAAATACAAACTGCGAAGTAGAAATCAAGATCGGAAATAGAAGGTGCTCTAAAGAAGCAGACTACTGCTACAAGTAACGACGACCTTTAACCCAAAATCTAAGTGTGTACTTTTAGTAATTTAATAAGGATGAAAGAAAAACGTTAAACTGTTTTGAAATAAATCCGTTTATGTATTTTAACGTCAAATTATTGTGACTTTGAATTCTCCAAAGCAGCACATGTGTGCAATGAAAAATTAATTGATTAAAATGACATCATTTATTTGTGCTTATATTGAATTCTTTTGCAGGGTATGGACATAACCGAAGCATTTGAATCTCATCACATAAAATCCAACACGCCCCAACTTACTCTTGAGAAGTATTTTGTTAAAAAAGCAACAAAACCACGAGCATCTCCATATACATTTCACGAAAATGGATTTTACAAAACAATTAAAAGAAAAGTCCGCCCAATTTTAAAAAGTTACCAAAAGATTGCCACAAACAATCCAATATGTACACGGATTTATTGCTTTTGACGACGTTCTTATTTTCATGGTTAGCTAACGTGTTTTCGTCTTACTATCTCGTTATTTTGGCATCCATATCAAGTAGTTTTTTATTAGTCGCGGTGCATAACTACAACCACCAGCGCGACAATTTTCGAATGCTATATGGAGATCTGATGATGATGTCGTCAAGGTGACTACCTAATAAATGGTAAGAACTTATTGCCAATTTTGTTTTAGAGAGTACAGATTCATACATATTCTGAGTCATCACGCTTTCTCAAATTCGCGTGGAGATTTGCAACTAAATTTTGTTTATCCAGTAGTAAATTTTTTTCCAGAATCAAAGTCTTTTTTTACAAAATATTTCACATGGATTACGTGCACTGTCATTTTCTTTCCTATTAAGCTGCATCTTGTTGGTTTATAAAGTGAAATTTATTATTTTTTTTAATATAGTTTATTTGTTTTATTAGTCTTTTAGGAGTAATAATTAACAAAAAAAATTATGTGATTTCACTATTACCGTTAGTATTGCCCATGGTAATGTATTTCTATAGTGGGAAATCACTTTGGTCTACACTCGGAGTTTGGCAGTTAATTGTAATCGGTACCAGCACTATTGTTACCACAATCGCCTACACGACAACTCACGCACATCAGATCTCTACATAGAGGGAGATGCAATGAGGTATAACTACCATAATTGTAACTGTTTTTTATTGGATCTTGTTTTTTCAGACCAAAGGAAGAATTAGACTGGGGTGTTAGTCAATTAGATACCACTTTCGACAGACAAGATATTATGGGTAACCAGTTTTTGTCGTTTGTTATGTTTGGAGATCATGCGCTCCACCATTTGTTTCCTACTTTGGATCATGCTTACTTGCAATATTTATATCCGCTGCTTGAAGAAACTTTAAAAGAATTCAATTTCAAGAGCATTAACATTACCACTACACCTGGCATATACTTAGGATTTTTAGGCAAGCAGCAAGAGAGTTGCCTAAAACTATACCACCATTATTTAAAAAAGCGCTTTAAAAATTCACCTCATTACATTTAAGAATAGAAAATATTTAAAAAACATAGTTACAGAACCATCTATAATGTATTGTAGAGAATGGTCTTCGTGCATTATCTATTTTTGGTTTAGTCGATTTTTAAAATATGTACTTACTGAAGGGCGTGTAAGAAAACAAAAAAAATCTTGTAAATTAAATAAAAAGGTTTTTGAGCAAAAAAAGGTCAATATTTGTTATACTTAAATCAGTCCCATCATGGCTATAAGACAGACCGACATACAAAACTCGTAATGGAACAAACGAAATTATTCTTTAAAATTTTTTGAAAATTTGATATATTTGTTGTTAAATAGTTTGAATCCAATTTCTTTGATAGTTTGAAAGTGAAAATAAAAATTAATATTAACAGGTCGTAACCATAACTAAATGGTAACTTAAATTGTAATTTTGAAGAAAAAAATTGTTCTACAAATAAGTTTAAATGAAAATTTAAAAAAACTTTGTTTACAACTCTTCTCAATTCGAAAAACCTGGCAAACGCCAACGGTATCTACCATAGGTTTAAAGATCAGTGGTATTAGAAAAAAGTGTAACAAAGATTGGAGCTGATCTTGATTTCTGCAGTGGTCGTAATTAAAGGTGCTGAGAAAACAATATAAACCCGGCCACCAGGACCGAACCGCTAAAATATCCACAACAAACATAATGTATTTATTAAAAACAAATTAAATTTGTTATTTAAAAAAACGTATATTTAGTTTTATTTATACATTGTTTGGTTTATGTTAGAAATAAAACTGTCGTAATTAACAATAATTTAAAATCAAGTAATATTTCTAAAACGACGACTAACGGAACTCTGCTTTTGAACGAAATCAAATGGCTGCAAAGTCACATACGTCACTTGAGAGATACACTGCTGTATGTTGATTATGATGTGCCGCAATGCATAAACAGAAATACAATTGTTCGCTGGGTAAAGATGGAATGGTTCCAAAAAATTGAAAATATTCTGTACTTCCAATTTAATTGCACAAACAGAAAGTATTGGAACATAAATTGGTAACTTATTGTATTGTTTAAAATGTGTTTCAACTATAACAATACTAAAAAATTAGACAAAATGTCTACTTTGAATGCAGTAATTGTTTGTTAGAAAAAAAAGACCAAAAAGGTACATCCTGTGTTTTAAAATTTTTTTTTAAAGTGTGAAAAAATTAATTTGGTAAACCTTTCTTTAAACTATCTTGCAATATTTTAAACTCTACTTGAATTATGCGTCCCGATTTCATCACTCCTGTTACTAAACGAAGGATAAATAGATTAATCTAAGTACATGGCAATTGTCCATTAGGTGGCGACACCGAGTATCACTTCGATACGTTAAAAAACTGTAACTCATTTCAGTGATTTTTGTAGGCTTGCATTTGAGCTACGATACACTGATGAGTCTTAAATAAGGCAAAATACGTGTATTTATTGGCAAGAATTTGATATTGAGATGTTATTGGGCTCTGAGATTAAGAAAATAATTTTTTTTTATAATTTTGCAATTCACGTGTACCCACTAACATTCAAATTAAACTGGCTCAAAATCTCAGGGTTTTAATTTCACCGAGTAAACGTTGTATGCCGATAGTTTAATTTTTTTAGCTATTTATGCACCAAGTGCGTAATTATTCAGTAACGCCGTGGTGCATACAAGATTTTAATTTTTACTTTGTATTCATAAAAAAAAAGAAATGGCATCTTTGGGCTCACCGCTTATCTACGCAAATACTTATAATACCTGGTAGCTATGAAACAAAAACAAATTGTTTATTAATTGTCAAATTTGGCATTGAATTGGAATTATGAATGCCCTACCAGAATGTGTATAAGAAAATGCTGAAAAAGCGAGGGAAAGTTTGCTACCCGTTAAATCAAAAGCAAAATATGAAAAAGAATACTTAATTCTTTGTATGTATTACAAATTGTATTTTATAAAACAAATTTGATTATTCAATAATCATCAGTTAAAATCAAAACAATATTTTGAAGGCGTAATGAATTTATTACGCCCTCTTAACACGCCCCGGTTGTTATGGAAATGTTTATATATCTCGTATCCTAGGAGTTATTATTCAATTATAGTAAAGTGAAATATAAAAATTTTTAAATAATAATTTTTACAATTTTTTTTCTAGGAAGAATAATAATTTGTGCTTTTTAGCACAACACATTGAATAGATCTCACGATGTTACCAACAAATAAAACCAAACCGTAAACAACAACTACTTTTTTTTATTTACCCACACAAATAAATTAAAGGAACATTTGTTTTAAACTGAAATTGTGCAACCACGCTTCAAACTCCGCGAACAGATATTTAAATGTTATTCATGTTTAAAGTTTGACGTGATTAAACACTGAAGTTTTATTTCTATAAATTGGTTTTATTTGTAATTAATGTCTTAAGTGTCGTTTTTTTGTGAATAGTAAAAGTGATTGTTTTGATGTGGCTCGCTGATAACCTTACCCATTCAAAGAAATACAAACAGGTATAAAAGTAATTTAAATAAATTTATTATCAACGAATTATAAATATATAGGGTGTTCGGCAGAAGGGTGAACACAGGAAAATGACAGGTAGGTGGGGTCTTCTCTTATGTGCTCAGCCCATAAAATTTGACCTAGGCCCTACTTTGGGTTTTACCCAATTTTTAAAAAAAAACCCGACTTTCGCCTTTAAACTTCCATAAGTTTCCTTTTTATTGACAAGTCTGGCAACAATTAATTTTTTTCTGATCTTGAGACATAGTAGGTCCTACTTTTGTTTAATTTTTGTCAAACAATTAATTTTCTCCAAAAGTAGAGTTTCGTCAAAATCGTGATTTGAAAAAAATTACGAATAACTCCGGTTATTCTTAAAAAACATAAAGTCGCATACCGTTAGAAAGGGCATACAGTAGAGATGTTTACATAAAATCTGAAGCCATCGATCTCTTCTAGTTTTTTTCATTGCAATGCAAAGTTTGTCTTCAAATAATTTTCTTACCTTTTTTGTAGTTTAGAAGCTCCTATTTTTGTTAACCGGCATTCTTATAAAAAAATATTGATTACTTGACAGACCTACTATGTAGCAAGATCAGAAAAAAAATTGTTGCCAGACTTGTCAATAAAAACGAAACTTATGGAAGTTTAAAGGTGTGAACGCAACGAAAGTCGACTTTTTTTTAAAAATCGGGTAAAACCCTAAAGTAGGGCCTAGGTCAATTTTATGGGCTGAGCACATAGGAGAAGACCCCACCTACCTGTCATTTTCCTGTGTTTACCCTTCTGCCGAACACCCTGTATAACCGTTCCTGATTCAGTTTCAAATAATCTCAATATAAATATTAACGTTCAGAGTTAAAAATGATTTCCAATCGAGATAGTAATACCCTGAATGAGTCGGCAAAAATACTAATTGCCCAAATCAAAACTATACAAAAAGAATAAATTAGACAAGAAAAACTTTCAAAGGAAATTAATATAGATCAAAATATTGCTGAAATTGAAAATCTAAAAAAAGTTGTACTGCTGAGAAAAAAAATACTAAACGGGATGACAAAGTACTAATTCTTAAGGATTCTTCAGCAAGAGAGAAAGAAAGCATGATTATAAAAACTTTTTCTGATGTAATAAACTCAGCAAATACCCAACTACAATGACAAACTAATCGAATACCAAGATTGATTATCAAAAAAAAGGCGACAAAGAAGATTCAACAAACATAAAGCAATTCGTCACTCAATATCTTGTAAAAGAAAAATGAATAAAAACTAAAAATATTAACACAAAAAAAACTGAAGAATTAGTACTAAGTTGCATGAACGAAAACAGTGTAAACTGAGCTGGGCAAATCCTAAAAAAACTATCTGATTGTTACATTATGTTAAATTGAAAGTTGTAGGAATAGATATGTTCTTAGAAAGGATAAGGTGTATGATGTAATTAATGTAAACCCATGTTTTAATTGTGAAAAAATTGGTCATAGTGGTGTTAAATATACTAATAGCCCCTAAATGTCTAAAATGTGTTGGAACACAAAAACAAGAGAGTGTTGGAATAATGATAAAACATGAAATATAAAACAGGCGGTGTTGATAACATTCATGTAAATAAATTCTAAGTTAGTATATTACTGAACCACTAACACATACTTTTAATTTATATAATAATCTATAATAGATTGTATACATTTATCAGAAGCAATAACTTAATAAGCAAATATCAAATGAAAGAAAAAGATGCTCAAAATATATAACAGCTCTAGATAAGAGTAAGCCTATTATTGTAACCTTCCTAGACCTAGCAAAGGCTTTTGATACGGTAGATCATAAAATATTGTTAGATAAATTACACTGCTATGGCATTAGAGGGATTGCATACAAATTACTAAAAACCTATCTCACTAACAGGAAACAAAGAGTAAAAGCCAATAATACTTTTAGTAGTTATAAGAATATAAGCATTGGAATCCCGCAAGGTACAATATTAGGTCCATTATTACTTTTGTTATACGTAAATGACCTTTCTAGAAATTATGTCTGATAATACAATCACATCATATGCGGATGATACTGCTGTTACATCTACAGGGTGGTGCTTTTGAAAACGGGTCTTAGGTTAATGGTTTTGGTATCAAAATGGAGCTAAAATTAATGCGTATAGCTGTTGCTATTAGAAGTCAGCTGAATTTTACGTTGTTTTCAAAAATTTGTTAATAAAAATAAAAGTAAGTTTTGATAATGAAAGAAAAATAGTATTCGGTTTGCTTAAACAATCAACATTCCTACGTTTTGACAATAAGGCTAAAAGGAAAGTCATTAATAAGCAAATAAAAAGTTTTATTCCCTAAGAACAGCTTTGAATGATATTAGAACTAAATTAAATACGAAGGTTACAATAAATAAACATCAAAAATGACTAATTTTTTAAAAAACCGTGTAATTCAGCTGATTTCTGATAGCGAACGCTATGCGCAATAATTTTAGCTGCGTTTTGATACCAAATCCATTTTTATCACTTGAAAGGGCGAGCAGGAATTTGAAGAAAACCAGTTCACAATGCTAAATCTCTATAATAATAATAATAATAATAATAATAATAATAATAATAATGTCTTTATTAGGTTATGTAAAAAATTCAAACGTACATTAACGAAATAATACAGAAATAATAATAAAATATACAAAATAAAATTTAAATTAAAAATAATATAAAATAAGAAAATTCATTGTTACTAACCCAATGGGCGAAGTTCAGATGCTAAAGAGAGACAATTCTATTTAGCTCTGCTCTACCATAACCCATTTAATTGTAATATATATACATATCTCTTTTTGTCATACAATATGTACAGTTTAATTTTTCTAGGAGATTCCGATCCTACGCGATGTGCTTTATATTGTTTAACATTGTTGTGATAATAACATTTGGTATAGTGTTCTCTTAAATGTATATAAATTCATGGACTTTATATTAGTTGAAAGTGAGTTATATATTTTGGCTGTGGTATAGGAATAAGAACGTTCAAATAGCGTTGTTTTATGTAATGGTGGAATGATTAAGTTAGTATATCTCGCGTTTGTACTAAAATGTATCTTATTATGTAGATAAGAAGGTGTACTACTTAATATGACTTTGTCGAATAAAGGGGCTGTATGCAAATACCTTCTCTGTGTCATATTTAACCACTTGACTTCATTTAACTTGTGTGAAATGCAGTCAAATTTTCGAATTCCAAATATTAAGCGCAAACAGGAGTTCTGCATTCTCTGAATTCTCATTTTATCAGCGCTGTCTAGCGCCGGTCCATATACGGCATCACAGTATTTATATTGAGAGAGGACCAAAGATTCACAAAGCAATATTTTAATTTTTTTTTGTTTAGAATGTTGCGATTGTTGAAAATAAGTTTAAGATTAACAAAAGCTTTCAGTATAATAATAATAATAATAATACCTTATTTAACGGAATAAACCTTTTTAAATACAAAATCAAATTCTATTGATTTGATATGTTTAAACAAAAATATAATTAAAAAAAAAATATATATATATATATATATATATATATATATATATATATATGTATATATTCATAAGAAATAACAAATGAAATACTAAGATAATAAGTAAAAATAATACATACATTTGAAACGTAATTATTTAATTGTGGAAATACAGTATATGAATTTAACTTATGTTTAAAATTTTTGTATGGTGATCCAAATAAATGAAACCACATCAAAATATTAAATTTGTTGCCCAGTCTCATAAGTCTTGATATACTATTGCTATACGCAAAATTGGAAGAATGGTGAGGTACTTTAAAAATATCTTTAGATCTTGATCGTAAATTACCGTAAGATATAAAATATAATTCTTCAACTAGCACACTGCAATCCACTTTGCCATTAACAATCTTATGGAGATAACATAAATCTACAATTTGACGCCTATTGGATAAGGATTGAATTTGTAAAGATGATAAAATTGGATTATTTATATTTGTGATGTTGCTTCTCCTTAGTTTCAAATCTAAGTAACGTAGAACTTTTTCTAAATATTTTCAATCATATTTTCCAGGTAATTAATATGTGGACACCAAACAATAGTTGCATATTCCAATTGAGTTCGTACCAGAGAGTAATATAATGTCACAATAAAGTTGATAGTGAGATCATTGCTAACAGTTTTAATCATTCCCCATTTTGCATTGCTTTTTTGCATATTTTGGTTATATGATTTTTAAACAATAGTTGACTATCAAAAGTACACCTAAATCTTTTTTTATTTCTAGTTTAGAAACTCTTTTGTCGTCAATTTTATAAATCTATTCAACTCTTTTTTTTTTGATCTAGTAAATGTCATTACATTACATTTATCATGATTAAGAAATTTTGATTACACCACAAGTTTAAACCATGTAAATCCTTTTGCATTTTGTCGCAGTCATCTTTAGATCTAATATAATTAAAAATTTTTAAATCATCAGCAAACAAAAGATAATTTGAGTGTTTGATGTAATTTTTATATCATTTATAAATAATAAAAATAATATCGGACTACAATGAGAACCTTGAGGTACTCCGGAATATACTGAAATACTTCAGATGTATAGTTTTTAATTTTAACTTTTTGAAATCTATTGCACAAAAACGCCTGTAACCATGATAAAATCGATTTATTGAAGCCTAGTTTCTCTAATTTTTTTAGCAGTATTACATGATTAACTTTATCGAAAGCTTTGCAAAAATCAGTATAGATCACATCGGTTTGACTTTTTTTCAAAACCTTTTATTATAAATTGCTGGAAAACCATTAAGTTCGATATAGTTGATCTATTTTTCATGAATCCATGTTGACATGGAGATATTAATCTTTTTACTGACCACGTCAGTTGTCTTGCTACAAAATTATCCAATATTTTAGGAAGTATAGACTGTTTCGAAACTGCTCTGAAGTTACATACATCATCTGATTTGCCAGATTTATGGATAGGAACCCTTTCAAAATCAACTCCTTTCTTATTCCAAACAAGATTAGGTAAATTGTAATCCTCTGCAAGTATTATTTTAGCATTACTATTATTAGACAAAGTGATTCAAGAAATTGACAATGCTTGTCGTAAATCATAGAACTGGAAGCAGGAGGTATGTAAACTGCACCAATAATGTATATGACGTTATTAATTTTAGATTCACAAATAAATGCTCGATTTTATTATCAAGATGAATTAAAGAAGTGATAAAACATTATTTTACTGCGATCAGCAAACCACCTCCTCTAACGTTACCTGATACAGATCGGTCTGATCTATAAATATTATAATTACTGAACTGAAGCAAATTGTTACCCAAATTTTCATATAGCCAAGTTTCACATAAAATAATAACATCAAAATTACTGGAAGCAATCATTATAGATAGCATCTGAATTTTGGTTCTAATGCCACCACAATTTTGAAAATAGAAATTCAGTTTTTTGACGCAGAAGGTTTCGGTGCCAGGGACTTTGTAATAAACGGTACATCAAAATGATATTTTATGATTAACTCTGTTTCTCCATTATTTTTTCTTACGCAAAGTTCAGAAATCACCTTCTTCAAATACTCTAGCTGTTTTGGTGTTTTATCTGCGTGAAAATGATTTTGTTTACTAGGATTAATTGCATTAGATCTTAAAACTTCTCGTACTTCATAAACATCCTTAAAAATTAGCTTTAGCGGTTTGGGTTTAAGTATTATTTTTACGTCCAACCCGAAATAATCGTAAAGGTCTATAAGTTACGCCAATTGATTGTAAAATGTTATTAACTATAACTTTATCATCTTCTATTTTATCAATAATTGAAGTTTTGTTAGATTCAACTATTCCAAATAAAATAACATTACATTTGCGCCAATTTCGATCATTTAGCTCCGCAATTAGATCTTCATCACTTGATTGTATTATTAGACGTTACGTCATGAGATTTCTTAGACGATTCCATATTACTACATACATTTTCGAGAGTATTAACTTTTTCTGTCAAAACTGTTATAGCTTCCCTAAGGTTAGCGTTTTCAGTTGTAATTTCAGAAAGTTTATTCAAAATTCCGAGATTTGATTCAACTTATCGTTTTGTGTATCTACAATTTTTATAAGAGAAGCAACTGATTCTTGCAGTTCTTTGACGCTAAAAGTTAATTTCAACGCTATTTTGCTATCAGAATTCATCTCATTCCCATATTCAGGAGTCGGTGGATCTAGATTTGATTTCTTATTAATTTTGGAACAGCATTCAAAATCATCATCATTAGAAAAGGTAGCACCTTTCATTCTATACCCGCAGCTTATGTGATAAATAGCATCACATTTTATGCAATCTAATCTAGCTTTAACGACAGATTTATTGCACTTATTACATTTTAATTCGTTATTCATATTGAAGTAATTAGAAAAAAACAAAGGATAAAACAAGGATACACACTATTCACCTCCGCTGTGCCCTTAGCGAGGACTTAAGAAAAAAAACAAACATTTGTAAGAATAGGCAACGGTAAAGGAATTAAGGTAATTAAAAATTACAAAGGAATTATATGCTTAAGAATTCTATTCAAATATTACTCAAAATTAACGTCAAATTAATAACCAATTTAAGCGAATACTTTTGACTTAGAATGGCCAAGGTTAAGCTAGCGAACGAATTGTTCAATAAAGAATTAAATGTGTACTTACTGATATTAATTGATTACATTCAGAAATGCATAAAACATGTTTACTTCATTTATACACAAAGAAATGTTTATTATATCAATAATAATTTTAATTAAACACTACTTATTACCAGGAACAACACAAACACGTCTTACTCGGCGTAGAATTAGTTAAGATTTAATGATTTAATGTATGTTATATGATTTTTAAACCGTAAATCCGTATCTATTTTAGGTCCTAGGTTTTTATGGATTCTTCTAAAGGAATTATTGTATCTTTTATTACAATTTTAAGTTTGCTTTTGTTAAGCTCTCTTACTTTAACTCTGCTGAATAACATAGCACAAGACTTCAGAGGATTAACCGTGAGACCATGTGCTTCGGATGTTTGAATAATATTATTTAAATCATTACAAATGCATTCGTTTGCTGCAATCATATCGTGTTCTGTAAAATGGTATTGTAATTGTATATCATCTGCGTATTGATGGAATATCAAATTGTCTAAACATTTGTTAAAATTACAGGTATATATGGTAAACAAAATTGGTCCTAGCACTGAGCCTTGTGGTACACCAGACAATAACGTTAAATGCTTCAACTTTTCATTTTTGTATCTAACCTGTTAATATCGAACTGTAATAAAATTGTTTATAAGTATATTTGCTTCGTCACTAAATCCAACGTAATGTAGAATGCTAGCTAACAGTTTGGGACATATTCTGTCGAAAGCCTTAGAGTAATCTAATAGAATTAAAGTAGATAATTTACCATTATCTAATGCATTATAAATCTCATCAGTAATGTTTAATAGTGACATAGTGCAACTGAATCCAGACCTGAATTCTGACTGAGTTGCTGGCAATATTTTATTGCTTTCTAGATGAATTTGAATTTGTTCAGCGATAGCCTTCTCCAAAACTTTAGACAGTACAGGAAGCAAACTTATAGGTCTTAAGTCATTTAAAGTTTTTGGCTGGTTCTTTTTCGGAAGAGGTATAACCAATGCAGACTTCAATTTTTCTGGAAAGGTACTGGTGTATAGGGAATAATTAATTATAAAGGTTATATAAGGCGTTAGAAAAGGACAACATATGTTTATCATCTGGTGACTAATGCCATCAGAACCTGTTGACTTTGTTTTTATACTGGTTAGAAAACGTAGTATGTCCAAATCTGTTACCTCATGAAATTTTAGTTTGGTTTGAATGGTTTTATGGTATTACTATTATAAAAGTTATATAATTCTGAATTGCAACCTAAATTTAAGTTGTCTAATTTTGTAAAGAAGTCATTAATTTTATTAACATCATTTAGGTCTGGGGGTAGGTCAATATTTCTTTTTTACTGATTATGTCTAACTGTTGTAGTTTGTTCCAGATATTATTACTATTGTCACGTATTTTAAATTCTAGGTGTGCTTTTTTTTTTCTCGCTTTATTGCCAAGTTAACGTAATTACGCAAAATTTTATAATATTGCCAATGAGTCAATTGTTTTGAAATTTTGAACCGTTTTAAAGCTTTGTTCCGTATTGAGATCATTTCTTTAATATTATGTGTTAACCATGGAGCTTTGGGTTTCAATAGTCGTGATGTTTTAATGGAAGCATGTATATTAAATATGTTTAATAGGTTATTGTCCAGAAACTCAACCATATCATTAATGTTTGTCATACCATATATTTCATCCCAATAAATGTTCTGTAAATCTGTATAAAAATCATTACTATCAAAATTATTAAAATCTCTGTAAGTTCTAATTACAGGTACATTTTTAGTAATACATCGTATGGGATAAGAACAAAATATTAGTGAATGATCCGAAACGTGATGCATTGACTCGTTTTAAACACTACCCTGTATAGAAAACACATGGGAGGAAACAATAATAAAAATTGACGAATATTTACAAATTGTTGTTACTTGTTAGAGCAAAATAATTTATCTCTAAATATAGAAAAATTCTATATACGAGGCGTGTTTTTAAAGTAAGTACCGTTTTCAGTTTTCGCTGCCGCAGCGATGCGGTCTCTGTTTAGCGCATGCGCGTCGTGTAGCTACATCTGTTGGGAAGCCAAGGACTTCCGTTCAAATCTACATCTGTTTGCGTGATTGTAAAATGCCGCCGACTATTGAGAATCCCGCCGACTGTGAAGTGCGTGCTGTATAGAATGGTGCGGAAATGGGTTAGGGCATTTAAAGATGGCCGCACAAACATTCATGATGAAGAACGAAGTGGGCGACCTTCAGTAATTACCGATGACTTGATTCAAAAAGTGTAGTCTAAAGTGAAAGAGAATAGACGATTCACGATTTCGTCCTTATCTGAACAGTTTGGTGCTGTCTCAAGAAGTGTTCATTATGAAATTGTGTTCAAACGCAGGCGGCGTCCTTCTTTGACGATGGAATACAAAAGCTGGTC
This sequence comes from Abscondita cerata, assembly GCA_030710515.1. Lineage (NCBI taxonomy): Eukaryota > Metazoa > Arthropoda > Insecta > Coleoptera > Lampyridae > Abscondita > Abscondita cerata. Next base: position 365,487 of record JALBCR010002354.1, read on the forward strand.
CTACGATACGATAAGTGCCTTAATATTAGTGGAAATTATGTAGAAAAGTAGAGTAAAGTATAGTCTTTCAAATAAAAAAAATTTGATAAAAAATATTTGTTTGTTATTTTTTTATTGCAAAACGGTACTTACTTTAAAAACACGCCTTGTATTACTTTTGGCAATTATTGTGATAGTGTACCTAAAATTGTACAAATTAAAATCTATGATAAGTATCTAAACAGAGTAGATAGTTGTAAATATTTAGGAACTATATTTGACTATAACACAAAATGAAATATGCATATTAATTATATCATAAAAAAACAAATATCTTATTTACGTGATCTATATGTATTAATGTATATAATGCAATCTTTCACAGCCTACTAAATTATGGAATAATAGCATGGGGTGAAGCATACAAAAATAGATTAAATTTCCTACAACAAATACAAAATAAATTGCTAAAAATCATTAATAAAAGTACGTTTATAATTAACAATTATAAAGCAACGTTTTAAACTTTGTGCTATCATAACACCGAACTTAAAACAAGTTCACTAACTTGCAAAGCATAACAAGAAATAAAAGTCTACATTTAACAAACATATCTAAAACAATAAGTAATAAGAACAGTTATATAACAGCAATATGCCAAAAAAAACTTAAAACTTTGTTCGATAAAATCAAAACTAAAAAAATGGATACAAAATAATGTTTAAATAAACTCAATAACTGATGAGAATGTACCTTATTTACAACTTAATTATTTGCACAGTAACAACATCAAAGACCATGATACCTGTAGGTAGTAGTAGATTAGTAATCTGTTTAGTTTGATTATATATATTTTTTTTCATATACAGGGTGACACAGAATATGTGTTCAAGGTTTAAAGAGTTTATAGAGACATTCAAGTAAACAATTTTTTTTAGTAAAACTTTTGTTAGACAAATAGTTAAGCCAAAATGGCGCTCCAAAGTCAAAAATTAAGAATTTTCAATGGTTTTTTTTCAAAGTTCTAAAACTATTAAAATGTCATCAAAAGTATCTTATAATATGTTTTTAACTATGCCCGAATCAAATTTGACAAAATTTTTGATCTATCAAAATTCAAAATGGCAGATTCAATTTTCAAGTACTTGATGTAATAATTTGATTTAATCAAAAATTTGGTTTTATTGGTTTCAAAATAAATAAAAAAAAGAAAGTGCAGTTGATTTTTGAAAATTTTTAAAAATGTGCAATGTCGTTTTCTTGTTGAGACAAAAATTTTTAACCAATTTTGATGAAAATTTACAAACATGTATTATAAAATATATTAAACCTAACTTAATCGATCTTGCGACATTGTAGAACGCAAATAGTTTTAAATAGTTTTTAATTTAGAAAAACTTCTTTCTCCAGAAGCAACCAAAATAGGTAACGTTAAATAGATACGCAGTACAATTGCGATGGTTGGAAAGGTCTCACTTAATTTATTTTCAAACATATAATTTAAAACAGCATGGGGAGACATTTAGGGTTCTATAAAATTTCGAAAAATTTTTAGTTCCTCAAATAAGATTGTACCATCAATATCCCTATCTTCAACATCTTTTTTGTCAGTTAGTTTTGTTTCCAAATGTTTGCATTGTTTTAATAAATCTTCATCAGTCTATTCTCTTAATTTACTTAAATCACGAATAAGTTTAAAATCTTCATTGATTTCTTTCAAGAGTACGAATCGTTCAGTAATTAATGATATTGTGGTGTCCAGTACTGCGAAAACGAAATTGATTTTAAAATATTGTTAAGCATTATTTATTGGTTCGTCTTTCATCTTGTATTCAAAGAGTTTAGTTTTCTTTCTTCTTCGAACTTCTAGGAAAACAGGTTCAATGCCTAACTGGTTTGCTATTTCTGTTACTGTTGTAATCATGTTTTCAAAATTTTCGTCCATCCTACGATTTTTTAACTCATTTGTAATAAGTTCGAGATGTTCTGTCACTGTTTGTATATTAAAGGTAGGATTCTGCATCATTTTGCTTACAACATTTACTAAATATAATATATCGTGCCAAATATGAATAGAACATAAGAATTTAAAAAGAAAATATTTTGAAATTAAATTTTAGCCTGCACTCTTTTTTAATAATAATAATGCGTTTATTAATCCAACAGACATACAATTGTCTAAAGTGGACAAACTTATTGCAATAACAATCCTTTATTCACATAAGATCAAATAAATAAATTAAAGCGCAATTGCTAAAATCAGATAAATACATATTCTTTCTGTAACAACAAAAAAACTATATTTATGTGTGTATTATTAAATTAAACCTAGAAAGATTAGTAACTAATTTAAAAAAAAGGAAATAAATTTCTCTTAATTGGACCATACGAAAAATTTTCATAAAAAATATCAAAACTCAAGTTTACCATGTTACATAGTCTATAACAAGTAATCAAAGTACTATTGTGGTGGTGATTGTTTGGAATAGGATAATGTAACATGATATGACTTCTACTGTTTGATGAACGAGGTACAGTAATGTTTACGGTATTTAGCAAGCTCGTACATATAATATTTCCTTTTATAAGTTTTTGTAAAAAAATTAAATACGACACACAACGTCTACTTTGCAAAGTGTATTCATTTGTATGTTTAAGCAGTATTGATAAATCACAATGACGATCAGGATAACGTTTATACATTTTAAAGAAAAGATATTTCAAATATTTTCTCATAACATTTTCTAATAATGATATGTGATTTTGGGTATAAGGACTCCAAATTATACTGCAATACTCTAGTTTGGAGCGTACTAGTGCGTAAAAAATTTGCCTTATACTTACAATATTAGAAAAATCTTTAGTGTTCCTTATTAAAAACCTAAAGTTTTCATTGCCTTATTTGAAATACTTATTATATGTAGACCAAAATTTAGCCTGCTGTCTAATGTAACTCCTAAGTCTTGAACAGACTCACAATTGTTTATAACAGTGCCATTCAAATTATAGTAGAAGTTAATGTTGTCTGTTTTTCTTGTAAAAGTAATTTTCTTACATTTTTACATTTAATTCAAGACAATTTGATTTACACCACAAGTTTAGTTGGTCCAGGCAATGTTGGAGGTTAAAACAATCAAAAGGTGATCTAATAATATGCGCGAGTTTTAAGTCATCAGCATATATAGAAACTTTGCATGGCAGATCTTTGACTACATCATTATAAAATATAATAAATAATATTGGACCTAAATTTGAGCCCTGAGCAACTCCACTGATAGCTTGGAAAATTTCGGAAGAGTAACCACCATATTCAACAAACTGTGATCTACCTACAATCAATGCTTTAAATAATAGCAACAATTTCTTACAAATGCCATAATATTTTAACTTTTTTAGTAGAATACAGTGATTAACTCTATCAAAAGCTTTAGTGAGATCTGTGTATATTGTGTCAATCTGTAATCTGTTGTCCATAGCAGTAGATATAAATTCCGTAAATTCACATAAATTAGTTAATGTAGACCTCCCTTTTACGAAGCCATGTTGTTCTTCTACTATTGCGTTGGATATGTGCGAGTACAATACTTTGGACAAAATGCTTTCAAACAGTTTAGCAAAATTACACAACAAAGTTATAGGTCTGTAATTTTGTATGTGAGATTTGTTTCCTGATTTAAATACAGGTGTTATACGTGACATTTTCCAAACTATCGGATACTCATTAGTATTTAGTATTAACTTAAAAATATGAGCTAGTGGTATTGATAAATAATGAATACAATATTTTACTAAGAATGCTGGAATGTTGTCAGGACCAGTGACCAAATTACTTTTAAACGATTTTTTCGTAATTTCTAAAATGTCAGTAATGTTGATTGAAAAAGAACTTAAAGTAAGACACCTACTCGTTTCCGGATATAAGTCAATCAAATTTGACGGGCAACACTTTTCGTTGCAGAATTCGCAGCTTTGGTTACTATTAGCACACACCTTAATATTACACTCATGAACTTGATGATTGTTGTACACACTGGCAAACTGGTTAGCAAATGCATTCACAATGTCCTGTTCATTATCAAAAATTTCACTACCATCTAACATGCACGAAGGTATACGTGACGTTTTTGTTTTTATTTGCACAAAAGACCAAAACTTTTTAGAATCATCAGTTAATTGGTTTTCAACTGACGAAATAAATATTTTATATTCACTTCTTATTTCTTTGTGGATTTGGCGTCTAATACATTTAACGGCATCTAATAGTGACTGAGACTTTTTTTTTCGATAACTGTTCCATAACTGATTTTTTTCCTTGACCATTGATATAATAGATTTATTAAACCATACTGGAATTTTTTGATTTAACAGAGGGTCTCTGAGTTGGGACATACTCATCCATTTGCTTATATAGTATATCATAAAATATTGAACATGCATCATTTGGCCTTTCAAGTGTAAGTACAGGTGACCAGTCAACTATTGATATGGCATTGTATAAACCCACCAAATCCGCCTTAAAATCTTAAACTCTTGAATCGATATCTTTAGTATCATCATCTGAAATGTCTGAAAGAGCTTGATATATTCCTTTGATGTTGTTTTTAAGCGGTCTTATTGCTTCAATTCGACTTTCCCATCTAGTTGTAGAAGGAGGTTTTAAAATTAAGTTTGTGATATATTTTTTTAATATCGTCTAACGCTTTATGGATACTGAGAAATAGTTGTACAATTCCTGTATTATTCCAAAAAAAATTACAGCTTCAAATGAAATCTTGGCTGCATCATTAACTACTAAATTTAAAGAATGAGCGGAACATGGAATAAAAAAAACTCTTAAATTCATGTCAATAATTTTTTGTTGCAGACCATTATGCTTACCTCGCATGTTAGCACCATTATCATATGCTTGTCCGCGTAAATCCGAAATCCTAATATTTATTAATTTTAAATGATTTATAATGAATTCGAATAATCCTTGGCTTGTATTATCGATTACAGATTGAAATCCAAAAAATTGTTCGCGGTTTTCGGCAATATTTGTATCTTTATTATGATAAACAAGTCTAATAATAATAGTTAGCTGTTCAGTGTGGCTTACATCCGGGGTACGGGGTAGTATCAAGAATTATTGAATAATGTTTTGATTCTCTGACCATTTGTAGAATTTTTTGCTTAATGGCTTCTGAAATGATATGAATAATTTCATTTTGTATCTGATCACCTAAATAATGAGTAATGTTCTTTTTTTTGACGTTTGAATACTACGTAAATGTTCTGACATTACTGAGTCAAATTTAGCAACAGTTTCAACCAGTTTTAAAAAGTTATCGTTTTCATTATCAAAAAGATTATTAGAGGAACCTCTAAAAGCTAAACATTGCCTTGATAAATACTGTATTATGTAGATAATTAGTTCTATAACAGAGTGCCCATATTTTTTTTTCTGTGTCGTAAAGTCGTTGTTGAGTCGAATCAATTGTACATTGTTTACTTAATGCAATTTTCAGTTTATTATTCTCGTATTTCGATTCATTTTTCATGTGCGTGGAACTCTTTCTAGGTTTTTTTAATGTATAAGTCAAATGTTGCCAGTCATTACAGCCATATTCATTAGTAAGTTGCGTATTAGAATCCCCAAGTAATTTACAATAACAACAAAAAACTGATATCCGTATTTCAGAATAAACTAAATACCTTCTACAAATTTTTTCACCATTTGGTAACAAACGATGATAATATAATTCGGAAAATTTGCGACCAGAACTATCTTTTTTAATTTGACTAGGAGAGTTTTTAACTAAACAGTCTCTAAACTTTATGTCCATTACTTTTGGCCAGGTATCTGGATCGTTAAAATCAAAATTGGAAGCACTAGGTCCAGCAGGTTTATCTGTTTTCTTAATTTCAGATGCACGTTTTAATGCCCGTTCACTTTCTATTGAAACGGAAGTGATGATGCACCAAGTTAAAGTTGAAGTACTTACTTTTTCATAACAATCAGCCTCTTGCTCTTCTGTCGTCCTTTTTAGAAATTTAATTAGTGATTCGGCCAATTTTTGTTCAAGTTCTTGGCGTTCTAATTTTCGTTTCTTATTTTGAGCTCCAGACAACTTTTTTGGTTTTTTATCTAACATCTATAGAATATTGATTAGGTCGACTACGAAGTTTACAATTCATACATTTCAGACCAAAATAAATTGAGCCCTGCGTAATTATAATTATAATCGTATAAACGAAGATATTGTTAATCAATTGAATTATTTTTATATGACTTCAAATATTTTGAAAATATATTTTCTTAATCAGAAGATCGTGACTTAGGGTTCAATTAATTTGATTCTAAGTATAGAATATTTTTAATTAACATTCTTGTAGGTACTTACATTTTATTATTATATAAATGAAATCCAGGAATTTGTACTTTGAATACACACGCACCAATAACGCATACAACAGCAAAAAATAGTATAATTTAATACTGCGCTTGTAATTGCAAGTAACACCCAGCAACGTAACACGCAATTTAAATAATACTTTGAAAAAGACATCCTTCTTATTTTACTTTTAACGAAATCCTCCCCGCAACTCTATACCTATTCTATTGTACAAAGTAATAAGGATTTACCGATTTTCCTTGAAAAATATTTAAATGCAAATCTAAACATAATAGGACTAAGCGATTAAGACAGTAAAACTGAACTTTGCAGGTGACCAGGTAAAATTTACAATTTTTAGAATTGTCAGGTTACCTGCTGTGCTGATCATATTGGTGCCCCGTGGATGAAGCGCCTTTGTGCGGCGCACAACTTGCACACTCACACGCGGCGGGGCTGATTATAGGACATTGAAGTCGAAAAAATAAAAAATTAATGTCGTCCGAACGCTATGAAATTTTGTAGGAATGGTCTCTAAGCTCTCCTAAATTCAAATTAAATGTCAAACTTAAAGTTAGTTTACTTTGTATGCTGAAAATTTAGTAACTACTGAATCAATATCTAAATAAGCATCCTTAAATAATAGGCGACCACGATGTGCTTGTAATTTGCACTAATTGTTGCTTATTACGTAGACATTAATTACCATAATTTACCGTACAAAAGAACTTAACATTTCACAATATTTATACAGTATTTGAGCTAATTTTCATTACATCTATTCAATTTTTTAAATTGTTTGACTTGTCAACCAATTTTATTAAAAATTTCCAAAGCTGTACTCTAAAATAGCATAAACTAAAGTCTGTATACTATTGGCGCGGAGTAATAAATCATCATTGCTTGAAATAATTCTTTATTTTCTTGTGAAAGCGTTACTTCTACGGTTAAGTAAAAACCAATAAATTCTAACCAAAATACGATCATTGTGCCGCTCTTGCAGAATATCGACCCATCTAAGGTCTGAGAACAATAGTTTAATCTGTGTAAACACGTTGCCATCAGCCCAGGTACTGACGAAACGAGAATCATAGCCGTAGATGTGGGTATTATACCAAAATACAAAAATAATGGTATATAATACGTAAGAAGTAACATTTGTAATGTGATCTACTATACAAATAAAATAAATAACATATAACCACATAATAATTCATGTCAAGGTAGATTTTACTATTATAATATATTTACCTACTAAAATATGATTTTCCAAACGTATAAGGTACCTACGCCACTGCAATACGGGAGATTCGATAATTCTGACAGGTTTATTACTCCGCGCCAATAGTATACTGAGTATAACTGTCGAACAGATTTTTGATTACTTTAGAAATGAAAATTTTATACAACAAAAATTAAAAATTTACTGTAGAATAAATCCTTCTTGGAGTTCCGAAATAAAACAAGCACAATAACCTTCAATTTCCTGCTACGTTTTGGGAACATTTTAAATTTTACTTCATCAGAGATTGAGTATCGTTTTATTTACTAGATTACACAAAATTAATAACATTAATTGACTGATTTAGAAACTATAAATAATTAGTAAATAAAAATACTTACACTAATAACAAACTACTTAAAAATTATTGTCGTTTGTATACAATGACAACATTTACTAAAGTCTCTGAGATCAATTGAGTTGTGAATTTCGATGTTTATTTTTTTTGTAAACAAAATTTAACATTTTTAATGCTGAAAAATATCTACTTATTGAACAACATAAGTAAAAATTACAATCACATCTTAGTCGCTTTTGTAATTCTTGTTAATTAGCTAAAAACAATTGCAGTAGCTAATTTTAAAAATTGTTTTGTTACAATTGCGTTACATTGTGTTGATTTTTGTGGTTATTTTGTTATTTTTTTATAGTTTTCAGTAGTTTTATTTTTGTTAGTTGTGTTAATTGTTGTGGTTATTAAGTTAAGTATTTGTAAAGTTTTTATTAGTTAATTAATTTAGTTTAAATTTAAAGTTCGTTACTTCGTAATTTATTAGATTAATTAATTAAATGATTGATTCTAACGAAAAGATTGCAGAAATGGTTGTTATTTATGGAGAAGCTAAACGTAGCAGAAGAGAAGCTCATAGAATTTATCGACAACGTTACCCTAATAGAAATGCACCTACAGCTCACAGAATAAAACAAAAACCCTGGAAAATATGCCAACTAATTTTAAAAACTCGTAGCGGTAATATATCTATCCAATCACAGCTTGCAGGTACATACCGGGTAGAAAGATATAAAATCGTGTTATTGTTTCATTTTGACATTTTACATTTACATTGCGTTTTTACCTTTGTTAATTGCTTTAATTCAGTTTTCAAGTCTTTTTAATCAACAGTTTTTTTTTCAAAACTCTTCTGGCAGTACTACTGTTTCAATCGGTACGTATTACATCAAACAAATGCTATTATAGTTTCTAACCTCAAAAATTGTTTTTTAAAGGTTGTTTTTTTGTAATCCCGTTATGGATACTAAATCAAAGAAAACTGTGCATTCTGAAACTAGGACTGTAATTCAACACGTGCTGGACTTTTTCGACCAACAAAAATCTGCAGGTGTGTGCGCATTTCCGTTAGAACAGGCTACAGAGCTCGCTGCAGCGGCTACTGGCAAATCAATTAGTTTCATAAAAAAGCTTAGGTAATTAATCTTAATTCTATTAAGGCTACTAAATAACTACTATTATTTTTAGGAAAGAGGCTAAAACTGAGGAAAATTTAGTAAAATCTCCTACTAAAAGAAAAGAAGTGGCCGCAAGAAGAAAATTGGTTTAGATGATTGTGATTTAAGTACCTATATTAAAAGAACAGTGCATGAAGTATACACGGTAGATAAACAAGTGCCAACGGTGAAAATATTAGTATCAAAAATGGAAGATAAAATTGATTATTCTGGTGGACCAGATATTTTAAGGAAATATTTACATCAGATTGGTTTTAAGTTTCGTAAATGCCACAACAAAGAAAGTTATTAATGGAACGCGATGACATTGTTGCATGGCAATCTTGTTACTTACGCAAGTTACGTGAGAATAATGCTTTAGGAATTAACAAGAAACCGTTAGTATACTTAGATGAAACTTATATACATCCTTCGTATGGTATTAACAAATGCTGGCAGTCCGATGATGAACCTGGGGTGTACCGAGCAGACAGAGCAGGTCAAAGATACATCATTGTACATGCAGGAGGATCAAACGGGTTTGTTAACAATGCTTTATTAATATTTAAATCACAAAGCAAATCGGAGGATTATCACGATATATGAATCATGCAAATTTTGTGAGATGGTTAGAAACTCAACTGATACCTTATTTGCCATCTAGCAGTATTGTAATTATGGACAATGCGCCATATCACAGCGTCCAGATTAATAAACCACCAACTCAATCAGCACGAAAGCAGAATATTCGGGAATGGCTTGAAACAAACGGCATATCCACAACAGCTGAAATGCGAAAGGCAGAGTTATTACTGATGGTAAAACAATTTAATTATGTTAAAACTTATTATGTGGATGAGTTATTAAAAAAACATGGCCATAGTGTTTTACGCTTACTTCCATACCATTATGAACTTAATCCCATTGAATTTATATGGAGTTTAGTCAAACACAAAGTTGCCATGAACAATGTCACCAAACTTAGCAGTAACATCGAAGCATTACTGCGAAAAGCATTCGAAGAAGTAAGTCAAGCTGATTGGGAGAAGAAGCATTGTGTTCACGTCGAACACTTAGGTGAAGAAATGTGGGAACGAGACGGTTTACTTGATGAAGTGGTAGAAAATATGACTTTTACAGTGAACACTGGTTCGTCAGATAAAGACGAAGAAAGCAGCGAGGAAGATTCATAAGTTTTATTTTTTTAATTGTTTTGACTTAAAATACATTTAATATTTTTTTCTAAAAATAAAAATAATAAAGTGCTTATAATAATTGTAATTGCTCGCTGAGTTAAGAGTTTTGATATAAATAAAGCTTTAGTAAAAATAGATTTAACTTTGTTACGAAAATTTAAGAATTTGAATTAACCACAAATATTTAAATTTGGCACTTAAATACTTTTTGCTTGGCTTGTACTTGTCAAATAACGACGCCACCAGCTACGCCTTCTCAGGGCTTTTGTTTTTATCTGTGAGCTGTAGTCATTTCATTTTTAATTGATTATATCATAGACTTCAAACTACAGCGAGTTTTCAACGCGGTTAGTTCCATATTAACTAATCATAATTTATTTCAAAAAGTATTTGTTAGGACCTGTCGTCGTCGAATAGCAAGGAATGCTGATTTTGAAACAGATGTATTGCGTCGCATCGTTGATTGAAATATTGGTAAAGATAGTCAACCTTACGGGATTATGCGACCCCGAAATTTGTTCTAAACATCAGAGGTCGGTAGTATCGCTTTGTGCTAAGAAAATACGTCAATTGTATTGTAGAATTTACAGAACAGTATTGCCGATAAATGTGAAATAGAAAACTGTAATTTTGCTGATAGTTTATGCTAAGGCACGACATTGTTGCCAATGCATCATGCCGTTGATTGAAATATTGGTGCATTGAGTCAATGTTGACAAACAAACAAAACATGCGTTCTACAATATACAAGAATTTATTGATTTTTGTCGACGTACTAATTAAATGTGTGTCCTTTGTTATATATTTTTTTCTATTGTCTGTTAATTGTTCAATGTAATAATATTTATTTGTATCTTTCTTACGTAAGGTTATAACAATGGTTATACCATCATGACAAACACATATATGTACAAAGATTGTATACATACACATGTGAATAAAGTTTATTATTATGAAAAAAACCTGCAGATTTAAAAGTATTAATTTCGTAAACAAATCGTTGAAAAACGTTCTCCCAAAAAAAACAATTTCTTTAAATACTTTTGAAAATTCCATACTCATATATTTATTACATTAACATCGTTTATCCGTTGAAAATGTTTTAAAATCTATTAGGCTTACGCAAGTAAATTTCTAAATTTTGGTCATTGAAATTAAAATTTTTTAACATAGAAACGCTATCCCTTTTTATGTTGGAACGAATGTTGAATTTTCTTATATTACAATCTAACGTACTCAACTGTTTGCATCTAAACAATATTATAACAAGCCTACTCATTTACTAAAGGTGTTGCTAAAAGTATGCAATTGTAGAATTTCTGACTAAGCCGATAAGGAATGTGACTCATAAACGATAATCCGGAAGACTCCTCGTAATACATTTGTTTCAATATCAACTTTAGGTGTACTTATATTTTTAAGATATGATAAACGCATTAAAGAAGCATCTATGCAAAGCTTAATGATTATCTGTTTATTTGTTACAATGAAAATATTACAATCAAATCAAAACAGCACAATTTCGGGTCTTTTAAAAAACAAAAAACCGGCTTTGAAGACATTTATTAATATGCAATGTTTTCATCGAACACGAACTCCATGGAAGGATTCAGAAAAACAACTGGCATTATCATTGTATTATAAATCGCCTACCGCTTACAAATTTATGTTGAACCATTTAGGATTTGTTTGCCAGCAATTTCAACAATCAAGTCGTGGTTGAAAATTGTTAATTTAAGATCGGGGACAAATAATGTTCTTATACAAAAATTAAAAAAAAGTTGAAGGAATGACAGACAAAGAAAAGCAGTGCGTGGTAATGTGTGACGAAATTACTTTAAAACGAAATTTAAATTATAACCAATATTGGGACTACCTCGAAGGATATCAAGATTTAGGGAATTAGGACGTAAACCGTTTTTAAGTAACCATGGATTGGTTTTTTATTTGAGAGGAATATTGTATAATTGGAAAATTCCATTTTGTTATTTTCTCAGTAGTGGTTCAGTTAAAAGCGAAATATTATGTACTCTTATAAAGCAAGTGATGCATAAGTTGTTTCAAATTGGATTGAAACCTCGAGCGTTAGTTTGCGACCAAGGATCTAATAACAGAAGTGCTCTATCTTGTCTAGGCGCCACAAAGAAAATCCAACAATTCAAATCGACAATAACAAAATATATGTAGCGTATGATCCTCCTCATTTACTAAAAGGCTTAAAGAACAATGTCATGAACAGCAAACTGGAAATAGTTGTCAACAATAAAAAAATTCAGTGGACCGATTTTGTCAACACTTTTTATATTGATCAGTGTAGCAGTGTAGCAAGATCCATGTTAAAAATTACGGACAAACATATTAACCCATCAAATTTTCAAAAGATGCGTGTTAAATACGCCGCTCAGGTATTTAGCAATTCTGTATCTACAGCAATTAGCAGTGCTGTGATGACGGGTCAATTAACAAGTAATACGGCGTTAGATACTGCATCTTTTTTAAAACAATTAACAACATTTTTGACTGTTTAAATAGTTTTTCAGTAAATGATCCGAATCCCCTACAAGCGTGGTCTTTCAGTTTTTAAAGACATGCCATGCGAAACGTTGAAACGTTCTGTACAATACTTCAATTCCATCAAGTTTTATGAGAACGGTGTAGAAAGAAAAAATATATACTGTATCGCAGGTTTCAATGGACTATAAATTCAATTTTAAGTCTGTGGGAGGACTTAAAGGGAGAAGGAAGTTTGTACTTTTAACGTAACGAATAAATCAAGATCCTCTAGAAAATGCTTTTCAATGATTCGTGCTAGAGGAGGTTATAATGCCCAACCGTCTGCCCGCGAATTTAGGCTTGCATTACAACATAATATGCACATTCGCTTGCAAATACCAATAGAACAAGGGAATTGTGAAAAGATAACGACGAGATACTATATGGTATAGATGAACAATTTAACACTAACTATGAGGAAGAGGATAACAAAATTGGGACAAATGAAAGTGTAGAAAATAATGAAACAAAGAGATCGTCTAGAACCTGTCTGGAGAACAAAATCAATGAAGACAATGTCGTAATTAATAGTTCTTTAGAATCTTGTTCAGTGTCGTATGTTGCGGGTTATTTAAGTCACTACATATATAAAAAGTACATTGTAATACGTGTAAGGAAATGCTAACAGTTAACGACTCAAGTGTTTTCAATGTGAACGAATCATTAATTCTATATAAAGATTACAGCAAATCTGATGGAATTAAATACTTACACAGACCATCACCCGAATTCTCAAAATTTGTGTTTTTTTATTGAAACTTTTTACTGAAGAATTTCATCTTTTAAAACAGATTATGGTTTATTGGAAAAAATTAAACTCCGTATAAAAAATGTCTCAACAGCAGTGTGAATTTATGGTTCAGAGAATGCGACACTCATAAACTGTTAATTATCGATCAGTTGGTTAAAATAAAACTATATCGAACCTTAAAGTGGGAGGCTAATAAACATATTTCTAATAGCTATAATTACAGTGATGTCACAAAACCACACCGTAAAATAAGAATATTATCTGCATAAATAAGTGTAAATGTTTGGATATGTTTTATGTATAGCATTGTATTAGGTACGTTATTATTTATGTGTAAATTGTTTGTAAATTATTACTATTATTTTAGATCAGTTGGAATTGTAATTTTGAAACAATGTTTATAATTAATGAGCTATTTTTACTTTAATTAAACTATTTTAATTCGAAACCATGATATTTTGATACAGTTTCAAAGAGTAAAATCCTAACTTTTTATCTCTACTAACAGATAACAAAGTGTCACTTTTCGTAAATAATTTTTTCCCTCGGGAAAAAAGTGAGTACTATTTTTAACACCAAATTTCCCTCAATAATTTTCTAATTCTATTGTAATATGATTTTTCAATATTAAATCGTCATTTATTTCGTCACAGAAAAGAATAGTGTATTATACACGTATTATCCGCACCGCGTCGGGAGACAACACACCTCAAGCTAAAATCTAGTACTTTTATTTTTAGAAGTAATAGGAATAGGTTTTATTACCAAGTGAATTTAAATTTGAAGGTCTAGTGGAACCCACTTTCCCTAAAAAACACGGTAACTTGTTGCCTTTTGAATTGAAAAATTTGAAAACCAATTTTTATTTAAAATCCTTTTCAACTGAACACGTAAAAACAAGTAGATACAAAAACCAATAATTTTGCGTTTCTGAACTCTAGTGGTATTTCTCCCAGTATGTTCTACTTTATTCCTAACGAAGTTATTAAATGACAAACAAATGTCAACATTATTATTTGCAAGTTAAAAAATAAAGTGCAAGCATAATTTGTAAAATAATTGTTTCTTATTTATCTAACACCGACCAAATCAAACTGTTTTAACAAATAACGCTTCGCATGTATTTTAGTAAATTATTAAAAAAAACATTGTCATTAAAATCCAAGATATGTATCATCAATGGTATTATTCATAAATGAAAAATTCGTCACTTTTAATTACTAGTTAATACGTTTACTAAATATTTGAAAACGTTGCAACATTGTATTGACAAAAGTAAATTTTACGGATTGTATGTTGCGCCATTTTTACAACGGTGGAATAAATTGAACTATTCTATTTCAAGAATCGTACACATTATAACTTAGCGCTTTAGTACAGGTGAAAAAAGTAAACAAAAACGCAACCCAACATGCATATGTGAATTGCATCCGTGATACAAGCAAATACAAGCGGTTGACTATCTTTACCAATATTTCAATCAACGGTCGCATTAAAGATAGTCCAAGCACGACTACGAGAGCAATAGGAACTAATTTAAACTGTATTCACACCACCGTATGGCGAGTCTTGTGTGAACAACTTTTGCATCCTTATTACCTACATTCAGTGCAAGCATTATACCCAAGTGATGAAGATGTTAGAATAAAATTTTCTCGTTGGATTCTTCAGCGCTTGCGTAGAGATAGAAATTTCACTGAAGGTATTTTGTTTACTGATAAAGCTTCTTTTTCAAGAGAAGGAGTAGTAAAAAAATCCTTATGCTTTATTGAAAGTAGTCATCAGCGACAATTTCGGATAAACGTATTGGCAGGAATTATTGGAAACCATTTAGTTGGGCCTTTCGTTTTACCAAATCGGCTTACTGGAAATGTATACTTAATTTTTCTACAAGTACTACCAGAACTATTGAATAAAATTTCTTTGCAGTCATGTCATCGCATGTGGTTCCAGCATAACGGCGCTTCATCTCATAACTTTGTCTTAGTTAGAAACAACCTAAATAAAGTTTAGGGGCAACCATGAATAGGGAGAGGAGGTTCTATTTCATGGCCTCCTAGATCCCCAGATCTCACGCCGTTAGATTTTTTTGCTTGATAAACGTAATCACAGGTCAACAACAATCTCCTGCCGATACGAGGAAATAGTGACGTCAATGGCCCCACTTTTACGAACCGAAACGGTCACCTCGATGCGGGTATAAATAGGCCCCCAAAAGAAAAAAACGGGAACTTGATTCTCCGTTGTCTTTGCAGGACCTTCTTCTCCGTAATCCGAGAACCACTTTCTTATCTATCGTTCTAGAAGAACCTCTTCTCCGTCGCTGCAATTTTATTAGTATTTACCGTTTTCCGAATTTAATTTTTGTTTTACCGTTTTGAACCGAATTCTATTTTATTTGTCGTTTTCATTGTTATTTCAGTGCCTTGAGACCGTAAGGGACCTAGGGCTCTGTCGCTATCAAGATTGAGAAATAACACCTCGTTGACTACGTTCAGACCGCGAGGGTTCCTCTTGCTAGACGTTCGTCCCTCAACCTCTCCATAAACAAATACATTAGTTGCCGTTTTCATCGTTACTTTAATGCCTTGAGACCGTAAGGGACCTAGTGCGCTGTCGCAATCAAGGTTTGCGAAATAATACCTTGTTGAATACGTTCAGACCGTGAGGGTTCGCCCTTGCGAGACGTTTGTAACTAACCCTGGCCTGACTACGTTGTGTGAATAACATAACGGAAAAGGATATTTCACTAGGCATAAATTCAATGCGTTAGACTAACCGTAAGGGCCTGGCTCTAGCGTAAAATCTACCCCAGGTAGCGTTGCTTTGTATTTACCGTTAGTAATTGCGAGACCCCTGGTGGGGCAAGAGTATCCTCCGCTGAAGACCATTCCCCATTTGCATATTCGAATCTCTATATATTAACTCCGACAGTTGCCTCTAGAAAGCACTCGTAAACAAGGGCAACATAAAAAACTGACAAACCTGGCAGATGAGAAACCACTAGTTGCTGTAATCTCAACAATTATGAAACTAATTGATGTTAATAATTAATCACAATAATTAATTTCTTTACGTTTAGGTTTTATTTTTGTGTTGCAGAGTTACCAACCACCAGAGGCCGCATTCCAGTCGCCCGCCGTCAACCGCAAAACCGCATTCCAGCGGTCGAAAGCCGTGATCGAAATACAAAATACGTTTTCTTTTTATGTTTTATTACTAATTAATTTTTCTTTTTTTTATTTTATTGTAATAAATTGTTAAAACTTTCTTCGTATATGTCTCCGATTAAAGCTACCCAGGCCGGCAAGCCTACAACGCAATGAAGGAAACCATTTCGAATGAAACTGACAGCAATCAATGGCTACAGTTATGATAGTTAGTAAGTCTAAAAAAATAAAATAAAAAGTTAGATCAATTCTTTTACAATGGTAATTATTTATAATAAATGTAAACATATTAGCTACAGTATTAAAAGAAATTTACTAAACATCAATTGTAATTTTTACTTATTATTGCTTAGCTATTTTTAAATTAACTTTAAATTTAATAATTTATTGGTCTTTAGTAGAGCTTAGAAACTAATCCTGCAAAATTTTATACTATTCGAACGACCATAATTTTTTTAATTTTTTGACTTCAATGCTCAAAATTTTTATTTTTATAGTTATTAAAAATCTGTTCGACATTTTTATTTAAGATATTTTAAAATACATGTTTGTAAATTTTCTCAAAATTGGTTGAAAATTTTTGCCTCCACAAGAAACGATTTTTAAGTTTACATTTTTGCCGGTAAAGATGAGTTAAATATATGTAACTTGACCATTGCTTAATTATTCACTGTGTTTGACAGATGTCAAAGTTTTGAGATTGTGATTTACTACTTAATACGTATTCAAAAACAAATTACAATGAGGCGAAATAATTACTCGTATAAAGTTTTGATGAATCTATTTATTCCTCATGGAGAATGTGACAAATTGTGGCAAGAACATGTAGGAAATTCAATGAAATATATTCTGATTTACAGTCAATGAACGAAAGAAAGTTTATTGCGAATACAGGAGAACTTTATCAATTATGGTTTTAAGCTTAAAGCATAAACTTTCTTTCGTTCATTGGTTGCAAATTAGAATACATTTCATTGAATTTCCTACATGTTCATGCCACAATTTTGTCACATTCTCCTTGAAGAATAAATAGTTTCATCAAAACTTTATGCGAGTAATTATTTCGCCTCATTGTAATTTGTTTTGAATAAGTACTAAGTAGTAAATTACACTCACAATCTCAAAACTTCGACGTCTGTCAAACACAGTAAATAATTGAGCAATTGTCATATCACTTGGCGTTCCATGGCTAACTAATGCAAATTACGCGAAGACAATGTGATTTTTAATCATTATTACGATTATTTAAAAAAATTGACGAGTTAGCTATACCACTATGCTATATCAACTTGAAGGCATTTTAATTGTCTATCAAAATTTCAAGTAATATACAGGGTATTTTATTTGAAAAAATAAAGTTTTGACCTTTTTTGTATGTCACGTCAAAATCATTAATTTTAAACCACCCTGTATAAGATAGAATAAATTTATTTAGGTAGCTGTTAAATACGAGGCTTTTGCAAACTGCATCTAAAATTTCAGCCTTATATGGGTTCAAATAGCAGCTAAATTTAAATTTTAGTAAGATCATATTTTGAAAAAAAATAACCAAAATAATTATTATCTCAAAAACCGGTGTAGATAGGTATAGGAAACTATTCAAAAAATTATCAGTAAGAAATTGTGATTCTAAAAATTAAATAATATATAGGGTGTTTTATTTAAAATTAACAAGTTGTTACTACTTTTAAGTAGATGCGGCAACACCGCCAAAATGAAAATATTTTACAAATATAGATCGTGTCTATTTATGGCAATAACCAATTCAGATTACTCCTGTGCCCCGTTTTCCTTAAACGTCTAACCTACCATCGATCATCAATGACCCTGTATGTACACTCATGAAATTTAAAACTTGGACACCACAATTTCTGTAAACAAAAGTTTGCACATTATGAAGCGGGCTTAAGGGTATCATTTACAATTCTAACAGCAGGTAGTCTCAGCAGGGGTTATCTTATAGAAGAACTGTAGAATGAATGTGCAAACTTTTCTTTACAGAAATTGTGGTGTCCAAGTTTTAAATTTCATGAGTGTACCTCGGCACTAAAATTCTTTTTCATGACTCACGTGTTTAATTGGCCTTAACTATCGTCTCTGCAACAAGAATTAGGGTTTAATTGCAAGGGAATCATCGTGGGATCTTATTTAAACACCTAATTTGGACCCTGGGATGCGGAATAACATCACAATATATTGCGTTAAAAATGTGCTTAGCTTTTTTTTGCAATGTTGAAATTTTCACAACCGGCATCTTACATACTACTAATTTCTACAAATTATTTTTTTTGACATGTAAAGAACTTTAATTTGAAGATAAAAAACTTACTTTATTCTTTTAAGTTGACCATAAAATTCAGAGCCAATATTTTGCATTTGAATTCTAAGCACTTAAGAGAATATTTAATCAAATGTATCAAAATTTGCATTTTATTTTACTGGACCAATAAAATAAAAACTGTAACACTTAATTGTAGCTTATCGGTTATCAGACTAAATATATTGACAAACTTTATAGATTCAATAACAATTATTTGGTAAAGTTTAATAATGTCTAAAGCAAAATTTATGAGTAAGTACATATTAATTGCTTTACATAGAATTTCCGATTGCAAAATGAAATATTAAAACAAACCGCTCCTTAGAGTGTTCGTAGTATTTCAAAAATGTTCTCTATGCAATGTAAAAATGTGTATAAATTTTTAAAATTGTTTATTCTATTAACTTGCGTTTGCGTGTCTGGATATCAGGTATCTCTATTTTTAAGGAATATATTCATTTAAATTCTAACATTAATTCCAGTTAAGCATGTGTTTCATCAAGTTGCGCTATCCACCAACTTCAACTCATTACAGTTTCGTATTAAATGAATCTTTAAGGTATCCAGCAGTAACGATTTGTCGTAACCCCCCCGTTCAAAATTGAAATATTTCAGGTAAGTAAAAGAAAATGTAGTTTAAGCCACAATAAGTAAATATAAACGAAAGAACTTGAAAACATTGAAAGATCACCTCTCTAAATGTGGTGGATTATACAATTATGAATGAAAATAAAACCATATTTAAAAAGTGTTGTCTATAACTTTTATTTGAATTATTTGCAATTTTTTTCTTTATTTTTATTTCCAACAGGTTTTATTAACTCCATTAAAAAATTTTAATTTGTAATTTACTTAGGTATACATCCAGCAGCAAAAAATATTTCGTGTATAAATACAGTTGGAACACCTTGTATACAAATATTTACGACGGTAATTGTTAGTAGTGTCGTTCATGCCAAAGTAATTGTGGAATTTTCCGCCAATTGCAGCTGTGTTTGCTCCTGGCAGAAGGCAACCAAACTTACTTTAAATAACCTTGGAAATAGTTCTACGAATACGGAACTTTGTCAAACAGTGGCGTAAACGTCTGTTACCGATTAACTATTAAACTACTTGACCGAAACCAAGTCGATAGCTAAGTTATTCATTAAATTTGTCAAAACGTCACACAATTGGTCTTGCGTCTTCAAACTGATGACGCCACTTCATTGATCTAATGTTTTAACATGGGAATAGCTTTTTTATATTTATTGCTTTAAATAATGCAATTCAAAGATTCAATTAATTTATAAGGCTTTTTACAAAATTCAGATCAGTTATTATTTTAAAAAATTTGTATTCAGTGCGTTTCTGAAAATAGGTGCCACTTAGGTATGTATTTCAGTAAACAGGTCCCTATAGAAGCAGCTAGGCAACTTCATTTACATTTAGATACAAGAAATGGCGGCGTTGCCAAATGCAAAATCCCTAATCTGCGGCACCTATGACGACATCTATTGAGTCTAATAGAAAAAGTGGCATTCATTTTTAGAAACGCACTGTATGTACCTGGTTGAGTTAATTAGTAAGAAGAACAAGAGTAATAATGAACACAAAAATAACAAATTACAAAGCCACGGAACTAAAGTATACTAAGTACAGTTTAAAAAGATCAATAGATTTAGTGGTCGTATGTATATTTTATTTGGGTTCCTAAGTGCGGAGACGTTTCTGTTACAAGTTATGAATTTTTTAATGTCCTATCGTAAGTCTATTGTATTTTTTAAAAACAAAATTGCGCAGCCCAGGAGCTGTCATTAAGACTACGCATGTGTGAAAAATGTAAATAGACGTCAAATTCAGTGTGACACGCCATTCTCTGTTTAAGATAAGTGATCCAAAACCTTATTAATTCTGTTATAAGATAGTCTTGTATATATTGAGGTATCTTGCACCTACATTTTGAAATAGTCTGATCATTACTAGCACTTTCTATCCCAACGGCTTCCTCTTTAGTTGAGTCCCCATCCACAGAGTCATATTTTTTAATTAACACAGGCACTGTCTCTGTCTTTGTTGTAGTTTCTTTGTGAACTGTACTATTTTTAATTTTGTATTTTTGGGAACTTCTAACATACCCTTCTTTTCTACATCTGTTTCAACTTTGGACACCATATCACAACTCAAGATTACCTTTTTTTCTTTTAAGTAAATTCGGTAGCCGTCTTACTCGCCTTCATAGCCAACAAACAGTCCTATGATGCTCTTTTTGTGAAATTCCCTTCTCATATGTTTTGGGCCATAGCTCCAAAGACGTTTTGTTTTCGATCGTGTTGGTCGACAGCGTTGTGTTGACAGCTTCGGTCCACAATTTGATAGAAAGATCCTTTGAATGGATCATACTTCGAGCACATTCAACAATTGCCCTGTTCTCCCTCTCAGAAGATCCATTGTGTTTTGGAGAATACGGCACGATTTTTCGAAAATTTTTCAACAACGATCTACCTTAAAGTTGTCAAACTCTTTCCCTCTATCACGTAATAATTTTTTTACACTGTGGCCAGTTGTTTAAAAAAAAATTTTTAGGCAATCTAAAAGCTCAGACTATTGTTTTATGAAAAATACTTTCTTGCTTTCTTTCGTTTCATGCCGTAACTGTAAAGTGTCAATTCTTTCAGCTACACACACTTGTGAAACAATAGGTTTGCACACACGCATATCAAGTTCATACAAACTATTTTGAATTTTTGGTCCCACTTAGTTTTATAGTTCTGTCTTTAATAAATACACACCCATTTGTATTGGCTTTAAATTCATACTCCTTTTCAATTGCTGCTCCAATTGAAAACAAATTCTGGCTTGTTTTCGGAACGTACCAGACATCTTTTATGTGACTTTGTTTTCAGATACCATTAACATGCACGTCAGTGTTTATAATTCCAAAACCATAGGCATAGATTAAATCGTTGTTTTCAACAACAATTTGCTTTAGAGTGTCGAATGTCTCATATGTGAAAACCATGTCTTTACTGTTGGTCGATGTGGGCAGAAGCGCCATTGTCGGTCAGCCACATTTTTGATTGGTTCGTTTGCGTAGATACCACCATTTCTATTTACTATAAAGGTCTCACCAGTCGGTTGTGCAGACTTCTGTACTTGCATTTTACAGAATTTAGCAAAATGACCAATCCGATGGCATTTAAAACACTTCAATCTTCTGCTTTTCGCTTTTGATTTTCCACCATTTATTGCCTCCTTTCGATATATAAACTTTGCTAACAGAGCCTCTGTATTTTCCAGCCTTTCGGGCAGTCTTATTTTAATTAACCATAGCCGTCCGGTTAACTTGTTGATTGTGCGTTCTTTCACAGGCACAGACTGACGGACACTTTTAAATTCGAAATACTCACCTGGAAGAGTAGACAATTAGACATAAAGCGGCTCATCAATAGAAAATCTGGTAATTCAGCTTTCGCTAATCGCTTCAGCTCTTCATTCAGCTCGGTAAAAATTTTCTGCAACCGTGCAATGTGAGTTGCTATATCTATTGTCGAATTTTTTTCCAGGTAGTAAAGAACTGCTCTAACCACCTACCAACCTTTTGACCAGAGCTTTGCTCCTATACGGAGAATAATTTATCCCAGACTCTTTTCGCTGATTCACAAGTAGTCACTAAATCAGAAATTAATACTTATTAGTATTAACTGTGCTAAAACATCTGTCTTCGTATCAGCTTCCTACCTTTTTTGTTGTGTGTCTGTCACGGCATCGCCACAAGGCTCTTCCGATTCATTACGATCACTGTATCTAGAACATCTTGATATTTCAGCAAACAATTTCATCTGTTTCTAGTATTTGCTCCAGTTTTCTGCACCTACTAGCTTGTCCACTTGAGTTTTGAAATCCATTTCCCGTCGAACTTTCGATGCAAACCACGTTTTCGGAAAAAAATACGTTTCCTTTTCAATTCAGTACACGTGCCCAGTCACAAAATACCTAGGCCTTAACTTGATGAGTCGAACTGCATGTAATACAAAAAGAATACTTCTACCAACTTAATAATAACACTAAAATCTATTTTCACTCAACAAGAACATACAAATACATACTATGAGCACAAAAGCATACATAGAGACAAAATTTTACGCTACCAGATAAAGAAAATGATATGGAAATGATACGCCAAGTAATGTAATAAGAATTGAGGCATTCTCGGTCGGAGTCAACAGTTGCGGACAAAACGTAACGGTAACCATTTCGACAAGGTTCAATTCCGAATGACGTTTCCAATTGGACTGTAATGTTTCTGAGTTTTGCCGAAAGATCTAGAATAAAAAAATTTCTCCATGTTCCGCAGATTATTATTTTAAGTAAACAGCTAAAGTTTTCCAAAATTATTTTATTAAGACGTTTCGCTATTCTAAAGCATCATCAGTTAAATTAGTTTGTACAGTCATAAAGTTATTTGTTAGTATATAATTTACTGTAAAATTTTCCACAGCACACTAAATAGTTCTGTGACGAAAACAGACAAATAATTTCATTATTTTCCATAATGATTGTTTGTTTAGAATTTTCTTCAATTTGTATTTTAAAAAGAAAATATCATGTATTTTTGAATAAAGTGTTCATATATGCCCTTCTCCGTACATATTATTTTATTGGGGGCCCATATTCCAACCCATCTATCTTGATTGTAAAAATTTATTTAAATACAATACAAAATTGAAAGAAAAAATCGTTCATAATCGGATAATTTCCACTAAAAAAAAATATAAATAAAATAAAGATGTATGCTTTTTAAAACATTTATACATACTTATATTGCTAAATGCAAATATTGGCTATCTTGTACTAACATCTAATTTTTTGTTATTTTTATTGTAAAAAGTATGTTCTGGTTGATTGTTTATTGTAATTAAAATTATTATTTTAGAAGTATGGATTTTTAAATGATGAAATAACTTATGCCACGACATGGAAAACCTTCAAATATGACAAATTCACGCTTCAGGAATTTTTCGATGAAGTAACCTACAACTTAAGTGAATTTTTTTCGATAGTGGCATTGGACAAATTAAAAAAAAGTAAGCTGATTTACATTGTAATATCTGAATAAATTTTATTATTCTAGATTTGAAAATATCATCTACGTTCACACTTACTTATGGACAGTGTTTTACGATGATTCCTGAAATTCATTCAAAAAATTGGGGAAACAAGTACGGGTATTATTTTTATTTGGCGCCAAAGACAAATACATCAAATACGCCGCAAAAGGGATTTCATGTCTTTATTCATGAAGAAAGAGAAATATTTAGTGGTATGTTAACAATTTCACATTCAAGCCCCTATGGAGTGTTTTTGTAGAAAAAGTATCTGAAGACCTTTTTCAAGAATATATTTATATAGAAACTGGCGATTCGATTCAAGTTAATTTAAAAATTAATAATTACAATCAATTACCAAGCAATAGCAATAATTGTAACTCTTCTTTCGCGTACAGCAAATCTATGGTATGTAAATTGACGCTCATTTATTATCAAAACTGAATACTACTTTAGTGCATGGAAAACAAGGTTAACACTATGATCAGTACTTACGCTCTTTGTCAAACGCCATGGATTCCAAATAAATTACTGCCTGATTGTAACAATTACAAACAACTGCATGACATAGTCACAAACTCAACTTCAAGGTATGAAACTATTACTAATGTTTTAAAGTTGACAATAATTTTACAGTTTGTATTTGCAAAATATTCTTCAGAACACTCATTGCGTAAGAAATTGTAGGACTACTCTGTACTTACCACTAGTACAGAGTATAAGAGAAATTAATCCCACAGAATGGTCGTTGAAAATTTATTATTCTTCCAATTTAGTCGCGCAAATGGAAGAAGTGGTCGGATACGATTTCAACAACTTTGTTTCAGACTTGGGAGGATCGTTGGGATTCTTATTGGGTCTGTCGGTTTTGGGCGCTGTCGGGCTAATTGAGAACGTTATTTCTTCAACGATGAAAAAAACATCTTTGTCGAAGAAATTGCCGCAGCATTCATATAGTATAAATGGAAACAACGTGGATCCTTAGATGGATTCATCTTGCATTAAAAATGCTTACTGCAACCAGATAATATAAAAACAAGTGTATTAATTATTTTTTATTTTGTGGCTTAAGGTTTTCCTTCTACAAAAAATAAAAATGCATTACATATTGCGATGAGTGGTTTTTATTTAATTTCAAAAAATATTTAACTGAAATTCGAAACTCCAAAAATTATTTAACTTTAACCTCATCGGACAATAAAATTAATTTCATTTCGGTTTTAATAAACTTTCAAGTTTAAGGTAATGAAATTCACAATTTTTGTTCACGGATTAATAACTACTAATTGACGGGTTGGTTTGCACATACATAAAGAATATTTGAAAAAACATCGTCATATTATCTTTTTTATAGACCTTCTGTAGACAAAATTGCTTTAATGCGAATGCATTTTCCACTACGTGTTACGTTAACACGAGTCGCCAATAGATGTCGTAACACTTATTGAGCATTTATTATTATGTTTATTGTATTGTCTTAAAAAAAAAGTCTGTTTTTTTGAGTAGTACTTATATCAAAAAATATATTAAATTATAAAGGATGTTTTCGCTATAGTTATGCTAGTAAATAATGTATGTATTGAAATGCGTATTTTATACTAAGTACGGCTCTGGCGATTCGTTTTGTATTTTGACTTTCAAACGATAAACTAAAGGAAAACACAGAAATGACAAATTTCATTACTTTTAAACAAAAAATTAATGAATCCAGAAATGAAATTAATTTTATTTGCATTGTAAACAGATGTATGAGGAAAACATTATTCAAAAGATTATTCATATCAACGTATGGCTCTAACCAATGTAGGGCATTCTGACTCAAGAAGGAATTGGAATTTCAAATGCAAAACTCGTGCTTTTATATTGTAAATTTATCTACGAAGGAGAATTTTATGCATGATTCATTTGTAGGTGGGAAAATGGCGGCAAAATAGCTTATATTTATTTTTAACACGCCATGTATTGATGTTCATTACACCGTCTACGCATGCTGTAATGAAGCATCAGATTGTTCATATCAATGTATGGCTCTAACTAATGTAGGGCATTCTGGAGGTTTTTTATTCATATCAATACATAATTTTCAGTTAACCATAAACTTTTAGAAAATAAAGTTACATAAGATAACTCAAGAAGAATTGAAATTTCAACTGCAAAACTCGTGCTTTTATATTGTAAATTTATCTATGAAGGAAGAAGTTTCATGTATGGTTGATTTGTAGGTGGGAAAATAGCATATATTTATTTTTAAAACGCCATATATTGATGTTCGTTACACCGTCTACACGTGCTGTAATGAAGCATCAAAAGAACTAATTGGGCGCAAGAACAGCATCACATTGGGTTTATTAACCAGCCCCAATTTTGCTTGCGGGCCCACAATGGTCGCAGGAGGATGAAACGGAGAACATAAAAATCTAACTTTTTTTTGTGAAATATGTTGTAGTAGCAGATCGCCCTTGATTTTCATTAGCGGCAATCTACACCTTGCTGGTTACATTTGCCAATGTGCCATTTTTCATATTTCAAATATCTCAAAGAATGACTAATTTACCCCTTACACACATATTTTCTTTAGACTATATTTACACCGCAATGAAAGTACAAACAAAAAAGAAAGCCGTACAAACGGGTACAAACAATAATAAGCCATCTCCATATTTTAGATTTGAAATATCTTGAAGAATGACTAATGTACCCTTTGCAAAAATTTTAATTTCCACCACCGTAAGGGTACAAACGAAAAAAAAGCGGTACAAACGAGTATAAACCATGACAAACTATCAAATTTCAAATATCTTAAAAAATTACTAATTTACCCCTTACACATATTTTCATTAAACTATATTTACACCCCCATAAAAGTACACACGAAAAAGAAAGCGGTACAAACGATGACAAGCCATCTTTATTGTTTAGATTTAAAATCTCTTGAAGAATGACCAATGTACCCTTTGCAAAAATTTCAATTTGCTATATTTCCACCACCGTAGTGGTACAAACAAAAAGAAAAAAAAATCTCTATTTTTAAACTTTTATATCTCAAACAATGATTAAGTTTCCCCTTACACATATTTTTATTAAGCTATATTTCTACCCCCATAAAGGTATAAACAAAAAGAATAGCTGTACAAACAGGTACAAACAATTACAAGCTATCTCCATTTTTCAGATTTAAAATATCTTGAAAAATGACCATGTACCGCTTGCAAAAAGTTTCTGTTTGGTATATTTCCACCCCCGTAGGGAGTACAAACGAAAAGAACAGCGGTACAAACGGGTACAAACGATGACAAACCATCTCCATTTTTTAGATTTCAAATATCTCAAAGAATGACTAATTTACCCCTTTGACATATTTTCAAATTAGCCATAGTTCAACCCCCGTAAGGGTATAAACAAAACGAAAAACGGTACAAACGGGTACAAACAATGTTGAATCGAATGACTCTTAAGAAATTAATATATCTCAAAAGGGGTTGTTACGGTTTAAATTACTCGAATCTCGAACGTAGGTCGCGAGCCTTCTGAGTAACGGTTGTCGTGACTTGCACGTTACAACGAAAATCAAATTTGCCGCGCACGTTACAATTTTTCCATTGGGGGATCGATTATTCACAAAATTTATCAAGACGACGAGCGGACATCTTGTGATTTTCCCTTAGGCGTGCTTTGCGAAGCTAAAAGTTTACAAGTAAAATATCAGTGTGTGGAAATATAAATCCGACCGCTTTCGCCGTAACTGACTTCTTTTAATACTTCTTTTGTTTGCCTCGTGGTTGTATTAATTCTAATTACAAGGTATGCTTTAGCACGTGTCTTGACCTCACACTCTACTCCTATATTACCATCTGCATAATTTCTGGGGGTGCTGGAACGAGTAATTAAGAATTCTTCGCTATAAAAACGTGACAATTATCACGGTGTCGCCTACCTCAAAGCTGCAACTGCCTATGAACTCCACCGATTGAGAGTCGCTTACGCTGCGTACTTGCTATTTCGAAGGAATATATTGGCTTTCCAAGTTTTGTCGTCTAGTCCTTTTAAGAGAAATCCTGTGGCTACCAATTTTCTAATAGTTGTCAACTGTTGTCGTTGTCGCAAGAACCTTCCTTATTGGAACTACATGCTTCAGTACACATCTAATTTTATTGTTTAAGGAACCTATTCACTTTGCATGCGATTAGAGCTCACGTACATGTGACATTAAACGGTTTAAATCCCTAGTTTATAAACAAATTTTTATTCGGGGTAGACTCTATCCACCGACGTTCGGTTTTGTTTTCACTAGCTCCATCAGAGCTTGGGCGCTTGAGATAAAGTGGGTGAAGCTAAAACAAAAGGCCTTGTGTGTTGGCGGAAGCTACTTACCGTACTAGTTCGAGTTTAATTCTAGTTTTTAAGTCACCGTGTGTAAGTGACGTGTGTACGTCGAGTTTCTTTAATCACCAATTTTTAATTAGTACGCTAACTTTAATTTGGAGTGTAACAAACAAAAGCTTAACTAAATTTAGACATATTTGATTGCGAGCTCTAATTAATTTGTTGTTGCTAACACCCGTAAGTTTCATGCGACAGAAACTCTTACTTCTTACATATTCTCCTAGTACTTTAAGTTATATTTGCTATATTTACATGACTATTTGTGTCTCTGATTTATGTTTATTTTAGCGCAGTAGACCTTAAGTAAAACCTATTAAATTTCTGTTGCACGGTTTTATTTCTTTCTAGCAGGTGGCGCCTCGTTGCTCAGCAGTTGAATTCTCTCTGTTTCCTCAAGAATCTCTCCTACTCACCGACTAAGCCGGATACTGTTGTGCTAACTCTTACAAATACGGGATCTTCCATAAATTTAGTGCGCTATTTCGAGCCAAATAGTATTGGTTCCTTTTTTTCTAGGTTGTATCACTAGAACCGTCACTTTCCTTTTGTTTTTATTATTTGTGAACTACAACCGTTACAGGGTGCTAATGATTTTTAAAAATGTGGTCAAAACGAGTACAAACGAAGCTTAATTGAACACACAAATAAATAATTTTTAAGTTCACACAGGTTATTTATTCACCAATAAAATATTCTCACTTTTATTTTCAATAAGTCAAATAATAACAAAAAATGTAATCAACGAACAAAAAATTCAATGACAGTAACGTAAACAACAGTAAACGTTGACTACTAGTGGATTATTGTCCAACTACTATTTATAATTCCATGGAAGTTGCTAAAGTGCCGTCGTTGTCGATTCAAAAACTAAGAGCCCTATTCTGTAACTAGTGGTTAACGTTATCAACTGTTTCAACGACAGTTTAAACGACTGGTTGACTATGGGGCCTATTTTGTAACTTATAACGATCCGTAAACGAATCGTTAGCTAATGGTTGTCGGTATTTTGACGACATATATAGCAGTTTATAAACGACTATTTAGAAGTCGTTGTTACGATTAAATTACTGTCGTTTCTGTTCGTTCATGCCGTCTATGACGTCGTTAAGTTAAATGACTCATATTATTACGATTATTTACATAAAAAGAAAGCTTTTATTATTATAAAATAAACAAATAATTACTATTAGAAGGGAAAATAGGCCAATTAGAAAAAAGATATGTAATCAATAACCAAATATGTTATAGGTATCGTTTGAGTCAAGTTAGTGCCTCGCTAAGAGATGTTAGTAATCCGTTTCATTTGCCAGAATAGTATATTGCCCAAGTAACAACGCTGCACGATATAATCAAAGAACTCGTCACGATTGTGATGTATTTTTACATTTCAGTAGTTTAGAATCTTCGCAGAATTCGTAACTGACGCAGAGGCCAAATTGCACTTTTGTTAAAAATCGTCACAAACTCGATACAAAGATACGTTAAGTTGTCGTTACGAATTTGAGTGTCGTAGGTGTCACGAATATAAGTGATAAAATTCTCACGATTTTACGTTACGTAATCTTGGCAGCTCTACGTTACAAAATCGACTCAATGTCTTGACATCACGAAAATCAAAACGGATTCTACTTCGAAATGAGTAATACAACCTGACCCTTGCATTGTAAAATAATAAAGCTCATTCTTATTACCTTATGATATAAGGGTTAGTTTACACTACTCACTTCTTAATATGACTCCACTTTGATTTTTAAGCATATGCCCTCCTTTTACCATTCACCTTTTTGAAAAGATCTCCATTTCTATCTTCAAGCTTTTGTAGAAGTTAATAGTCTAGAATCACTTTCATCAACATCAATTATTAGTACTGTATATTTTATCCAATCCTGTATTTCTAAGGGAAATTATTGCTTTTGTTTGTCTAAAGTCTGAATTATTGAAAAAATAATTAGTGTAAATGTGTATTTTATCATATGCTACAATAACATTGCTCTAAGTATATAAATATATGGTATAAAACTAAACTCAAATATAATAGATATTTTTATATCTCAGAGCCAAACTATGTCAAATTCAATAATATGATTTAGGATTTTTAAAAGATTAGAGGTCACACTGGTGGATCACACTTTATTATGCAGAAATTTAACACAAAATGACAACCACAAAGCAACCACTACAATTTCGACCAAGTTTAAAATATAATAGTGCCGGTCAAGTCACTATTTCATCGCACCAATACGAAATTACATAACATAAGTGTACATAGGAAAGATAGACCGTGTGATATCGCTAAAAGAGGTGGCGGTGTTCTAATTGCCGTCAATAATAAGTATTTTTCTAAAATAATTCCGACATCTTTCAATGAAGTTGAGCAATTATTTGTTCTATGCAACGTTGGTTATAAAAATATTATTCTTGGTTGCTTCTACTCTCCGCCAAACAGCAGTACAGACTATTACGACAAATTAAGTAGTACGATTGACGATATCATGAAATCATATTTAAATGCCGATCTTCTGAAGACAACATCCTCTCAGTGAATGGCAAAAACTTCATATGTGTTGAAAAGTTTTGTGAAAATTTAAATCTGTATAATATGTTTCAATTTAATTCTATTAAGAACTGTGATGATAGAATGCTAGACTTAGTTTTTAGTACTAACACCACTACCTTTGTGGAGCGTAGTTTGGAAGCATTAGTTTTGGAAGATAAATATCATCCACCGTTAACTATATCATTTGAATTTTTATTTACATCTTCATTTTTAAATTTTGATCATTATTATTATGACTTTCGTAACGGCAATTACTTAGATCTTAATTTCTACTTGTCCACTATAAACTGGGAATTTCTTCTACCGTTAAGCATTAATGATGCTGTAAACTCTTTTTATAATATCTTAAATTTAGGTTCTAGCTATTACATACCCATAAAACGTACATCAAATTATAATAAAAAGTTTCCTCCCTGGTACTCTAGTGTTCTGCAAAATCTAATTAAAACTAAACATATCTACCATAAGTTATACAAATCTACAAATTGTCTCACTTATTATAATGAATTCTCAAAATTACGAAGTCAATGCAAAACCCTTTCTAATCAGTGCTTTAAATTACATATTAATGATGTACAATCAAAAATCAAAAACGATCCTAAGTACTTTTGGTCATACATAAAATATCTAAAGAAAGATAATCATTTACCCTTTGAAATGAGCCTTGGTTCGTCAGTCAGTACTAATGGGCAGGAAACTGTAAATCTCTTTGCCAAACATTTTGGTTCTGTTTATAAGACAAATAATAAGAATTATTACCAAAAGAAATTATTTCCGAAAACAATGTTAATTTAAATTACATTAATATCGACGTTAATCAAATTATGATGGAATTAAAAGATTTACCCGAAAAAATAAATCATGGTCCTGATGGTATTCTTGCTCTTCTCTTAAGAAATTGTTGCTACGTGTTAGCATATCCAATTCAAATATTGTTCTCTAAATCTTTAAAAAGTGGAATTTTTCTGGATACATGGAAATTAACCTATGTTGTACCAGTTCACAAGAGTAAAGGTAAAACCGATATCACTAACTACAGACCTATCTCAAAGATATCTGAAATTCCAAAACTGTTTGAAAAAATTATTGCTAATAATATGTTTCCGTTATTAAAACAAACAATCATTGATGAACAGCATGGATTTTACCCAAATCGCTCGACTACCTCTTAGTTTTTCAAAATTTTATATATCAAGCTTTTGATGAATATACTTAGCTGGATGTCATATTACTGACTTTTCAAAAGCTTTTGACAACGTTAACCATAAAATTTTAATTAAGAAAATCAAAAACGTAGGTATTGGTGGTACTTTACTTTCTTGGATTGATAGCTACATTTCCAACAGACGTCAAATAGTCCCGTACAAAAATTTTTATTCTGATCATGTTTTAGTCCATTCAGGAGTACCACAAGGTGCTCATCTGGCTCCTTTGCTGTTCTTAATCTTTATTAACGACATTAAAAATATTTTTAAACACTCCCAGATTCTTCTTTTCGCTGATGACATGTAAATATTTAAAACAATCAGATCTGTAGGCGACTGTTTTCAGCTTCAAGAAGACTCTAATGCTTTTTCTAATTGGTGTTCTTTTAATTTGATGGAACTAAATTTGAGTAAGTGTTTGTTAATTACATTTCATCGCATTATTAAACCTATAAAGTTTGACTATATTCTGGATAATCACTCATTACAAAATTGCGTTTCAGTTACTGATTTAGGAGTTATATTTTCTCGAGATTTGTCATTCAAAGAACACATAAATCACATAAGATTAAAAGCAACTAAAGAATTGGGTTTCATTTTTTGTTGCACAAAAACGTTCTCTAATGTTGATACTCTAAAAGTTTTATTTGTTTCATTAGTACGTTCACATTTGGAGTATTGTTCTCAAGTTTGGTCACCTTATCATTCAACATATATATTAAAATTAGAAAAAGTTCAACATAGATTCCTTAGATTTATTGCATATAAAGCTGGAATTACATTATCAAACTACTCCAAAATACTTTCATTTCTAAATATAAATACTTTAAATTCTCGCAGAATACTTTTGGATATGGTGTTTTTTCAGAAACTGGTTAATGGCGTTTTAGATTGTTCTCATCTTCTGCATCCAATCGATTTTAATGTACCGATCAAAACTCTTCGTAACACTTCACAATTTTCAGTAAGGTTCTGTAAAACTTCCTACCTTCTTAATTCTCCTCTCCAACGGTTTATGGAATCAGAAAATTTGCATTTCAACCTTAACTTTTACAGTACTAGTGCCGACAGTTTAAAAAAGCAACTCAAAACTAAGTTAAATAAAATTGATGCTTCTTTTTATGCCAATTATTGATTTCTGTTATAACTCTTTGTACCATTTTAGAGTGTTTAGTTAAATTAATTTATTGTTATATTGATTTCTGTAATTTGAATTATCCTTTTATTTATTATTATCTAATATAGTAATTATAATTTTACTTTAAACTAAATTACTTGTATGTACACTCATTTTCTGTATATAGGGCGTTGCCCGTAAAATAAATAAATAAAAAAAATAAAAATAAAAAAAAATATGTATTTCGTCAGTAATGCGTCACGCATTAGCATCGTTGACGCCTCACAATATTTCACAAATTTATCGTTACAGTATACGTGTAAAAAGTTAACGATAAAGCGTAGAACAAACGGTTTCGTGACGAGCGTGTGACATAAAAACGTTTAACGATAAATTGCAAAAAATCCGTCACGCTTGTGTCAAGTACAATATGACATATTCCCCACGGGTGGAATGTTCCGTATGAGTGTAGAATAGTCATTCCAAACTTGTTGTAAACTATACTTTTTCTACGACATAGAGAGTGTGTATCAATAAAAAAAATCTTAAACAATTTACAAAAGTGATAGTTTTGTCCTCTATTTTTAGTTACTTTTTATTTGTAGTGGTAGCTGCCATCATTTGTTACTAACTTTTGAATTTCAGTTAAGTTTAGAAGAAAAATGCATTTTATTTACGATTTATTAATTAACAATAACACAGCTAATAGTGTTTAGTTGGTTTTGGCTTAGTTTTTATTTATTATTATTATATTACAAACGTTTATTAAATAAATTTACTTGTGTACGAAGTTAATGTTGACAGCTTTCGGTATCTATATGATAAAAAAGTTAGTGCTATTATGCAGCTTTAATCTAATTCCAGATAATTGATGCGATAAATAAAATAGTATATAATTGAATTGGTTTCTCCGGAAGCATTATACCCTAGAGAAATAAAAAAGTTTTTGTGTGGCATCTGATTGCATTCCTACGAGATGCATTGGCAGATCCTCATACATTTTGTGTTTATAATAATTTATGTGAATTTAAGCAAATAATTAAGGAGGTGACAATTTATCATAATGTGCAGAGTCGATAACTTTCTTTTCAAGGTTTAATTCATCGATACCTTAAAAATTAAAAAAAAAACGACTTATTGACAGAAATCTTCATTAACAAATTGTAAACCGCATTAGCTCATTAGAAAAGAATAAATTTATTTGAAATCTGTAAAAAACTTTTTATGTCAGTAAATTTCTTTAAATAAAATAACCAAAAAAAACATCTGTCAAACAAAAAACAGCAATTCTTCGAAAAAATAACTCTGTGATACACATCTAAGTTACGCATTAACATTTTAATAAATTGAAAGAAGAAATAAATACAAAACTTTATTCCTTAAAGTGATGATAATTGCTGCATGTTTAAAGGCAAACCACCTTAGTTTTGAAATTCTGCAACTACCATGTTGAATGAAATTATGAGACCACCCCTCAAAAAACAATTTTTGATTTTTTTGTTGTCTTAATAAACAAGGTCATTTTAGGTTTGCGATGACTTAAAAACAATTCTCATTTTTAACCACAACAACAATAAAATGAATGGTAGTGAACAACACACTAACTTATTAAGTTGAACACTCTGTTCGTAGAGTTTTTTTTTTAGTGACTTTGAACAGTGTTCATTTGGCCACAAATCAATCATTTGGCAGGTGTTATATTTTTGAGTAATCTAATAAATTCAAATTTTTAATGCACATCGACAAAGGAAGTGATAAATTCCTTTGTAAACATTATCATTATTTAAGCACATCAAGGTCGAGACACTGCTAGAAAGATCTACGTGGAGATTAATAAGAGACTCAATAAAGGCTATTTTAACATTATCATACAGGGCAATTAAATAAAATGTGGTTTATGTCTGCTTTTTATGTCCACTCGTATAGTTTTATTGTTGATAATCTTGGTAACAAAGATGTTTGTTTAACCTTCGTCAAATATGGGAACGCATAGGTTCGTAGTATGTAGATTGCGGTACTTCCATCAACGAATGAAAATATGACAATAACTAAAATAAATTTTGTATTTATATGGTTATAATAAACTATGAATTTGTATTTTTTTCAAATCGCTCTGGTATATAGGTACCTACTGACATATTACGCTTTCAAACAACATTCAAAATATTTGAAGGTTAAATTTTTTGTAAGTTATAAATTGTATCATTTATCCTTGGTATTACTATAATTAAGCATCGTTAATGAAATTTTTGTAATAATTGTCCCCAAATACAACGTTATGTAACAGCCACGAGATGACCGTACCTGTACTCATTCCGTAACAAGTGCGAGAATATTCTCGCACAATGTTTTAGAATCTAACTGTTCTGTAATTGAAAATTAATCCAAAATGTTAGTACCTGTTCTAGAATAGGAATAGAAAAAATTGATTTTTAGCGAATGTATAGGTTGAATCACCAATGAGCGTTTGACTTACTTAATTTAATATGGCATCACATGGAACTACCACAAAGAACAATTAAAAACGCCGTAATAGCATTTAACGATAGTTGTTAAAAAATCACTCCTCTTTCACTTTTTATACGGGAGACATTTTTTGGAAAAAGCTATCAGTACCGTCCTCCCATGGTTTGCTTGATCGCCTAATTTGTCGCCCATAAAACATGTATGGGATGCGATCGGTAGGCGACTGGGTATTTTACCACATTCTCTAGATAACCTACACGATCTGCAGCTACAGATTTAAGAATTATGGTACGTTCTACCACTGGCAGGTATTAAATCATTTGATTGATGCCATAACCTCTTAAAAGTGCATCCATTATCGGGGAGAGGGGAGCAACTCATTAAAAAACTTTATAACTGCTTGTTCTATTGTTTTCAAACTTTAACCATTATCTTGTTTCATAAAAACAACCGTTTTATATTTGTTATTATTATTTATTTTTTTAGGTGTATGGTATGGTGAATTTAAACAAAGAAATAGTAAATTAAATGTAGTTGTAAAATTTTGATATCAATGAGTTTATTGTTTAAATTACGTTTTGCAAATCTAAGTTTGCTTTTTCAAAAATGTGTAATTACAGTTATATAATGGGTTTGTTTTAATATTTTTTTCTTCATGAAAAAGGTACAAAATTTAATATTATAGGTTAGCGAAAGAAAAACATTCTACGCCCCTGTTTAAATATAAATGAAAGAATGGTGAATAAATTGTCTTGACCCATAATAAATTAATATTAAATAACCCTTGTAAACAAAAATAGGATTGTATATAGTATTTTAATATTAAAAGCTTCTTGATGCTAATTGCGTTTATAGTTTACTATCATGAAGCTTTTAATATTAAAATACTAAATATAATCCTATTTTTGTTTACAATTGGTTGTTTAATATTAATCCACTATAGATCAAGATAATTTAATTCAGATTTATCCAGCATTCTCTCGATTACATTTAAACAGGTGCGTATGTTTTTTCTTTTGCTAACCTATAATATTAAACTAAGAAACAATTGAATGTTTAAGTGCAATATCGTTATCAAAAGCGATAACTTCAAATGCAAAACACTCGCAACGCAACCAAATGCGTGTGTGCTACTGTACAGAAATACTTGGCTTGTTATCGGCACGAGTGTTTTGCATTTGAAGTTATCGCTTTTGATAACGATATTGCAACTACATAAATATTTTAATCTACTATTTTGTTTAAATTTACCATACACCTAAAAATTATAACTAGAACAACATTCTCACTTAAACAATATTTATTTATGTGTGTTCGATCTTGAAAACAAGGCTTTATGCTATGCTTTACATAAAAAATGCTACTTGCTAAAGCAATAAAATTATAAATTTTTAAATTTTGTTTATTAACTAATATCTAAATAAATAATAGTTTTGTAGAAAAACACGCACCCAACGTTCTACTTTTGGTCTATTACAGTAAACAGTATAAATGCACTATTACTCTTGGCATTACATTCACAATTAAAACTTATCTCACAAATAAAGTGTTTGTCTTAGAATGCAATATAATAACATTTAATCATTCCACGACGGACGGTGCCATAATCGCTATTTATTTTAAATGATGATTGTATAGAACCATAAAATACGAGTATGTAGCCCTTATCATCTATAACGAAATGTTAATTAGAAATACTTAAATTTTGTTACTTACCGCAAATGAAGTTGCAATTGATAACGGTGCAAATTTTCCAACGGTCATTAGGATTGGTCTTTGACTCCTTTGAATTATAAGCGGTAGAATTTTTGAAAGCGAGTATCTGCACTAACGAATTCTATATTATAACAACAATTACCAATATTTTCACTATCAATGATAATGTCGTTTCCATAATAATTAATAATACTCAGTACTACCGTTAAAGTGAGCAAATAAGCACATTGTAACCAAAATAATTCATCTGATTTATTGGCCTACAAAACAATTCCAATAAAAATCAAAAACTTAACTAATTAATTTTTGAAATAATAATATTGAAAAATTGAAAATGGAAAAGTCATTTTATAACTTTAATTCTTATCGCCAATGATTCTTTTTGGATGTCAATTGATGTTGCTTTGGTAGTGGTGTTGTTGGATGTAAGTATGTACACTTCAGAAAGGAGCAATTTTTGATTTTGATTAAATTTAATTATTTACAACATTTGTCTAAACAATTTATAAATCGGATTAGCATTTACCCAGATACTGCACGCACGATACACTTATTGTTTTGACAATAAGTTCAAGAATATTAACCACGAAAAAACTTTTAATAAAAAGTTATATTGTGGCTACATTCTGTTATTACAATTATTAATTAACACTATTTTTTCAGTTTTACTGTTGTCAGCTAAATTCTCTTGCATAAATAATTTTTTCTACTCCAAAGAGTACTATCAATAAAACTATTTAGTAGTTATATTAGTCTCAAATATCATGATCCAAACCGTGTAAATATTCAAATGGGTTAAGTCGTTCTTGAGAGATCCTCTATATCAGTGGTTCTCAACCTTATTTTGTCCTTCGCCCACTTTAAGAATAGTTTTGTCTCTAGAGCCCCCCCTCCCAATCTTTTTTACTCCCTATCTGTCGCAAATCTGAAACAGTTATTGCTACGATTATATTTAAACTGATTATAGTCGTAAGTTAGGATATCATCCATATCTTATTTATGAGCTTGAAGAATGTTTCAATGAGAACAATTAAAACGCATACTTAAATATATTGAAATATATTTTTATGAACATCGAAAAAACATAGAATTTACAACTTTTTAATGAGAAGGTTGAATTTGGTGCATTTTAGGAGTTTGTTAATATCAGGCTCCATTTTACTTAAAAACAACCGTAAGTCGCCGCGTTCAGTAACATGAAGCCGATTTCTCTTTTTGGTTACCAAAGTTGCTACAGCACTAAATCCACGTTCAGCTAAATAGGAAGATGGGAACGCTATCAAAAATCGTTGAACTATCGCCCATAATCCATGGTAGAGTTGTGAAATTGGTTTCTGCAGCCAAAATTCTTGATAGCCAATTCTGAATTTAATTTTTAATTCCTCATTTGTCGTCAGCTCTATTAATTCTTTCTCTAACTGGGATGATTCTGCTGTGTTTACATTTGAAAAAGGATCCAACACCCAGTCTGGTATACCCATGTTTAAAATATCCTGGAATCGTTCCTTAAAATCACTGTGGAGGTTTTCTAAGTGTTGACAGTAAACAAGCAAGTCGTCGTTCTCGAATAATACTGCTGATAAATTTGGAAAGTTATTGAATTCCCGCCTGCCGATGTTTTTTTTGTATAACAGCAATTTGGATATGAAAGCAGCAATACAATTTTTTGTCTTGATCAAATTTAAGTCGTTGCCTTGAAGTTGGAGATTGACAACATTAAACAATTTATACAGGTCTGTTAAGTACGCAATATCGTTCTTTGATGAGATGAGGTTGTCGCGCAATTCCGGATCTTTGTTTTCTAGGAACTCTATTACAGATCCAAACAGATTATAAAATCGACTCAAACAAGTACCTTTTGACAACCAGCGCACCTCTGTGTGAAGCAACAATCGGTTGAAATCTTCATCATTGGCAATACAAAGCTGACTAAACAATCTGTCATTTAAAGAGTTACTTCTAATTTTATTAACAGCTCTGATAACATATTGCATTGATGTATGGAGGCAATCACTCAGATTTTTCGCAACCAAATGCTGGCGATGAATTACGCAATGCACAGCAAGCACATGAGGAACTTTATTTTTAAGTACGCTATGAAGCCTTTGTGACGACCTGTCATAGCCGGTGCACCATCCGTAGCCACTGACAAAATATTATTAAAAGGAATTTTCTTTTCGTCACAAAAATTTTCCAGAGTATTAAATATAGTTTCTCCTTTTGTATCAGTTTCTAAATTTGTAGCAAACAATAATTCTTGACATATTTTCTCATCTTTGATGAACCTCACGTATGACAATAACAATGCTTCATTGGTTGGTAAAGTGGACTCATCCAGCTGAATTGAAAATTGACAAGTCTGCAGGTGATGGCACAATGATTCTTCAATGTTTGCAGCCATCTCATCAATTCTTCTTTGCACAGAACTATTACTCAAGGGAATTTTTCGAATAATATCTACAGCTGGTTTATGGAGCACAGTGGTTATTACTTCTTTTACTGCTGGTAAAATTAAATCTTCTCCAAT
This sequence comes from Abscondita cerata, assembly GCA_030710515.1. Classification (NCBI taxonomy): domain Eukaryota; kingdom Metazoa; phylum Arthropoda; class Insecta; order Coleoptera; family Lampyridae; genus Abscondita; species Abscondita cerata. The sequence goes on from JALBCR010002354.1 coordinate 405,616, forward strand.
AGTGTGGGGTTTGCCCGTTTTAGCGATTAACAATAAAATATTGTACGAAGCTCGAAGTCCGTCATTATCTTGCTTCGCAGCTGATGAAAAAGCTTTGATATAGTTGGCTGAATTTCGTACTTGTTTTTGATGTTTTGAAAATACGTCACGTCTTTATTTTTCTTATCTGGTGTATTTTATTCAAATGATCTTGAAGTCTAGAAGGCTTCATCGCTTCATTTGAAAATGTTTTTTGGCAAATAAGGCACATTGGAGATGATGGATTTGTGGGATTTTCGATAAATCCGTATTTAATATAATCCGCACTATACTGACGTCGCTTCTTTTTTGCTTCCGACATAGTTTTTAATTTACAAATACGTGTAAAAAATTAACTTATGGAATACTGCTTTCAATTGCGTGCGGTAATACTAATGAAAATAAAATGAACAATCTTTGTCTTTATATAAAATTATGGGCAACATATAACACGCACCGACAGGAATAAGATGAAAATGCAGTGACGTAACACCTGGCGAGGACTACGTTATTGTTTTTACCGCTTATTTTAATTTGGCGTTATTTTATTTTATTTTAATGTTGTACGTTGGACGGTTACATTCGTACTGTCCCTACAATAACTATTTACAGTTAAAATACTAAAAACTATTTCAGGTACAAATCATTTAACAACAAAGAGGATTAAACGAAACAAAAGCTTATTGTATATTTTAGAAAGTTTAGGACATTAATGACGTTTTCAAGAAATGGTATTGAGTATTTGCAAGAATAACAAAGATATTTACATTAGCAAACAAAACACTATAATTATCTATAACAAACAATAATTCTTAAGTGCTTTTATTGTGCACGGTCATAAACATAAAAATTTTACTAATATTGTTTATCTCCAGTCGCTTTAAACGATGCATTAGTGTACAAAAGTTAAAAGATTCTTTACTTTAGTTAATTAACACACCACCTGTTAAATAGAGACAGTAACTAAGACTCACCTAGATTCAAAAAAAGCTGAATCCATTTTTGACACAAATTAAACTGAGAGCACCATCTCGTAGAGAATCTAATTCTCTATCCTATAACCCTCACTGTTCGGTTCAAAACCGACTTGAAGCCTCTAAAACATCACATAAATATAAGGCACAGATTCAATTTCAAAGCCACTTGGTAGCAAAAACGATTCAATCCAAGATAGAGCAAACCCGGTCAAATCCAATAGTACACTCATAAAATTTAAAACTTGGACACCACAATTTCTGTAAACAAAAGTTTGCACATTGTGAAGCGGGCTTAAGGGTATCATTTACAATTCTCACAGCAGGTAGTCTCAGCAGGGGTTATCTTATAGAAGAACTGTAGAATGAATCATTACACTAAGCACGTTTTAGAAAATAGGTAATTTACGTTGCTTACTTAATTTTTTCTTTAAAGAATATATTTGAAGGTATCGCTAATTAAACACCATAGCTCGATTAATTTGTAACAAGTTCGGGTGACTAGGGTTTCCTTTATTGATAAAAACACAAAAAATATGAATATATTGTTTATTTACACTACTAACTACTAACCGCTCATGGTGATGGAGGTTGATTGTGGTTGTTATATTAGATTGGTGATGATCTTCGTTGCCTCTCTGTCGGAGTTTAGGGTTGCCGCCGGACAGCATTATTTTTAAGCGAATAAGTAACACCCGGAAAAACCTTTACATAAAGATAAAATTCTGTATACAAAGTTTAACTAAATTAATATAAAAGCCTTACCTTAAACATTAAGGTTTTTCACAAAAGCATTGCATAGTTTGCAAAACAATAAACTTTATAGTAGGTATATTTTACTTGATGTAAGGTAAAAGTTAAAGTGTCACGAGTTATTCCACCGCCTAATATAAAATTAACACGGCCCCTCCAACATTAGAGCGGGAAGATTAAAATTAAACGCTACAATTCTTCTCCTTGTCAAAGAAAAAAATTAAAAAACTTTTTTTTAATGATTTTTCAATTGAATTCTAAATTCCATATAAAACAAAAACGTATTTGTTCTTGTGCAAACAACATCTCAAAAACACTCTACCATCTCAAAATATAAAATATAACAAAAAAGAAAAAATACAAGAAACGATTTTAATTTACTAGCAATAAGAAGTTTTGGTTCTTAACGTAAACCTAACGCCTTCAAAAAGGGTCATATTCAGTATATTATGCTTTAATCGGTCAAGTCAAAATCTAGGAAAGTCACAATCAGTAAGGTCAATTCTTATTGCTAAAGTAGATACAAAAACTAAATGTTTATATATAGAGAGCATTTACTTATATAGAAAATCATTAGGTATATGTAATTCAAAACTAAAAATAAATATCCATTTTAGTAGAAATATAACTTTTAACTTCAAAATTCGCATAAAAAATAAATAGTAAACCTCAAAGGATTAAATTATCAAGCGTACTGCTATCAAAAAACATACACAAAAACAAAATTCATTCATCACCAACATATGGTTTGAGATCCTTGATATGATAATTTCCTACAGTTTTATCATTGAGATCTTCTAACATATAAACTAATTTGGATAATTTTCTTTTGATTCTACAAAGAACATATTTCGGTGCTAACTTAGCTGAATAATTATTAGCAGCATTAGATAAAACTCTGTTGCGTTTCCACACTAAATTTCCTACTTCAAATTCAATATCTCTCTTTCTTAAATTATACGTTTTGCTGTACGCTTCATGCGCTTGCAATAACTTTTCTTGTATCAAGGGATAGACGGTACATAGTTTTTGTAAGTCATTACTATACTCTTGTAAATCGTGATTATCGTTATCCGAATTATTTAAAAATAACTTTTATAATAATCACCAGAAATAGGTATGCGTCTACCAAAAATTAAAAAGGATGGCGTGAAATTGGTAACGTGGTGAACGCTATTATTTAAGGCAAAAGTAATTTTATTTAATTCCTTGTCCCAAGTTTTATGATTTTTATCTTTAATGAAACTACGTATACAGGTACCGATTGTTTTAATCTGACGTTCAACTTGATTAAATTGAGGAGTGTATCTGCTGGAATAAAAAATATTAACTTTGTAATTACTCGCTAGTAATTTAAATTCTTTACTCGTAAATATGGTAGCATTGTCACATATTATTGTTGAGGGTACACCATAGGTTAAGAAAACTTCATTCTCTACAAATTTAATTAACGACTGAGTTTTAGCTTCGCGTATGGGTTTCATTATCGTATATTTAGTGAAGTAGTCTGAGGCCACTATTATGTAACAATTATTAGCGCTCGATCTTACATATGGTCCCATTAAATCTATACATACACATTGAAACGGAAAACTAACATTTTTAGGAGATCCCATTAAACCGAGTCTACCGAAATTTGAAATTTTTGTGACTGACAAACTGTACATTTTTTACAAAATTCAAGATATCGTAATGCATTTTAGGCCAATAGTAATCTTCCTTAATTTTATTAAATGTCTTATAATAACCAAAATGTCCGGCAGTGGGAGTAGAATGACAAATGTTGATGATTTTATTGCGCTGAGGAAAAGGAACTAATAGTTTCCAATCTGATAAATTAGATGCTAAAATAATCTTGGTAGAAACAAACTTATAAATAAATTTATTTTTAATACTAAATGTTGGATAACGATCCGGTGTTTTAATAATTTTTCTCTTAAGTTACAGTACCAATTGTCTAGTTCATTTATACTGACGTGTAGTATTTCATCTGTTAAACTAACATCTGTCTTCGAGTTTTTATGTTGATTTTCTTCCATATTTTCATTAACAGTAAAATTAGAAATATTAGTAGGTATACTTGCAACATTTACATTTGTAGATAAATTATCGAGAGTTTCTACGGCTTCTTCAGTACTATCGAACAAATAATTAAAATTAACGTAAGGTAACCAATCATTATGTGTATCCAATTGAGTACTTATTTCACCACTTCTGTCTAAACAACCCTCAACTAAAGAATTATTAGTGATTTCTGTAAGATTAGAAGTTAAGTCATTAGAAGTAGTATTAGGCACCGCTCTACTAATTGCGTCAGGGAGAATAAGAAATTTACCGGGACGGTGAATTATGTTAAAATTATATTGCCGAAGACGAATACTCCAGCGACATAATCTACCAACGGGATCTTTCAATTTGTTAAGCCACACAAGAGCTTTATGATCTGTAATCACCGTGATTTTTGAGGACACGCTTCAATGTAACAACGAAATTTATCAAAGGCAAAAATTATAGCACACAATTCTTTTTCGGTGACTGTATAATTTTTCGTTCGCGGTCGGTAAGGCTGCGTGAGGCATAGCAAACTACTTTTGAATTCCGCCATAAACTTGTAATAAACAAGCTGCGACCGCGTTATTAGAAGCATCCGTTTGGATTAAAAATGGCAACTTAAAGTCCGGCATAGCTAGAATGGGAGCAGAGACTAAACTTCGTTTCAAATTATCAAAAGCTTGAAGAGCAGCATTCGTTATTGTTATTGGCTGACCTTTCATTTTTCCTTTTAATAAATCGGTTAAGGGAGACACAGTTTCAGAAAACTTAGGAACAAATCTTCGATAATACGAAACTAACCCCACAAATCTTTTTAGTTCTGTATAGGTACGTGGAGGTACATATTCTAACATTGCTGTAATTTTTCAGGATCTGTATGTATTCCGTCTGAATCTATAACAAATCCAAGATAATTCAAACTTTTTCTAAAAAATTGACACTTTTCTAAATTAATCGTTAAGTTTGCTTCTTTAAGTTTCTCTCTAACGTCTCTAAGTAAGTTAATATGCGTTTCAAAATCATCTGTAACCAGAATTATGTCATCAAGATATACAAATAAATAAGGTTCATATTTTGGACCCAAAATTGAATCAATTACACGCTGAAAAACCTGTGCCGAATTACAAAGACCAAAAGGCAAAACTCTAAAACAAAACAATCCACGACCCGGTACAGCAAAAGCAGTTTTCAGTTTGGATTCATCATCTAAACCAATTTGCCAAAATGCGTTTTTTAAATCTAACGATGACATAAATTTAGTAGTTTTAATGTGTTTAGAATCCGATCTACATTTGGTAAAGGATATGTATCAGCAATACTGATTTCGTTAAGTTTGCGACCATCAAATACAAATCTGTAAGTTCCGTTATTTTTTTACTAGTAACACAGGACTACAATACGGACTACTACAAGGCTCAACAACTTGTAGTCTCAACATTTCATCTAGTTCTTTATATAGATGTTCAAGAAGATAGGGAGACATTGGATACTGTTTACATTTAAAAGGAGGGCCGTTTGTTTCTATGTTATGTATATACTTATTAGTAAGCCCTAATCTTTCTTTACTCGAAATAACCTGGAATTCGTTAATAGTTAATCTTGCTATTTTTTTTTGTTCCTTACTCAAGTCAGACCTAACGTTAATGTCAGTTTGTTTTGAATCTAACTTTTCCACAATGTTTAACTCAATTTCATTACTAAAGTATTTCCAAGTATTTTGAGAAAAAACAATAGAAATAGAAAATACTTGACAAAAATCGGCACCAAGAATAACAAAATGAGGCAACGCCGAGACGCAAAGAATCTTCAAAATATTGCTTTTACCACCAATTTCAATTGGTAAGTACGTATAAGAATCAATTAATACTTTAGTGCCATCAGCAGTAACTACAAAAGTATCAGTAATCTTGTAAAATTTCAATTTAAGTTTTTTAATAGTTTAATTCCTTTGTTACCTACTATTGAGCTATTTGATCCTGAATCTAATAAACAATTAATAATTTTCCCAAAAACTTTAATTTTTAAATATGGTCGATTATCTTTATTTGATTTAAAAAAATTTGCAGATACTTGTCTGCTTTTATCTGATACATTAAAATTATAATTTTTATAGAAATTCCTAACGAAGTCTAAATGCAATAACCAATCCTGATAATCAGTGTAACAATATTTAATTTCTTTCTTTAAGGAAGATGACTCTACATCGGAACATAAGTTACGTTTCCAATTAGCCTTAATATTACGGATCCTTTGGCGGCCTAAATCAAAGGACGTGCTTCTAAGTTTTTGAACAAGTAGGACACGTGCGAGTTGTAAATTCGGGTTTTCCACAACGATAGCAGAATCTTTTTCTAGGTATTAAACATTCATTGTATTTATGATTTGGTTCACGACAATTATAGCAAAATATAGGTGTTGAAGTATTTCTGTCAACATTAACTTTATTAGTTTCATTTGAAAAGAATTATTTTTATTGAACGAAGTTATGACACAAGTCTTATTATGCAACTTAAATGAATGTTTATCTTTATTTGAATTATAGGAAAGTTCTGGTTCTGGATCTCTTTGTTGAAACCCGGAATTTTGAGGTCTAGAGGCATAAAATGCGTCATCAATTTTTTACATAACTCCGTCAAGTGAGCCAAATTTCTAACTTCAACAACAGCAATTTGTCTAACGTAATAAGATAGTAAATTTTGCTTGATATAAAATAATTTTGTGTCTTCGTTAGAAGGGCGAGTAAGTTTTTCGAATAACGATAACATGATCGCAATAAAAACGGTAATATTTTCACCTCGACCTTGTTTTCTATTTTTATTTGATTCCACAATTTTTCATCATAATTAATAGGAAGAAAATCTTGTTTTAACGCACAAACTAACTCATCCCAATTATTTACGTTATTTTTTATGTTTCTGTACCAATGTATTGCCTTACCAGTGAATAAATCTACAGCACCTTTAAACAAAATATCTTTAGAAACGTTCCTAGCTTGAGCTAGCTCTTCAATTCTTTGCAAAAAAGAAGTTACAGAAGTCGTTTGACCATCAAAAGTAACATTCCATTTATAAAGCTTAACACCCGAGTTATTCCAATCTAACCTACTGCTATTTAAATTTGATAAATCAGCTTCTGCATTACTATTATTTATTTTAACGTCTACAAAGCGACCTTTACTAATTAAATCTGACTCTATACATAAACAATCAGCTAAAGATTCGTTTTGAAATTCAACATATTTTTCAGATTCGTTCTCGGGAATTACAAACCTATTAATACGGTTTATTAAGTAAATAATACGCGTTTGAATACTTTTGTACAAGTTATCAGTGTTGGGACCTTCAAATTCTTTAACTTGATCTTTTAAAGCAGAGATAGTTTCCGAAATTACTTTAGTTTCGTTTTCTAATTCAAATTCACCGTCAACTAAAATAGTTATATCTGTATTTACAAATAAACGCGATAAAATTTTACGTTTTTCTAATAAACCTTTTCTTGTTTTTGTCCTCTGATTCGTAATTCATAGTCAATTTCAAAAGCAGACAGAAATTTAAAATCAATTGAATCTTTTCTGTAAAACATTTTATCAATCATAAAATTCAGTAGTTATTAAGGTCAAAAAATTATGGTTTGCAATACAAATACGTTGATATAAAAATGTTACTAATTGTAAGTTATTTAGGAGAAAATTTGTAACGATTTTAACAATAATTATTACAGGAAAATGTTTATAAATATGAACGCTAATGCCGAGTGTAACGTATGATAATCTATCACCACTCGCACGCTTCAAACGTAGTAGCGATAACCAAATATTAAAATGTAAATTACAAGAATAGAATAATAGAAAATATTTAAAACGTCAAATAAGCAAAATGTAATTATGTAATTATCAAAAAGGAGTCCCTGCTCGTGGAGCCATTAATGTAACAAGTTCGGGTGACTAGGGTTTCCTTTATTGATAAAAACACAAAAAATATGAATATATTGTTTATTTACACTACTAACTACTAACCGCTCATGGTGATGGAGATTGATTGTGGTTGTTATATTAGATTGGTGATGATCTTCGTTGCCTCTCTGTCGGAGTTTAGGGTTGCCGCCGGACAGCATTATTTTTAAGCGAATAAGTAACACCCGGGAAAAACCTTTACATAAAGATAAAATTCTGTATACAAAGTTTAACTAAATTAATATAAAAGCCTTACCTTAAACATTAAGGTTTTTCACAAAAGCATTGCATAGTTTGCAAAACAATAAACTTTATAGTAGGTATATTTTACTTGATGTAAGGTAAAAGTTAAAGTGTCACGAGTTATTCCACCGCCTAATATAAAATTAACACGGCCCCCTCCAACATTAGAGCGGGAAGATTAAAATTAAACGCTACAAATTATCGAATCAAAATTTTTTTAGGAAATGTTTACAAAATAAAATTAGAAATAATTTTGATTTAAAAAACGTCTACAAGCAATAACTTTTAAATTAAATCAAAAACTAAACATGGTTATTTGGGTTGACTGATTATTACTTATTTTTAAATAAATCTAACCTACTAATTATTGTAAGTTATTAAAAAAATCATTAAACTCTCTATTCATAATATTTAGTCCTTACAAAATGTATATTTTATGACGTTTCATTTTTTCTGTAGTTAATATAAAAAGTGAAAATAAAAACTAAGGCAATTCTTATTGTCAACGTATATATTTAGTTTTTGACAAGAATTTATTACATAATTATAATTAAGATACCAAGTTATAGTTTAAAATTAAATGAAAACCTTTTTTTTTAAATAAAGGTATTACTATATAAATAAATATAAGAAATCAATAATGGGTGTGACCTCCATTATTATTGATACATTCTTGGAGGCGTCTGCTCATTGACGCTATCAAGGTATCAATATAATTAATATTAATCGTTTCCCATGCGGTATCAATGGCTGCAATTAGTGCATTACGGTTTACTGGTATAAAATTTGGCCCTTGTTGTCTTCGGATAACAGCAAGTATTCGAGCCCAAACATTTTCGATAATGTTAAAATCTGGGCTTTTGCTGGCCAGGGTAACAGCTCCAAGTTATTTGCTTGTATCCAGTTGCGCACAACCTGCGAAGTATAGGGTCATCATATCCCGATAGTTAATTATCGAATGTTCCAAGAAAATATGTGTAAATAGTAAATGGAATCTACTAACGTAACGTTAAGTCGTTAATTATAGTTACATAACTCTCCTTTCATAAGATATAGTTCATATTAATATGCTTATTGTAAAGCTTCGTACACACCTGAACAACAAACCGAGGAACAAACAGAACAACGAACCGAACGGCAATCGGAACATTAATTTGGACGGTGCTACGTACGAATTTTAGAACAGATTCGCAAGTCCTGATTGTTCCACGAACGGTTTGCGGCGTTCCCGCAACTTGTCGGTTTTTTCTCCGACATCAAAGAAAATGCGCGCGAATGCGTTTGCAGGTTTGGACGAATCTAAACAAAACGGCGAACAAACTTATGCGGGAGAATTAAATTATTTATTTTTGTCCTCCCTTTTGTGGGTTTGTTGTGTTTTAGGTAATATTATGGAGTTGACAGAAGAAAAATGTTTTAAATTAATCAGTGTTTAAATGCAAGAAAAAATGATGTCCCTATTAGCATCATTTGGGCGGGAAATTTCCAAAAAAAAAAAGCGAAGTAAATTATAATTTTTTACTCTTCTTTGTGCGTAAAATTTGGTTGGCACTATCTTCTTGTTTTCCGCAATTTTTTCTCAATAATAAATATATATGAACTGAAAACTACTGAAAATAATTATGGAACAGCACAAACGTTCCGTTTGTTGTTCGGATTGTGGAAATCATAAAAGATCGTTTGTCGTTCTGTTTGACTTTCGGTTTGTTGTTATGTTTGTTGCTCGGTTTGTTGTTCAGGTGTGTACAAAGCTTTACAACTTAAGCAACAATTTTTTGGCGAATAAAGATTATTTTGTGATGTAATATTAGAAACACAAATTTATATCATATCAAATTTATGACAACTTAAAACCAAGAACGTGTATGTTATTGCTAAGAAATTATTAAAGAAAAGCACAATTGCAATGTAAATATTTATAATTAGATATTTTCAAAGTTTATAAGTCCTCTATTGTAATCTTAATACTTAAAAGAAAATTCTGTCCATTAGCATTATAAGGAAATGGCTTTTACTTTATGAATAAGTTTCAATAACAATAGAATATCCTTGCTTGTTTAATTTACTTCCTTTGAGTCATATTGCTCTAAGGGTTGTTACATTTGTCATTAAAGTCTGTATACTAGTGGCGCAAAGTAATAAATCATAATTGCTTGAAATAATTCTTTATTTTCTTGTGAAAGCGGTACTTCTACGGTTAAGTAAAAAATCAATAAATTCTAACCAAAATACGATCATTGTGCCGCTCTTGCAGCATATCGACCCATCTAGGGTCTGAGAACAATATATTAATCTGTGCAAACACGTTGCCATCAGCCCAGGTACTGACGAAACGAGAATCATAGCCGTAGATGTGGGTATTATACCAAGATACAAAAATAATGGTATATAATACGTAAGAAATAAAATTTGTAATTTGATCTACTATACAAATAAAATAAATAACATATAACCACATATTAATTCATATCAAGGTAGATTTTACTAATATAATATATTTACCTACCAAAAACATGATTTTCCAAACGTATCAGGTTCCTACGCCACTGCAATACGGGAGATTCGATAATTCTGACAGGTTTATTACTCCGCGCCAATAGTATACTGAGTATAGAAGTATGTAATAAATAAACAATTACCTACTGTTTGAGAAGGGGTAATGTAAACCAATAAATAAAGTAAGAAATTTAAATTCCATTTTAGTTTAAAATTTCAAGTGTTGTGAAAATGCCACCTCATCTCGGTGTTGATTTGAAAGCGCGGATTGTTTCGGAATTAGCGGCGGGCCGTAGCATGCGTAAAATTTCACGTATGTTAGATATACCAAAAAGCACCGTAGGGCATTACCGAGTAAAATGGAATCTTGAACACACTTTGGAAAGAGCCATCGGAAGTGGTAGACCTAAAGTATCTACACGTGCTCAAGATCTCGAGTTGTTTCATTACGTAACAGAACAACCATTTGCTACATACTCCAGGGCTATAGAGAATACACATTTTCCCGGATGCCGTATAACTGCACAAAAAAGATTAAAGGAGATGGGAATAAAAAAGTATAATGCTGCTGCGAAAGAAGTTCTCAGTGACGAAAATATGAGACGTCGTCTGGAATTTGCAAGGCGATATGTGAACGAACCTTTGGAATTTTGGAATCGAGTGATTTTTAGCGACGAAAAACGTTCAATAGCCGCAACGATGGACCACTAAAAGTTTTTAGAATGGAAGGAACTCGTTACGAAAATAATCACATATGTCCTAAAAACGAAGTGGTTATTTTTCTGTGAATGTGTGGGGTTGGGTTAGCGCGCGGGTCCAGGAGTTTGTTGGGCTATCGATGGACGTCTTGATTCTGCTGCGTATTTAGATATTTTGGAAACTATTATGAAACCTTCAGTCGAAGTGTTTTATCCAGACGAAGATTATATTTTCAACAAGTATTCTTATTTCACTATACTTTCTCCAAAAAATAGTTCGGGATCTGTTGAATTAACATTTTCATAATGTATTTTTGTTGTTAAAGGACAACGCCCCTATTCATACTTCGCGGGTTGTGCGCAATTGGATACGAGAAAATAACTTGGAGCTGTTACCCTGGCCAGCAAAAACCAGATTTTAACATTATCGAAAATGTTTGGGCTCGAATACTTGCTGTTATCCGAAGACAACAAGGGCCAAATTTTATACCAGTAAACCGTAATGCACTAATTGCAGCCATTGATACCGCATGGGAAACGATTAATATTAATTATATTGATACCTTGATAGCGTCAATGAGCAGACGCCTCCAAGAATGTATCAATAATAATGGAGGTCACACCCATTATTGATTTCTTATATTTATTTATATAGTAATACCTTTATTTAAAAAAAGTTTTCATTTAATTTTAAACTATAACTTGGTATCTTAATTATAATTATGTAATAAATTCTTGTCAAAAAACTAAATATATACGTTGACAATAAGAATTGCCTTAGTTTTTATTTTCACTTTTATATTAACTACAGAAAAAAATGAAACGTCATAAAATATACATTTTGTAAGGACTAAATATTATGAATAGAGAGTTTAATGATTTTTTTAATAACTTACAATAATTAGTAGGTTAGATTTATTTAAAAATAAGTAATAATCAGTCAACCCAAATAACCATGTTTAGTTTTTGATTTAATTTAAAAGTTATTGCTTGTAGACGTTTTTAAATCAAAATTATTTCTAATTTTATTTTGTAAACATTTCCTAAACAAAATTTTGATTCGATAATTAATCGAGCTATGGTGTTTAATTAGCGATACCTTCAAATATATTCTTTAAAGAAAAAATTAAGTAAGCAACGTAAATTACCTATTTTCTAAAACGTGCTTAGTGTAATGATTCATTCTACAGTCCTTCTATAAGATAACCCCTGCTGAGACTACCTGCTGTTAGAATTGTAAAAGATACCCTTAAGCCCGCTTCACAATGTGCAAACTTTTGTTTACAGAAATTGCGGTGTCCAAGTTTTAAATTTCATGAGTGTACATTAACTCTTAACAGGTTTTCAGTTTTTTGTTTTTTGTCTATTGGATCCAGAAAAGTTTGCTAGTATAAAAGACAGAAAGGGGAACCTAAAGCGTGTGGTTAATAAAAGGGAATAGAAGAGATGCTAACAAAAAGAAGAGAGGTAAGTTTAGAGTTTGAGTTATACCGGTAAGCATAATCGAATTCTACCTCAAATAACGACAAAAACTTCTGCCAAATTTTCTACATGGAACCAACATACAAAGGCGTTTAAATGTTCTTCTTTAACGACGAGGGTTATTATTATATAAACATTTCTCCGACTTGTTCTACAGTAATCCAGATAAAATTATACAAGATATGTTTCCTGCTAAAATTTTGTTCCATTGGGTCAGTACAAACAGTTAGAAATACAAGAACTGCAAAAAAAAGTCTGTAGCCACTTCTTATGTTATCAAGACTATAGACAAAATGTTGGTTGCTCTAAGTAAAGGTGCTTTCTTAAATATTTCAAAATATGGAGTTGACTGTGTATTGTAAAGATTTTTTGCAAAAAGTTATAAGCATACTGAGAATCGGGGAAGAGTTGATGTTTTACACAAATCCCAACATTAAAGGAAGGATATTCTTTAATTTATTAGAAGGATTGCTGTGCTCGAGAAACATGAGGAAAGTGAAGTAGAGAATATGTTTCCAGTGATCTAAGTTTGGCAAAATTGTGGCGCATGTATGTTTCAAAAAACCCGGACTGTTGAGTTAAGGAGTCATAATTCAGACATGTTAATGATTAGTGATTGACTTCTTAATGGAGGACCACCATAAACCATTCAAGTGTTTATTTCGGAACGTTTCGTGTGCTAAAGGTGTTTTCTCCTTTCTTCTCCTTCAGGTCTTCTAAAAAGAAGATGGTCTGTCACATACAAGATACGGACACCACAACAATGAGTTGACGTCTTACGTTGCCGGAATAAACACTTAAATGGTTTATGGTGCTCCTCCTTCAAGAAGTCAATTACTAATCATTAGCTATATTAAGGAGAAAATAATTACTTAACATTCAGAGATGTTGTTAATACCAATTTTAATATAAGATTTTTAACTCCTCAAACTGATGTCTGTTCTATGTGTCTGGAATTAACAAAAAAACTTAAACATTCCACGAACGAGGATGACAAACAAAAGCTAAATCTGAAATTAAAAGTGCACAAAAGCCGTGCTAAGGCCTTCTTTGAGCTGTTGAAAGAAGAGAGAAAAGATCTTCTAACCTATTCAAGTGTTGCCAGAACAATTTGGTCCTTCCAAAAATTCCAGACCAATTTTCATATTGTAAGCGTCAATCTATATCTACAATTTTACGGTAGTTACAGGCTTATGCCGCCAGAATATTTTTATGTAATAATGGTTTGAACATGAAAGTTCAAAGTCTTCTAATGAAATTGTATCAGGAATATACAATTGTCTCAGCAAAATAGAAATTGATGATAACATCAGAGAAGTTCGATATCCTTTTGGTGTACTGATCAAAACAAAAACAACTGCATGGTAGCAATGGGGTGATCATGGTTTTCCAAGACTCAAAAGGAGATTAATAAAATACAGCTAATTTTTCCCGTACTCGGACGCTCATATCTACCACCAGGTGGCGTATTTTCTCAGATTCAGAAACAAAATCGCCAAAAAGACACAATAATAGATCCGGAAGACTATATCCAAATTTTCAAAGTTCACGGTACTGTTAAAAGACTAGAAGAACAATAGGTGGTACTCAACTAGGAAGAGGCTATTTAAATCGCGATGAAACCAACAATTTGTTTGCTGTAAAAGATTTGTCCTAAGCAAAACCAAGAAATGAAACATTTTAGTGAAAGGAGAAGTTAATTTTAAAAACGATTATGCATTGGCGCAATCAATTTGCACAAGAGAAAAACAGTGGGTCTTCTAACTATAGATAATCAGCCCATTAAAAAACAAAAGATAACGCAAATGAACTGCTAATGAAGCACTTTGGAGAAGATTGGGTATCAAAATATGACAAATACAATTTGCATCTATATAAAAATATTCTAAATGCACTTAGCGACGATAACGTTGGAGATGATCCCAATGACTTATGCGAACCTCCAAGGGCGGATGAAAATTATTTAATGCAAAAATTTTGTTTTGAGTTAAATTTTAATTTCTCTGAGATGTTAACATGTGTACCTTACGAGAATTTTTTTTTGAGTTTTTGTACGTTTTTTTGCTTTAATAAGAATGTGTTATGTTTTATTTCTTTTATTGAATAAAATACTAAATTGAATTACATGATATATTGTTTTCTGGAACAAATCTGGACAAATCCTAAATTAGCTAATTTTTGTTTCTTCGGATGTAATAACGAAACCTGTAACTAAACGGTGAAAATCGCTGCAGTTTTTTACAATCACCTTCGTAAAAAGTGGATATAGCCGGTTTTGAATCTAGACGACTCGGTTGATGTCAGTTTGCTGAATATTTATATAAACTAACACATTCTTAGAGTTGTAAATTTTTTGTGCAGTCGGTAAAGTGTGTATATGAAGCGAGATGGATTACAAGACCAGCGTGTAAAGCAAAATTGTAGAGCATTTAATTCTACGTCGGTCTGAAAGAAAATATATGGAATGTTCTATTGTTTGACACCATAAACAGTTAGAGTCGTTAAAGCCCTAAATGTCAATAAAATCTGAGTTATTTATTTCTAATAATAACCTAAAAAACGTGAGATATCTGATCCAAGGAAAATTGATTACTCAAAATATCACTTTTTGAGTACGACTCATATAAATAAAGTCCTCAAGTTTTACGTGGGGAGGAAAAGAGATAGAAAAAGTCGATAAATTTAGGTATCTGGGGATACATCATCAGATACGATAATAAAGATATGAATCAAATAAAGGAAGTGCAATGCAAAGTGAACAGAATATAAGTATGGAGATTTTGAGAAAAAATATTCGAAAAAACATTGCTAAGAGAAAGTGGCTATTTGAAAAACTTGTAGAAAGAGTGATAATGTACTGTGCCGATATATGGGTGTGAAAGGAATGGCAGAAATTGGAGGTGCATTTTGGGATTAGATAAGGAAGCTCATTCAGAATACGTAATAGAAGAAAAATTAAAGAAAGCTAATGATACAAACAGGAAGAAGGGCATTGAAAATGGAAGATAAGATAGAAAACAAGAAAGAGAATGAAGTGCTGTACGAATTTTGGAAAGCGAAAGATAGAGGGATAAGAAGTAGAATACGGCGACGAAAATAAGAGATAAAAGAAGAAAAATGAAAGAAGAGATAGTAACAAGAAGCAAAAGATAATCAGATGCAGAACAGAAGAATGAAAATTAGACAAGGAAAATATTACGACAAATACAACAGTTTAATAATTGACGAAATCCCAAAGTATTTAACAGAAGGGACAAGCATGGATGGAAAGAAAATTATAGCAACGATTAAATTAAGAACGTATTGGAGGGAGGATAAAGGGAGAATGTGCCGAACGTGTGGGAAAGACGGGGATAGCATAGAACATTTGTTAGACGGATGCAGTGGAGTAAGAATGAAAGATAGAGGAAGGGAAACATTACTGGGGTAGAATGGGAAAGAGACAGAATAGTAAAAAAATGGTAAAAAAAGAAAATGGCTAAAGAAAGAAAGAGAAAAGTGTTAAAGGTAGAATAAGTAATATAAACAAAAACAAATGAATGGAAATGGGTAATAAAATTTAATTAAATTTCTTGTGTAGTTTGAAGTTTAAAAAGTTTGTTATTTTAAAAAACAAATAAATTTGGTTTTGAACTTCAATATTAGAGGTGACATACATACCTTTGATACACCATACACTAACAGACATAAAATATAGGACAAGCAAATGAATGTCACTAAATGATACAAACGGAATACTTCATCGACTAACTTAGATACGTCTAAAATCGCTGTATGATAGAGCACAACCTGTTTCAATCGTTTGTGTAAGTATTTCCATTCGACAATATGGTCTTCAATTTTTGCCTTGGTGCTTGTATCCTGCAACAATTAGCCTTAATTAAAGAAATCAAAATAACAAAATCATAACTTACTTTTAAAGAATCGGTAAAGCTGTTTTGTATTAGATTTTCTATACAAATTTGTAAATTCTTTAAATGAAGCTTTATGTGAGAGTATACAATAAAAACAGTTATATCCGTAATAAAATAACTTGAGCACATTATCACAAACCATATACATTGAATAGCTGCAGTGATTTCAGTATTAACTATTTCAAAAAAAAACTCCAAACGGAAGGTAAAGGTATTTAGTAAACTTCCAAACCGTGTAGGTACTTACAATTGCTATTGCTCCTGTAGGTGACGCCACCAAGCACTAAAGTAGAGAAAACAATTTTATAGCATCAAAAAAGAAAATTAATTAAATGTGTGTATAATTAAGTAGTTATTTATATACCGAGGGTGTAAAGTAACACTTTTAAACCCAAGTGTAAGAATCCGTAAAAATAATTTAATTATTTGTAAATTTTCGTACAATTTTTGCATAACAATTATAAATTTGTACACAGGAAATCCCATAAGCAAAGCAACAATGTCATTATTAACCGAAAGCATGCAGGCGATAACAATAGGTCGTGCTGAGGTAAGCAACATCACGCATTCCGAGAGATAGCTACGCGTATAAATACGAGAAGACGCTTGGCTTAGCTCTGTCAGTTCTCTCTGTTCTTGCAGATTGTCCGAAATTCACCGTTCGCCGAGCCGTACCAGTGTTTTGCCGCATAAACCGTAATTTCAAACCGCCGACACCGCTATTCCACCAGACCACGATTTTATTAAGAGTTTTACCGATTTTATTTTACCGTTTGCCGAGTTAATTTTTATTTTTTTCATTCTTGTGCCGTCTTCCGAATTTGGGAATAATTTTGCTTAGTTTAGTTTCAGCAGTTTGTTCGTTGAAGTCTGCAGAGCTACAATAAAATTTATTAGTAATCAGAATCCGTTACCAAAACGTATTATATCTCCGACACTGATTTTAAACGTAGAGCACAAGTTCTGCGGGCTGAAGCTGGTGTACCTATCACTGTGTCGAATACGTGTGGAGCTAAAGCACACGCGGAAGGACCTGTGATCCCAATTACACTGTGCCAAGTACGCTTGGTGTAAATTGAGCGAAAGGGCCCTGTACACCGTTCCTATTCTCTTGCACCGTGCCGAGTACGCTTAGTGCCAACTGAGCGAAAGGGCCGTGAGATAAAAGGACTGTGCTGATTAGGTTTGGCGTCTGCTGAGCGGAAGAGCCGTCTTTACATTGCTAAGACCGTAACGTAGGGTGTGAATCCTGCGGGGGGCTTAGTAATCCCCTATCCTATATCTGCACCGTTCACCGCAAGTTTCGTTCGTAAAGTTTCTATCTAGCGGTAAGCACTTTGCCTCCGTATTATCCGCTGGTTACACAACTTCTCAAACTGTAGTAGTAGCCATACAAAGACTGTATCCTCCGCTAAACAAACCGACCCGCGTAACTCAAGTGTGTTTATCAATCCTGCAAAGTTAACCTCACTAAAGACACACGCTAAAATTCAACCGATAAAACTCAGTGGATTCAAGAATCCAAATAAAAATCATTATCAGCGGCTACTTGCATCCTCCTGCGTTAACATTAAACCACCGTCGTCTCTGAAAAATTTAATTAAACACTGTTTCAGGAATAATTAAAAGCCAACCACCTGGAAGGTTAAACTGTATAGAACTTGCCCCGGACCGAAACTCATACTGGCCGTTACACCGCCCAAGAAAGCCGCATTCAAGGAAACAAGCCCTAGTGCGGAATGTAAATAAAAGAAAAGCATTTGAACTGTTAATTTATATTTTATTTACGTATAATAAACAATTATTAATTGGGATCGTAATAATCTATTCTTCGACTAAAAGCTACTCGAGGGCAAAGCGACTACACAAGCATAAAAAGTACTTTATTCACAATCACTATTGTAATGTGTAAATTGCAAACTTTCAAAAGGTTTGAAAGTGTGCCGTTATTAACTGCAATGACTTTCCCACGGGTTGAAAGTAAACAACTGTTCACTTTCAACCCAAGAGAAAAGAGAGAGAGAAAAAATAAAAAGGAACAAGTTTCAGTGTTGCCAATATTAATTTAATCTGTCAGAAATTTCTGTCGATCGTTGGTTATGTTAATCAATTTCCGACAAAGGATTTACCTAAATTATTGTAGAACGCAAGTATTATAACTGTTTTTTATCTTTAAAGAGTACTTATATTGTAGAGTAGCTGTTTTCAGTTTATATTATTTCATAACCTAAAAGTATATAATTGTTTTCAATTTTGTAGGTCGAAGCATGTGTAGGAAAGGAACGTTGATGTTTCATTTCATTAACAGTGAGTAAGTCGGTGTTGCTCGAAATAATACAGGGTCATGCTATTAGGAGCAAACCCATACACGTTTTTTGCACCAACTTAAAGAAACCACATGAAACGGTTTTGGCAACTTGATGTATGTGTATAACCAGAAAATGCAACAAGGAGAAATAATTCAAAGAAACAATCCTATTTAATAAGTACGAAAACGTATAACAATAAAAAAAAGTACCTATCATAAAGTATTTTCAATTAGATCCATTCGAGGGTTCATTTCTAACGTTTATGGTTAGAATTACCGGTTGCATTAATAACAAAGGATATTCCTTGTTTTGTTTGGCTGCTGCATACATTAAATTCATTAGAGCTACTTGGCCCGCTGTCATGAGTTGTGCTTGACAACATAACGGCAACTTTTTTTGGCCTTCTATCGAATTGTCCACATATGACTCTGCCACCGCACTGGACTTCCAATCGCCTAACTGTTTTAACTGCAGAATATCACCACCATTATCAGCTAGTAATGTAACTGCAGTTTGTCGAAAGCAGGGTCCGGTAAATGTTGCTGGTTCTTTTAATTTTAAATTTTTTTTGGAAATGATTTTGTAATTTTGTTATATCAAACTTGCATAAATAACCTGTTATTTTCAATGCCTCCACACATATTTATATATTGTTTTAATATGTTTATCCATTCTGGATTAGAGATCATAAATGCTCGTGAATGGTGTGTCTTCAAATCTGGAATTGAAAGAGTGACTCTATCTTCCAGAAAATTTATGTCGCCAATGGTTATTTTAAAAAGCTCGTCACTTTGACAAGCTCCGGAAGTACCCAATATCAAATCCACCTGGAAGTTGTAAAACAAATTATTTGTCACTTCGATAAATAATAAACTAAGGAACTTCTTTGGAATGTGTACCCGAAGGTTAGTATAAGTTTAGTTTTAGATTGCACACTTAAGTTAGGTTATATTAAGTTTATTTATAAGTTCTTAGCTTTAAGTTGCACCCTTAAGTTAGGTTATTTTTAGTTTAGTTATAGGTTCTTTGGATAGTCATTCCAAAGAGGTTTCAAATTACTTACTTTTTGTGGAAGAAAGTCTAATGGTGCGTCTTTCAAAACCTATTGATTTCAATTCTAGAAAACTTACTTGATTTTATGGTTTGTAACCCACACTTTGTTATTTCAAATATGCTATTAGTTTACAAAATTTCGAGATATCTATATTTTCATTGATATCCAATGTTGTTCGTAACATTGAATATGTAGCCCATAATGTTGAAGGCTGTTTGGATTTAGCCAGGTCGCTAAAATAGGCAAGCCCAATATTTTCTGATGTCTTCTGCTGTACATTTTTGGTAGCGCACCAATCTTTATAATCTCTGTAGACTTTTTGATAACGACCTTTGCTTTTCTCCGGTAACAAATTTTGAACCGCTTTGTTGGCCACTTCCATTAATTCTGGAGGAGTGCCTAGCTCCATTTCACTTTCTGAACTTTGAGACATTTTTAGTTCTCGAATTTTATACCTACACAATGATTTTTTTTTGTTTTCTAAGTGAACTTGATCAAAGCATTAGTTTTGTAACAAATTGATACTGATTGTGATTGATACTAATCAACTATACATTAATTTTAAATGTCGATTAAATTTCTCTATTGTTGTTGTGTTAATAAATTTCCAACAAAGTAATTACCTAAATTACTGTAGAATGCAAGTAATATAACTGTTTTTTTATCGTTAAAAAGTACTTATATTGTAGTTTCAGTTTATATTATTTTACTTCAAAAATATAGTTGTGAATAATAGTATATTATAAACCTAGGTAGTGAAGTAATAATGACCTTCACTACCGTAGTTTATATACTATTTTTCACTACTAGCTACTAAACTTAATTGGAAGTATTTTAATTTTTGAATTTTTGTAAAACTATGAAAAATATGTTAGTCTTGATTTGAATAGAAATCACTATTCATTTGTTTATATCAGACATTTTGAAAAAGTGTAATTTCAAATTTGCAATTACTATTTTCATTTACGAATATTTTTATCATGTCTAGTGATGAAAGTGAAGGGTGTACTCCTCCAGAATTGCATGAAGCTGCAAAACAAGTATACAATAAATTGCTTCCAGAAAAATCAAAACATTTATATTTAAAAGTATACAAGGATTTCAAGGATTGGTGTCACACAAAAAATGTTACTACAGTAACAGAAAACGTGCTGTTGGTATATTTTCAGGAGCACGTAAATGTAAAAAAAGCATCTACTTTATGGTCAACATTTTCAATGTTAAAATCTACCCTTGCAATTCGAGGGAATATTGATTGCGGAAAGTATCCAAAACTTATATCTTTTTAAAAGGCAAAACAGATCATACAAAGCAAAAAATGCACCTGTTTTTTCCAGAGAACAAATTATAAAATTCTTGACTGAAGCACTTGATGACTTTTTCTTTCTACAAAGGTAAATGTAGTAAATTTTTGTTAAGAATTTACAGAATAATCTAGTTTTCTATAGGCAATTCTGGTCGTTGGAATAGCAGGGGCTTGTAGAACAGATGAACTTGTGAAAATGATGTTCAGAGATGTTGATGTACGAGGAAATGATCTTGTCGTAGTAACCATTCCAAATAGTAAAAATGACACTAGCCGGAACTTTGTCATAACTGATCCACTGTGGCTTAAAGTAGTGTTAAAATATGCAGGCACTCGACTAACTTCAGATATGCAAAGATTTTTATAAGATTTCATGGTGGTAAACCAACCAAGCAAAATATAGGTCATAATACTATCAGTAATGTGCCAAAAGTAGTTGCCAAATATCTAAAATTAGAAGATGCAGATTGTTATTCTGGTCATTCCTTAAGACGTACCTCTGCGACCATGTTAGTAGAAAGCGGTGGCGATATCTTATCGTTGAAACGCCTAGGAGGCTGGAAAAGCTCTACGGTAGCAGAGGGTATGTTGAACAATCTCTTACTGACAAGAAACGGATTGCGTCAATGCTACAAGGAACCTTCGTTTCAAATCCTATTCAGTCTTCTTCGTACATTAGTGCCACTACGTCTAATTCTGCATCAACATCAACAGCAGTTGAAAGTGTCGTTGAAAGTGCAACACTGCACCTTCCAATGCAAAATGTAGCTAATACTTCTTCGATCACTAGTTCTTCGGGAATTAATGTGACCTATAATAATTGTTCGATAAACTATTATTATAAATAGATAGTAATGCCATTGTTTCTAACTTACCTAATGTGAACTTTTCTAACGTTATTTGTATTCATAAATTAAAAATTGTTTAATTGTTTGAATTTTTGTGTAGCTTGAAGTTGTGAGGTTATGTTTATCAACTAACTGAGAACGCAGAGTCGGCTTTGGACTACCAAATTTGTTTTATTATTGACCTAGGTTAATAAAAATTTTTTATTGACTCGTAGCTTTAAAAGTTCAACTTCACAACCTGCATTAAGGTTAATATGACTGTGTTTGATAGCTAGTAGTGAAAAAATAGTATACATACCTCGGTTGAAATTTCATTTCATCCTCGCGCTTTATCCGACTTCCAGTCTTCGCCTGTCGGTCGGATATAATGAGCCCTCGAATGAAATGAAACATTTTCCACCTCGCATGTAATATACTATTACACCTGTAGTGCATACAATTTTTTTTGCACTTCTTAGTAATACTAAGTTGAAACAGATTTACTTTTTAATTAGGAACATATTTTATTTTAATTTTAAAAAATACAATAAAATCTTAAATTAATAGTACTAATAAGTTTAGAAAAACAAATTAATTAATACCTTCAAACTAACAACAAATTCATTGAAAAATTTAAATTTACGAACGTAAACTGGTTGCGACCTCTAGGGTACTTACAAGAATTAAGAATAAAATGTTTTTCTTTACCGGCATTATTTAAAAATTTAAATTACAAAGCGTCCAAAATCAGTCAACATGGAAACTGATAATGAAGAACTTTCTAATACTCCTCCCGGTATTAAAGAGGTAGCAGATAACGTAATTCCGATTTGTTACTTGCTAAATCCAGAAAAATATGTGAAAAGACATACGATTACTTTTTAAAATGGTGTCGACTTAAAAAGTAACAAAGTACACGAAAAATGTGCTTTTATTGTAGGTATTTTGCGGAAATTTTCAAGGCTTCTACACTTTAGTCATTTTATTCTATACTGAAAGCAACTTTATGTGTAAATAATAACATAGATATTAGCAAGTTTGTAATTATCCAGTATTTATTGTAATCAGTTAATTGAATTAAACAAATAACCGTTCACAATTATAAGTTAGGTAAGATTTACTCCAGTTCTACAAGAAAATTTTGCTTTATATTTAGATTCTACATTTTAATTAAAATTTGATTTTTTAAGAATAATTTATAGTGATTCTCATGTCACTTCTCATGCATAATTTCGTACCGTTTATTATTATTTTGTCTATGATTAATGGTAAATTTTCGGAAGTGGATGTAAAGTGAATCATAAAACATAGGAAGTGCAAAAAAAATTATAGACTACATATTTAACCACTTCAAACACACAAGTACTCTAATAAAGTAACAGCGAAGATATGTGACACATTACATAACTTTCTTGATTACTGAGACCACTAAACGGAAGTTCAAAATTCATATCACCAAAATATCAGCAAATATACGTCATAACTAAAAAAATAATATATCGACGGTACACAAAAAAGTGACAATGCATAAATAAGTTTAACAAATAATTTACTTTTACCAAGCAAAATATCATAAAAACAGTTTACAATACGGCTGATACAGGGCGCTATGTCTTTAAGCGGAAAGTGAAGTGTTTCAAAATTCAAAAAGGACACAATTGTAACATAAAAAATTTTGAGATGTGTCGCTTTTCTTGTGTACCGACAAGATGTTGTTAACATCATGTGTTACTCTAAGGCTGAATCCACATGGGTACGTGATCACGCATCCGTGTTGACCACGTGACTTAGAATTGCCAATCAACTCCCAGTTTTAAAAAACGGAGTTACTCAAGGTCATAACGGATAGAGGTTGGTTAGTTTTAACGTTTTACGGTAACGTACATCCGATTTGTTTGGTTTTGCAACCATCTCCATGTTTGGTATTTGTTCCATTACAAAGTTTAAAATGGAAAACCAATTCAAATGTGCTTATTGCGGATTTTTTAAGTGCCCATTGAGAAGATTGTTTGGAGCACAATTGTTTTCAAGCAAGATTGGCTCCAAGTAAAAGTTATTCGCTTGTTTCCAATGATAATACCGTCTTGCATCTTGGTAAGTAATTGGAATGAGAATATATTTAAAAATTATGAAAGCTTTTACGGAGTTATTGCATTTCAAGTTAATTGTAGAAGAAACTGGCACAACTCAAGATGTCGAGATCAACTCCCAGCAATCCTAATCAACTAGAAACCATCACATTAAACCAGCACCAGAAATGAAATATTGCGATCGGAAAGAAGTTTTTGAAAACGCCAGAAACCAAGCCAGATGGCGTTGATGGACTTTTGGTACTCCTACGAGAAGATCTTAGGAAACTACCGATTAAAAGTCGAAATAAATTACAAATCGAATTGTTGTAAATGCTGGAGGAGGAAGAAAAGTGTAAATTATTTTTTATGTAATATAGGACATAAAGTATAGGTATTCAAAAATAATTTGTTTATTTGAGTCAAAAATCGTTTTCTACAATTTTTTGATATTACCAGCTCCAATGGTTTCAAAATATTTACCAAACTTTTCTTTTACATCTGCAGCATGCCGGCTATAAGCATTACTCCCAGTTTTTCCTATATCTGTAAAACCTTTGCTACTAATAGTTGGGAAATCTAATGTTGAGTAATTTCTTTCTAAATATAATCCATCTATTTCCTTAATCATGATAAAATTATGCAAACAAAATGTTGCTTGCACAACTCTCTTCAAAGTTTGATTAGATGCTATCAATGGTTTTGAAAAAACCCTCCATCTTCCTCGTAGTATACCAAAAGCACACTCGACTACTCTCCTTGGCCTGCTTAATTTATAGTTGAACACCCTTTGTCTTTGATTGAGGTTACCACTACGTGGATAGGGCCTCATCATGTAGTCCGTAAGTGCAAATCCCTCATCAACTATTAGGTACATATGGCAAGGTTAAATTGGTAACATTTAATATTTTGTTTTAAAATCCTAGGCCAATAGTAGAGTTACGAAAAACACCACTATTACTTTGTCGACCAGGAGCATCAATATACAATAGTGAAACACATATTTGCATCAACAATATCCAACAGTATAATACTGTGACTATTTTTATAGTTATAATATAATGATCCACTGTTTGGGACAGCCTAAAACAATACAAAAAATAATAAGTAAGTACACTCATGAAATTTAAATCTTGGACACCACAATTTCTGTAAACAAAAGTTTGCACATTGTGAAGCGGGCTTAAGGGTATCATTTACAATTCAAACAGTAGGTAGTCTCAGCCGGAGTTATCTTATAGAAGGACTGTAGAATGAATCATTACACTAAGCACGTTTTAGAAAATAGGTAATTTACGTTGCTTACTTAATTTTTTTCTTTAAAGAATATATTTGAAGGTATCGCTAATTAAACACCATAGCTCGATTAATTATCGAATCAAAATTTTGTTTAGGAAATGTTTACAAAATAAAATTAGAAATAATTTTGATTTAAAAAACGTCTACAAGCAAAAACTTTTAAATTAAATCAAAAAACTAAACATGCATAAAATTATACATGCAGCTGTCGGAAAGTCAAAAAATGTTTTTATCGTTTTGGGTCGGGCTATGAGGCTACATTCTAGTTTTATAACGAAAGGATTAATTAAAAGCCAGACGGTATAAATTATACAGGCCGTGAGAAAATAGAATCCAAAAAATGTCGGGTTTTTTAGTGGGGATCACAATATATCAGCGCGTTCTAAAGGGTTAAGACTCATATATGTGTAGCACGTTAAAACAATGGCTTCATCACAATCATCAATCGACTTCGCAGTACTTAACAAAGTGGGTCAGTGTGAGAGCGAGAGTAGAGGGCTAAATAAACACTTCGAGTTGCATAAAACGCATATGATTAGTGATATTCGCGCCGTTGTCGGGAAATTTGGAAGAGCGATCATAATAGATATAAATAATAACGATATGTTCATTGCTTCACGAGAGCTTAAAAGACCAACCGCCGTCTTGTACAGTCGTATACCGCACTTAAGTATACACCTCTGATGAGCTCACAATAAGAGCGAAATGCGGCATCAGGTGTTCTTTCGTTGCGTGTTATGCTTCTGTACAAGTTTTTACTTGGCTTTATCGACACACGTGCGTTTCAAGCATTAAAGCTGTTGCTTAGATAGCGATATGCACGTTAAACGCACACATGTCGTTACAATTAACTGTTGGCATTTTTCTTAATAAATTAGAATGTATAAATTTAAACAAATGTCAAGTTATCATGCCAAAAAAAGGATCAACTGTCGTATTTAAAAATTACGCAAATCAAATGTCATTACCTTTTATTATATATGCGGATTTTGAATGCCTCTTAATAAAACGAAATGATGACGATAGCGATTCTTTGATTGATAAGTTTCAATATCACCAACCCTTTAGCGTAGGTTATTATTTGCACTGTGCTTTCGATAGCAGCGTGTCCTACTACAGGCAGTACAGGGGGTTAGATTGCGATGAGTGGTTTATAGACGAATTAATTCAAATATCAAACTCATTTTCTAAAAAATATTTTGACAAAGTTGTTCCCATGTTGCCACTAACAAAGGCGAAAAAAATTAGAATTTGACCGTGCAACCCACTGCGGAATATGCGGAAAAACGTTCCAATTAAACGATATTAAAGTTCGAAACCATGATCACATACCCGGATCTTACAGATTTGCCACGCATCAAAGTTGTAATTTAAATTATAAGCTAAAAAAAGTAATATCTGTAGTTTTTAACTCTTTAACGAATTACGACGGTCATATATACTAAGTGACATAGAAAGAAGAACACCCAGTAATAATGAATTTATTTGAACAATTTTTGGTATACTAGTGTATACGAATTAGATTAGTAAACGATCACAATTTGATAAAAATTAAACTGTTAACTTCTTCAAAAACTTAATAATGTGTTGCTCCACCACAATGTCTTGTGCACTCATTAACACGTCTGGGCATACTTCTAATTAGGTGATCAATTTCTTTTTGAGGTATCTCATCTCATACTATCTGTAACTGATGCTGCAAAGCCGCTAGAGTTTGTGCAGGGTGAGGTAAATTGAGTAATCTTCTTCCCATAATATCCCAGACGTGCTCGATGGGCGAAAGATCGGGAGATCTTGGTGGCCAAGGCAACAAAGCAATTTGATTGGCCTCAAAATGAGCCAAAGAAACCCTAGTAACATGAGGTCGTGCGTTGTCTTGTTGGAATGTGCTGTTGGGGATGGTCTGAACATAAGGTACAATATGGGGTCTACGACCTCCTGGATGTAGCGCGCAGCGGTCATGTTACCTCTAATGAAGACCAAAGGTGACCTACTTTCAATAGCAATAGCTCCCCATACCATAACTCCAACTGTGTGATGCACATGCCTATTTACAGAAAATTTGGGATCTTGTCTTTCACCGCGCCGTCTTCTCACCCTTGCACGACCGTCATGCATACCCAAACAGAATCTGGATTCATCACTAAAGACAATTGAATTCCATTCTTGGTCCCAATTTGCCCGTTCTCTACACCACGCTAGACGATAACGTCGATGCTATGGAGTCAGTGGTAGCACAAAAAGGGGACGGTATGAAAAGAGCCCAAAGGTTCTTATCCGTCTATAAACGGTTCGCATCCCAATCGGTCTTCCATGTTCTTCAAACCACTGGTCCTCAATCGCCCGTGTAGAAGAGAAGCGGTCCCGTAAAGCCAATAGTCTAAGACGGCGATCTTCGCGTTCTGTGGTTCTTCGACGACGTCCTGTACCTCTCGCTCTTCGTGTACGGCCCTCTTGGTTTCATGCTCAAACACAGACTGCCACAGTGTTTAAACTCCGTTGCGTTCTAGCGGCTATATCTCTCATAGACAAACCAGCCTCACGCAATCCCACAATTCTACCCCTATCAAACTCGCTTAATTGCCGAAAATTATGGCGTCTTCGCGCTGGAGGCATTGTGATTGAATTAAAGAAGTTCTTTGAAATGCAATTTAAATCGCTTAAATGTATTTACAAATGCTTAATTCATTGTTTTAGGGCTACTTAATCGTAAGTGTTTTTGAATGAGGTTAACAAAACACCCGCTAGGGCAATATGGCTGAAAAAACTCATCGTTTTTATCTTAATATAAACAAATATATTCCCAAAAAAGATTTAGAAAAATTGGCGTCATATTTAGATATAAACCAGTTTTGTATTTTAAAAACGTAATTTTCAGATTTGTGTAAAAATAAGTTTAATTTGGTCGTGAGAAAAGGCGTTATGTGTTACAATTATTTAGATTGTTATGAAAAATTGACGGACATTGTCGCTTTGCCTAGTAAAGATGAGTTAACAAACACAAACATTTCAGATTCTGATTATAAGCACGCGGAAACAGTATGGAACTCATGCAATATAAAAAAATTAGACGACTATGTAGATTTATATTTAAAATGCGATGTTCTTTTGCTAGCGGACGTATTTTAAAATTTTAGACATCGATTTATTTCAACATACGCAATCGACCCTGCATATTATATTAGTCTTCCTGCATATGGTTGGGACGCTATGCTAAAGTACACTAATATCGAATTATAATTGTCTTCTGATATAGATATTTTAATGTCTATAGAGATAGGTATAAGGGGAGGACTTTCTCAATGTTCCGTGCGGTATAGTAAAGCTAATAATGAATATTTAAACAATTATAACCCAACAATGCCTGATGCGTACTTGATGTACTACGATTTCAATCATTTATATTCTACGGAAATGTCGAGCTACTTGCCTACAGGCAATTTTAATTGGTTAAATAACAAATAAATCGGTAATTTTGATTTGTTTAATATTCGTTCCGACTCGCCCATAGGTTATATTTTGGAAGTTGACCTGGATTACCCTGAAAAATACACGACTTGCACAACTATTTGCCGTTTTGTCCTGAACATAAATCTCCAACAAATTGTAAACAAAAAAAATTGTTAGCCACATTGCATAACAAATCACATTATATAATTCATTACAGAAATTTACAGCAATGTTTAAATCACGGCATGGTCTTAAAGTAAATTTACAGAATTCTCTAATTTAATCAGTCCGCTTGGCTCAAAAGCGTATATAGAATTAAATACGCAATTAAGGATGAATTCTCAAAACGACTAAAAAAAATCTTTACAAACTTTTAAATGATGCGGTCTTTGGAAAAAGCATGGAAAACGTTAGAAATCACAAAAACGTAAAAGTATCCAACAATGGAACGGTCGTTTCGGGGCGCGTCACTACATAAATCAGCCAAATTTTCATAGTAGAACAATCTTTGACAATAACACTGTAGCAATCGAGATGAACAAAACAGAAGTGTTTATCAATAAACCGATTTATGTCGGTATGGTTATATTAGATATTTCTAAAATCCCCCTATATAGCTTCCACTACGAATACATGATGAGAAAATTTGGTTACGATAATTGCAAGTTGCTGTATACAGACACTGATAGCTTAATTTATAATCTTACCGATAATATATATGACGCTATGAAAGTAGATTTGCATCTTTTTGATACGAGCGAATATGCAGAAAATAATGTTTTCGAAATCACGAAACTTAATGAAAAGGTTGTGGGCTTAATGAAAGATGAAAACGCCGGTAGGCTAATGATAGAATTTATAGGTTTGAAATCCAAACTATATAGTTTCAAAATACAACATTCAAATGTTACCAAAGCCAGTGCAAATGATGATGTAAAAACAGTAAAAAAGCAAAAGGTGTTTTAGAGAGGGTTGTTCAAAATAACATTTCATTTGACGATTACTTAAAGTGTGCTACATTTGTACGAGAACAAAGCAAACATACGTTCTTTTCAACATGATATTTTTAGTATTCGTCAAAATAAAATCGCTCTGTCAGGTTCTGATAATAAACGTTTTGTTCAAGCAGACGGGATAAATACGCTGGCGTGAGGATATTGTTCGCTACCAAAATAGTTGCACAATAATATTTGATCTGTAATGAAATTATTGATTTTTTTATTACATTCATATAAGTAAGTAAGTAAGTATTTAAAAACGTCTATAAAATGTCATCGGCATTGATCCAGTTGTTTTCTTTGTGTCCAAGCCAGCTAACAAAAAAACGGTTCCTGTCCGCCACAGTTTACAAAAGAAAAAGTGTTTTTACTAAATTTTAATCCCATAATCCTTTCTTCAATTCTAATCTCACAGTGAAAAGCTCTTCGCCGCCAAAATCTATCCATTCACTTTTTTAGTTGACTAATCTGATGCTAATATTGCCTATAATGCAAGTGTTTAGCTCCAAATATTGGGTATTGTTCGGTATTTTATCCAAACGATATCCTGATGGTACTGATATGTCCACTTCGTTTAAGGTCTTTGCAATTCTCCCGTTTCTGTACGCTCCTTTTATAATATTACACTCGACGTGTATGTTGGTGTGCTTTATTATTTGGATATCCAAGGTAGATTTATGGCTAATATTATGGGTGAGTATTTTGGACTCGAAACCAAGCATACGTCCGATATTTCCCGGTTGTGTAAAGTCAATCGCATAAACACTCTGAAGTTCGCATTTCAGCGTATTATTGTTTGCCCGCAGTTTAAATATAGAGGAGTCATCCCCCTCTTCTTTGGTTATTTGGTTTTTTGCACGATAATCAGCAACCAGTAGTTTTGTTAAATAATTGTTAAGTTCATCTATTTTGTACGATCCATGTGGGATATGAAGGACTTTAGCAGATTTTTATTATCTATATAGTATAATTCATCGTTGCCGTCGTGAATATTTCGAATATTTTTCATCTAATTCAATCGGTTGATAAAAATCGTGCGACGCTGTATTACCAACACCCTCCAAACTGAATGTTATCGACATTGTAACTGATTAATAATAGGTGTGTATAGATATTTTATTTATTTATGCATAAATTTGTATACATTTTACAAATGTAGGAATTTAAGACATATATGCCCACAAATTACACTATCAAACTCCTGGTCCCTTTTGTAGTTGTAGTAGATCTCACACCCCCAAAAGTACTTGATTAATTTAGATGGTGGCTTTACATTGCCAAAGCTATCATAATACCATACTCTCGATCCTCGTTTATTATAACACACCCAATGCGTTTCTGGTCCTCGAACGCTATCCATGTTTACAATTGCTGATTCGTTCACAGCAGGCCCGTCTTTTGGTAAATTATCGCGCATAAATACATCTCTAAGGTATAGTACATTTCTAGTAAACTTTCGCAAATCGATATCGGTTAACGCTCTTTCGGGTGGCTTTATTAGCTTTTTGAACCACGATAGGGCTTTAGATATAGCGCAGAACCGGTCTTTGCGTATGGTTTTAGATATAATGCAGAGCTGCGTTTTCCGTATGGCTTCAAATATATGCCGCTGCCTTTCTTCCTCAGGGCTATAGCTTCCATCGTGCGGTTTCGAGTAGCTTTTTCAACACGCTGCTTTGCGTTTTTAGCGTCGTTAACGACTCTAGCTGTTCCAGCGGCACCACCAGCAAGTGCTCCAGTTACAGAAAGTCAAGCAAATAGAGGTATTAGAAATGGTAATATCCCACCTCTTTTAGGGATTGGGATGATACATGGCATTACTATGTTTCGTTTTCCGCCAAAATGTCAAACAACCAACTTCGCTTATTCGTAGGCCTTTTTAATCATTGAGATAGGGTTACCACCTCCGCCGCCATTCACATAATTAACCTTCGTATTATTCTTAATCATCCGACGAACTTTGTTGAACTCTCGCTCTTCGTTTCTTTATTTTTCGCTTCATGGTTCTAGTTTTTGATTTATTCAAACCCATGTCTAATGATCGCTTAGCACGCATAGCTGCACTAACTGCAAGAGCAGCTGTTTTTTCGCCCAAGCTTGCGTCTTTTGATTTGAACCGC
The DNA here is from genome assembly GCA_030710515.1 of Abscondita cerata. Taxonomy (NCBI): domain Eukaryota; kingdom Metazoa; phylum Arthropoda; class Insecta; order Coleoptera; family Lampyridae; genus Abscondita; species Abscondita cerata. Next base: position 437,630 of record JALBCR010002354.1, read on the forward strand.
TCCCAAGCTTTTTGTTAGAGCAAATAATCAGCACGATGCCTTGCAGCTAAATCGTTAGGGCTGGTATTGTAACTGATATCGTGTGCTTTGCAGTGCGAATCTAGAACTTTAATACCACCATCGCCCCTGGCCAACCGTTTTTGTAGCTTTGTGCCCTGTCCGCAATACTGATACCCGGGCAGGTGTAATTCTACAGGAAGTCTGTTAATTAGACTGTTTATAACACCAGTTCCTTGTTTGCACTTAATTTTTTACCCTTCTTTGATGCTAGCATGACGCCTTTTGCTCACAATTGCAAATATATTTATACACACCTCATAGAATATTTTTCATCTTACATGGTTTGATTAAAAAATTATTTACTCGGCAAATATGTATATATTTAAAAGAAATACATAAAAAGCATTATCGATGCTTAGTTTCTAGCGCATATTTTCCGCTACACCCGACATAATAAAACTAGGTCGGCAATATAAAACCTCCATTAAACATAATAGATTGTGCGAATTAATATTACATTCAATGTTTAACAGTTTTTCATACGTGTCATAAACACTCCAGCCGTCATCGTCGTAGTCGGATTGATACAATGTTTTCTTCTTTCCCTGCTCAATTGCAACACGCCTGATTACATGGTTGTAGAACGCGTCCAGGTTATGTGATTGCATTAACTCCAACCGATAATTAATTATTTCTCTCAAACTAAACATACAATCCACATCCCAATTGTTTAGAACGCAATTTTTATAATCACGGGTTAAAGTGATTGTGTTTACAAAACCATTATAACTACCGGCACTCCAACCAACTAAATCAGGATGATATTCTGTAGTGTAGACAATTTTTACATCGCGAGATATGTCCGAAGTTTTATTTATGCACTCGATGGGTCCGTCATTAACATCTACAAACTCTTGCCTAAACTCTTCGCAGACGGTGTTGCAGAAAAAGTCGTTCATCAGATGATTGTGGAGCCCCATTAACGTCTTCCATTCGTCAATGGTTAGCAAGACATTGTTTTTTTCTCGATCGTTGTAATGCACGTTGTACGGACTGCTTGCACCACATACACCATTATACTCTGGGCTGTTCCAAATTCTAATTACCGGTGTAAGTTGCTGCTGTACCCAATTTCTATATATTTTCCCTCATCGTCGTAGTCTAGCTTGTAGCATGTTGCGTTCACCAGCTTCTCGTTCGAAGCGTTGCTGAAATTGAGAGCCGCGACTCGTTGGCCATGTCGTATTCCGTGGCAAAAGACCACAAAGACGAAGACGATGAAATCGAATCCATCGACGCGTTTTGCTGCTGCTGTCCTCCTGTGTTTAACGTATCCATCGATTTTTTCGGTTCAACACAGCCACCACAAAATCCAATCGACGTAGACAGAGAATCCAAATTTAATGGAACGAAACGTGATTTTGCACGTTGAATGAAATTTTTATATTACAGCTTATTTTATCGTGCATAACACTGAGAACAACCGAAATCACCTCCACTAAGACTCGAAAGAAACTAATGGCCATTTCAATTTATTCTATCGCAGAGGGGTGAAACGTAATTTACATCCCACGCATATATAATTAGGGAACACCTGTGCTTTCAAACAACTAGAGAGAGATAAACAGGTTAGAAAAGGATGAAGTTTAAGGATCCGACTTGTTTAGATCTCGAGTCCATCTTAATTAAATCCACCCGTTGTGTCCTATGCATATATAATTAGTCAACACCTGCACTTTCGGTCATCGAGAGAGATAGTCTAGTTAGAAAAGGACGGCGGTTTGGGGGCGGCGTCAACGACAGGTAATCATAGCCGGCCATCTTGCATATCATTATCAAATATATCACAATTCTAATCAAAATCAACGCCTTAACGACGTTCCACCTCATCACGAAGAGGCGAATTATCCAATCCTTGCACTCTTATCAACAAGTACTCGAAAAGATGACCCACCCACAAGATGGCGGAGTCTTGCTGGCGGCCACCTTACTTCAATTGAAACAATTACACTCTCCGCAAGTACCGAGAGTAATTGAAAATGCACAAAGCATGAACACATGTAGGTACTGCATGTACCACCGCAACCACTCTTCGCACTTGCAAGTACACGCGGTGTACTTAGCGCAATTGCGTGTACAGAGAGTATGTAATACTTTATCAATGGGGGCGTTAAAGGGTTAAACCAATTACGCGCTCAGAAAGTACCGAGAGTAATTGAAAAATGCACAAAGCATGAACACATGTAGGTACTGTATGTACCGCCGTAACCACTCTTCGCACTTGCAAGTACACGCCGTGTACTTAGCGCAATTGCATGTACAGAGAGTATGTAATTTTGTCCCAACCAATTACACCCTCAGCAAGTACCAAGGGCAATTACCACATGTACAGAGACCAATTACAATTATGCATTTATATACCAGTGTACAGAGTGTACCGAGAGCAATTACCACATGTACAGAGACCAATTACGTCATGTACTTACGTACAGAGAGAATGTATGTAATTTTGATGGTGAATGCCCATATCTTTTCTACTTGGAATTGCGTCTTCTTTATCGAAATCTTCTTGCAGGACCTTTTCTGAGAATCCTGCTTTCGCAAAACATTTAGCAATTCTAATAGGCGAACGTTTTTCCAGGTTACTGATATCCAAACTAAAGCGCTGGTTAAATTGATACTTTTTTCCGCATCTTCAAAGGAACGTTCAGTATTTGAGAATGTTAGCAGCCTTTTGATTAATAACTTCCTGTAGGCCATCTTAAAGTTTTGGATAATTCCTAGATCTAGTGCCTGGCAATGGAATATGGTGTTTGGGGGTAGAAAAACAATGTTTACATTTTCAAGAGTCACTTTGGGATGAGACGTGGCATTATCCAGAAATAATAAGACTTTTCTATTTTCTTTTTTGCTCGTCAGCATTGCACACATTTTGGGTAAATACTCCTTCAATATTACTGACAGCTTTGCTTTCCAAGCTTTAACAATGTCCAGGTTAATATCAGCTGACTCCCGGCAAATTCTTTTACAGGTTATGTTATGTCTTTGACAAAATTTCTCAACCCACCCATTTAAAGCTTTAAAATCCGTCATTTTTAAATTTTCCGCAACTTCCAATGCTTTCTCTTTTATTAAAGGTCCAGATATAGGAATATTTTCATTCCTAGCTTTACAAAATCAATTGTATACTACTTGTTCAATTTCTAAACCATCAGTTCTAGGAAATTTTCTCTTCTGCTCTTAACCTTCTTCATATACCTTTTTTAAATCACATTTCTTTTTTAAAATATCGTTAACTTGTGTTCTTCCAACACTAAATTTTTCAGCCAACTTTCTAGCACTGGTATTGAATTTTAACTTTGCACTATTATATCAATTTTCTCTTTAAGAGACAAACGTTTTTTTTAGCGACATTGTAATTTTTCTGTACATCTATATGTAACAGCACTGTTGAACATACTAACTCAAACTATGTACGCAAAATACGATTTTTGTGGTGAGCTTAATGAGCCTTTTAATTGCACTTTTTCTGTAATAACTGTCTGTTGTAAATCAAACAAATTGTTTAAATCCGTTCTTAAATACCCTGTAATTACTTAAGCTTCACACAATAAAACAATTATATATTATGCACAACTCGAACGCTAAGCTAAATAGAGTTTTTACAGTAGTTGCACTTTTGCATTCCACTAAATTTTGTTGATAGTTGATAGTTAAATGGTGAATGTAATCCTTAATCAGTTGTACACTTTATGTATTTTACTCGTACAAACCAAGGACAGTTAGTTGCAACACGAAGCATTTTAATTTGCACGGTTTACAATTTTGCTAATACTGTTTTAAGAGCGTTGTTACTCTAAACAGGACAAGCGTAGGTTAATATGGGTCAAATTATCGCATTGTATATTAACAAAGACCAGTCAGAAAACTCCTAAGCCTAAGAAGATAACGATTTGTATAGTATAAGAGCCACGGAACTTAGAAGCACGTTTAGCGACGAAATACTTGAAATAGTCAGAACGTGAAAAGTTAGGAGGCCACACTATATCACCTACGTTGCATTTGACGTGTTGACGACGTAGATTAGAAGGATTCATGTCCTGATCAGAAATAAAATGTTCAATAGAAGGTTTATTAAAGAATTTACCGGAATTTACATATTTGCGACCAAAAAGGGTAAAGTATGGAGTACATCCAATTACTTGGTGCTTTGCAGTTCGGATTGCGCATCCAATCTTAGAAAAATTAACGTCCCATTTCCACTGATTTTCTTTAACATATGAGATAAATACGTTCAGTCGGGTTTTCCTGTGGATGATATTTGGCGGTGAAAAGTATAGTAAATAGTAAAGTGACTGTAGACTGTTGAATTGTACGCTTATCCGAAATAATTTATTGCGGCATGCCAAATACTAGAAAGACTTGTTCATTGAGAAACTCAGTAACCTCTGAAACAGTAACTGCTCGCAACTTATAGGAAAGAGAGAATTTTGTAAAACAATTGGAAATGACGAACCCGGACGACCGAAGAAGCAGACCAACAATATTACATCACAACGTTTACCACAGACACGTTAAGCCGAGCATATGGTGAAAACAAACCACGAGAAGCAACTTGAGAGGCCTTATTATCTGAGCAGATAGAACAACGACAGATATAACAAATAACGTCGGAACGTACTCGAGGCCATTAGTAATGCCATAAAATCCGTGCCGTCGTCGCAGTCACTCCGAAATGTCCAGAAATTGGAAAGTGTGTTTACATTTTTTGAACCCTTTTCATTGTAACGTTTCTAATTATTCTGGACACACTCAAAAGGTACACTGACAGTTTTTATTGTTTTCACCATCTTACTTTAGTTGTAGTTACCGCAGCAATTTTCACAAATAATAACCAAAACTGACAAAGATGTTCATTATTTTCAAGGTACTTCCGGATATTTTTTCTAACCTGTAAGTGTTGTAAACGTGCACCTTTTTAGGCTCCACACTACAGTATTAAATTGTAATTGGAGTATAAAAAGGGACGTACAAAATTTATAAAACAACCGCGGGTTAGCTTCTAGAGGAGAATAAAGCCCAGGATTCGAATTAAAATATTTACAAGTTTTAAAGATTAATATTTACACACGGACTATTTACATGTGATCTTGGGTCGCATTTATGTTTCACCAGTCGCAACAAAGAACGTGGCGTTGATGAAGCCACAGCCGGCGTTGGCGGGTGACGGGTTTGCTTACACTCGGTTGCCCGCTGTTTAGCACGTCCCTCTCGGACGGTTGTATTTTGGTGTTGTGCTCTAGTGTTGTCAATTTGGGGGTTGCTGCGGCCTGTGCTAGAAGGTTACTGAAACAGGTAAGTTAGATTAGGTGTTGGCTGTCCTTCACAACTGCGATTAATATTAAAGGTTAGAACTTCATTGGACAAAGCTCGCTTCTTAAAGGATAAGCAACGGAGGTTACAATTACGCCTTACGGCTTTATAAACGACGGAAGTCCGTCTTAAAGTGCACCGAATAAACGATGGTCATCCAGTCACAGTGACGCATTATATACAAGCAGTTTACGTGCGAGAAGTTGTACCTTCTGTCTCGGTGGTGGTTTCGTTGCGGTTGTACTTCAGATGAGCCCGTCTCTACCGGCACGCCCACTACTAGATGCTACCGAATGAATCGGCCACACTATAGGGTTCAATAGTGAGTAAATGCTGGCTATGCGAATTAATAACGGCGGGTTTTTAGGTGATTCTTCTTCAATTAGCAGTTAAAGTGGTCTTTGAAAATGCGGTTAGTACTGAGTCGCCACGACCCGTCCCATACTCAATTAACAGTTGAAATGGTCTTTAAAAATGGGGTTAGTGCTGTGTTGTCAAGACCCGTGCCAAATTCAATTAACAGTTGAAGTGGACTTTGATAATGCGGTTAGTGAAAAATAACTGGACCTATGGTTGAACGAAACAAATTGAATTACTGTGTCCCACCAATAGTTCCGTTATAGAAGCAAAGAAGACCGAGTACAGCGGATAGCTTAGTATAGTATCGGTTTCAGAATTGGCATTAGGATCGGAAGAAAATTATTGAACAAGTCAATAAATAAGTAAGTGCCTTCTCGGCATTGCGCTCACACTTATAAAGGGGACGTTATGCTAGCAGGACAGTGGGCAACAGTTGTACTGGGGTAATGTTAAGTGGGGCGGTGCGCACGATGTCTCTATTGACAATATAAATTTTATGCCGAGAGATAATCGTTATCTCGCCGGCAAATTTGTATTAAATAATTGTCAGTTTCTTACAGTGTTTACTTTTGTTCCATTACTTACGGTTCATAAGATTTTGAAAAACCTATATTTACAATTAATACGGTAGAAGACTATTTTGCTGGAATATTTGCATCAAACATGATATTCAAAATTTCTGGAATAAACAAACAACAACAGAAGCATTTGGCATGGTGTTGTTTCGGGCATTGTAATTGATACCATGGTAAATATTTCTCTTTCTACTCTACAAACACGTTCTAAATAAACCTCTACCTCACAAAATTTGATGTAGCAAAATAAAATCTAATCTCTGCCCGGTTTTCAGGTTACTTTTATTTTCAAAACAATGTTCTCCGCCGCAATAGTTGAACAAGAACATACATTAATTTAACATTCTGTTTTTAGGTTGGTTTTTTTATTAATTGTATTCCACAACAGTTAATTCAGCATATGGTTATCGGGTTTGGATTATCAATCAAGCCTCCAAAGTTGTAATCGTGCAAAATGTGATGAAACGGTTTCCGACTTTTTGCACGTTAAACAATTAAATTACCAACTAAAAATTACAGGTTGCAATAGAATAATAATAATAAAAATAAAAATAATTTTAAATTAAAAACGAAGCTCACCTGAAAAGCTGGTGACAGTAGTTTCATATTTTTTATTCGTAAAGTTTTTGCTCTGACGAAGATCATTTTGCAAAAGTGGATCAAAGCAAACACGATTAGCAATTTGAAACAGTCTAATACCAGAAGGGCTTTGGTTTTAACAATGACTCCGATTATGGAAGTCTCATTTCTTAAATAGTTCAAAATTTTCCGAAGCTGAAAAAATATTTTATTTATATAAAAATATGGTTCTATTTAGTTGGTACAGAATTTATACTTTTGTAGATAGATATAAATGTAAAATTAGAAAAAGGAAAATAGGTAATCCCAAAAACAAGTAAAACCCGCAGAAAAATATATGTTTTTGGGTCCATTTTTGTTATTGGCCTTCTACGGTAGCGCCATCTACATATTTTCCTAACTTACATAACAATATTGACAAACTAAGCAATGCCAACAGTTAACTGTAACAACGGATGAATATTTTAAATGCACGTTACAGTTATCTGTTGGCATTGCTTAGTTTGTTACTATTCATACGTGTCCCTAATTACACGAGATGTCGTTAGTCACACATTTCACTTATAACGATATTGACTTTACGGCCAATGTGATATTTATTTTTCATAGTTACCTAGTTACATTCACAGAACATACATTTTTGATAATGATAATGAATGTTACTTATAATAAATGTCGCCAAGAATGTATGTACACCACAGACAAACAGTGTTATTTCGTCCTTGTTTGAATTTTTTTTTATTGATAATTGATTTCTTGAATCTCAGAGTTGATATAAAAAGATACACTCTTTGGCCTTGCTATTATTTTACTGTATAAATTATAGTATAACTATTAAAATAAATATTCATCAAACTATCTACAGATCTAATCATTGTTAGTAATTGTGGTTGAACTAAAATTCGTAGCAAAGTTTAATTCACTCTTTAATCACACTTTGGTAAAGACTCTTTTGGCCCCACTAATTTAACCAAAACCTTGCTGCTTCATTCTAAAGCACTCTTGATTTAGTTTTAAAATTTGGTACTGATTGGATTTATTTTTTTTTCTGTGAAAATTCAAAACACACCCAAACATACACTTTTTACGATATTCACATTTTACATGCAAACAGTAATGTTAACGTACGTATATAAAATCAATAAAAAACTAGATTATTGCGTCATATGCCTTGCAATTTAGAAATTAAATTGTTCATGAAACTAATTAATTGTAAACTGCGATTAAATTAACAAACAGAAACATAAGATAATTACACTTTTGTTTTGACCAAATAGTTTATAAATAGTTTTAGAAGCAGGAAAAACAAATTTTTTATGTTCCGATAATCAGAGATTATCGTAACTTTTTTAATGATATAAGTTAAGTACAAAAAATGTTGTTTTGTAAATAATGATAACACGCACTGTAGAATCACACGTCGCCTTGACTGTTGACTTTCCAGTTCTGCAGCCAAGTGTAATATGATCTTTACTGCACATTTTATAAATATAAATATAAATTAAACACAACTTTGATTTAAATTATTTTTGATCGGTTAAATAGTTACTGATCCCAAACCAATTCATCTAGAGAAAGTGGTGACCCCAACGTGGTAATCGACTCTATAACTTTAGGTTATAAAAAGCAGTTACAACCGCACGCCTATTTAAAATGAATTAGTACTACCAAAACTTTGAAATGTATCAAAATAGACTGAGTGACAACCAAACCGTAAAGATCATGTGGGCATGATGGATGAAAAATAATGTGTAAGACATGAAACTTATAGCGTATTTATAAAAACAACTAGAAAACATGCCAAAAATATTTTTGGAAATATTTGTTTTATGAGCAATCAGAATATAAGTTCTGATTTTTGAGCACCACCCTCTGCAGAGTCATCCATCCATTTCACAGTAGCAGTCAAGGTAAAAGTACCCTGACCTTTACTCTACAAACGACCTCCGTGACTCGTAATCCCAGTCAAGAGAAATAGTATACCTTAAAAATCGGTCGAATCAAAAAATATTTTTGGAGGGACATTGAGCGAATTAAGACTCATATGTGAACACTATAAAAATAACCTCCTTGTTTTTTTGTGCCATTAACGTGGTTATATATTTTTTAAGGATATTTTGGGAGCGATCTAAAAGTGGGTTGGGTATATCAACAAAAGCCAGGTCGTAAATATCGTGATTATGATAAAGAAAAGTTAAAGATCGCAGTAGAGGTGTACACAAGAGGGGATAGGATACTGAGTAAAGTCGCCAAAAAGTATTAAATACCCTATATTACAATACATACCCAAAAAAAACCAGGTGGTGATTAAAATTACGCAATGGAACAGAACAAAATACAAAAAATGGTGGGTAGTTAAATACAAGAACTTAAACTTGCAATTTAAAAATTTAAAACAATCGACAAAAGTGTTACTGATGATATTAACTATTGTTTTGACAACATAGAAGTTAAACTACGAAATATTTCCCTTGAATTCATTGTCAATTTTGACGAGGCCAATTTTACCGATATTCCTAGAAGGAACAAAGTTGTAGCCAGGCGCACTTCTAGAAAGCAGAGAAAGTCATAAACACGTAAAATCGGCGACTTCACTAATGACTGCAAAGTAGCTTCTGGCGTTTTATGACTGTCAGGTATAACAGAAGTTCATGGATGGTTAGACGAAAATTTATTTACCATGTGGTATATCGAAATAGCATTTTCCTATTTTTGAAAATTACCAAAGGGTCTAAAAGTTTTAGTAGGAGACAATTGTGTCTCTTATCTCATAATTCCTGTGACACAAAATTGCATTGAGAATGACATAAGATTTGTTTTTCTAGCACCCAATAATACAACCATTCAATGCGGCTGCGTTTGCCCCAATGAAGAAGAAGTTGAAAGAAGAAACCCAGCTAACATGGTACATAACTGTTACGTTTCAAAATGTAACTAGGGCGCAACGGTGGATACGTAAATCAGCTACGTAAGTATAACGTTAAAGTTGTGTAACACGAAATGTTGTTAGGTACGTACTATCTCATCAAATAGATTACGCCAGGGTTACGCAACTATAATGTTTCAATAGGTGACACTGGAAGTGTACGTAAAAACTACAACTATATTTTTTAAGAATTACAAAACTTTAAGAATAATTGTGTGTAAGAACAGAATTAAAAAAAATATGCAATAAGTACATATAATAATATGAGCCAAACGTTAAACAACGTATCTGATCTGAGGGCGGACTTTTCAAATTTGGCGCTTCGTTATGTCTTGGGAGGGGTGGTCCTTTTCATGGTCACCTGTTGCAGTACAAGTACGCGCCAAACTTGCACTTTACTGGTTTCTTTGTTATACGATACGACCATTTTCGTTCTCGTGCAGTTTTTATTCTAGTTGTGTGTGTTAGTGCTTTATTCTTAATATTTACATGTAATATATGCGTTAAATTTTGTTATTTGTTTAGTACTATTAGACTATTGTGCGTGATTATTATACGATACTTATAAAACTAAATAAGTGCTACTGCAATTTAACCCTTTAAACGCGGGAAAATGTCGGTAAGTTTTATTACATTTTTCTAATACCTTACCTACCTACAATTTCTTGAGTTAAGACTCATTCATTTTATTTGGAAAAGTGGCTAAAAATGTTATTTTACAAGTTCATTCGTTTGCAGATTTCAAATAAACGAAAATCTTTAGGAAGTATTTTTAAAAGGCCTTTACGCAGAATTATTCACAATACTATTATAAATGCTTTTGATAACAATATCACTCATACGAACATAATTAATAGTCCATTGAAGGATTCTATTGAAAGTAATTTTGCCCCAAGTACCGAAATTGATGAAAATACCTCTAGTTCGGGATCCAATCTTTTGTGTAACTCATCAGTGCTTTTGGAAAATTCTAATACATTTAAACAACCATTTTTAAAAGAATTGTCGAATGATAATTGTATTGTTAAGAATTCTCTCTTCGATACTTCTGAAAATTCAATTTTTAATACAGTTTAAAAAAATCTTATAATTTGGATTGTAGAAGAACACATTTCACAAAACGCGGTTAATAAGCTACTGCAAATTTTCGATTGATTATGCCAGATTTACCGAAGGACTGTCGTACTCTCTTAGGTACACCAAAACCTAACAGTTTTGTATATGAAGACATTCCTCCAGGAAGATATTGCCATTATGGCGTAAAACTGGAATTATACATTTATTAAAAAAATTCTGTGAAAATACTCCCTAAAGACACAACTTTTCATTTACAACTTAATATTGACGGATTGCCATTAAGTAAAAGTTCTTTAATACAATTTTGGCCTATTTTAGTTTCTATAATGAACTTTGAATTTTCTGAACCAATCTTAGTTGGTGTATATTGTGGAAAGAAGAAACCAGATTGTTCTAATAAATTTTTACGATTATTTGTAAATGAAATGAAAGATTTAATGCAAACAGGTTATCTCTGAAGGTGATATTCAAATAAAATTACAAATTGGTGTGATTGTATGTGATGCACCAGCAAAAGCATTTATTTTAAATGTAAAGGCCACAACGCTTATTTTGGATGCAACAAATGTAGTACAGAAGGTACATATGTTAACAACAGAATTACATATCCTACTTTAAATGCACATCTTCGCACAGACGAAAGCTTCAGAAATAAAAGTGATGATGAGTACCATAAAGGTGATACAATTTTACAAGAATTAAATATCGGTTTAGTAATTGCTCAAACTGTACATTTACGGGCCTTTAAATATTAGATTAAAAATAAATGATTTAGCTGAACTCAATAAACATATTTATTCAATTCGTAAATTTGTTCCTAAGGAGTTTGCAAGGCTTCCTCGATCATTAGATGAAATAGAGTATTGGAAGGCATCTGAATTAAGATTTTTTGCTGTATATTGGACCAGTAGTTTTAAAACCTTATTTAAAAAATCTCAAATGAAGCACTATATGTCTCTGTTCATAGCTATGAGGATATTAGCATCTCCAAAATGTCACAGGAGCATACTGACTATGCAAAAGTCTTTTAATGTATTTTGTAATGAATTACAAAGAGTTATATGGTGAAGAGCATATTACTTACAATGTACATAATTTAATTCACCTTTCGGATGATGTGAAAAAGTTTGGTTGTATTGATAACTTTAGTGCGTTTAAGTTTGAAAATTATTTATACAGCATAAAAAATTATGAAAACGTCAGGTCGACCACTAGAACAAATTTCGAATAGATTACATGAACAAAGACATCATTTCAATATCGGGAAAAATAAAAATTATCCGTACATAATTAATTATGACAGAAAGACCGTTTTATTTTTCGATGAATCTACCATGTTTGATACCACAGATCGACATAATGTAGTGTATCTGAAGTCAGGATTATTATTAAAAATTGTTACAATTAACCACCCACACAAGTAGTGGCAAAAACGTTTTTAAATGTTGCACCTGCCGAGATGCTTCCTGCAATTTTAAAAACGCACATAGTAGATTTTGATTGTATTTCGGATGAAGAGATTATGATTGATTCAGTGGAAATATTAAGTAAATGCATTACAATTCCGATTAAGGATAGCAGTTTATTTGAAGTGATGCCATTACTACATAATTTGTAATGTATTGGAATTTAATTTCATTAATACATATGAAATTAATACAAACCAATCCACAATTTGACACAGTTTCATCATCACACTGTACAAGTTTATACTGATCTTCTAGGGCAACATAACTAACACTTACATCACAATACAATGTACCATACAAATAAATATAAATAAATAATGTGAAATAGAGTGAACGTATTTTTATACAGGGTAACAATTTTGCTCTTGTGATGGACCTACCTGTTGGAGATGAAGAGCAATATAGTATTGCTCTCCAAAAATGGATACATCACAAAGATGGAATTGCCTACTTAACATATCCTGATGCCAAAGAATATAACAAATCACTACGCTTAAAGCGAAATGTAGATAAGCTATGGAAAGTAACTGCCGTGGAAGTTATTGGATACTATGGTAAAGTTCTTACCTAATACATATTTTAAATATTATTTATTTTAGATGACTATGAACAATGTAAAAAGAAAATGAATCAACTTTTAGCATACAAATCAACTTCAGAACCAGATTCTCAATGTGCACGGAAGAAAAAACTCCGAAAGAAAAAACTACAAAAAAAACGAATATGATTATGACGAAGATTCTCTTTCACCTTTGCCAACTTACAGTCAGTATCAATTTGATTAATTAGTTTGATTATTTACGTTTTTATTAAAAAATGACGACTATTATTTTGGAAAGTTTTTAAAATAATCCTTCATTAATGATAGTTCTCATGTTGCTATATATTTTGCTATATACCATAACAGCGTGTTTATTTTTACTATATCGAATCTTCAACAAAAAAGATATACATATTTATAATTTGTCTAAACCTAAAAGTACTATGTTGTGAAAAATTAGTTGCAGCTTGTTATTAAATTTCACAACCTGATCGAATCAAATCAATTAAAAACCTTATTTTAGCATTAGGCAAGTTCTGTAGAGGTAATCCAAAAATGTACTTTATTTGTTGATCAAATGTATTGATTGACTTGCTAATGCGACTTTTTAGTACTTACGTTTGTTATAGCAAAATATACAGGGTTAAAAATTACCATTTTCTTATTTTCTCAACGGCAAAATATTACTGGTGTGCCCACTTAGGTTTCAATCTTTGTTGTTTTTTATAAAATGTATGCTGTTTTGATTATTGAGTGATTAAAGCTTATCGCGCACTAGACCGGCACGGCACGGCACGGCGCGTCCCGTCAAAAAACGGTCAGGATTAAATTAATGCAGATAAATAGGTGACCGCGCACTACTCCGGTACAGCACGGCACAGCACGGATGTCGCCGGAACGGATTGCTCGCCTCCCCTTTCCGTCAAAAAACGGGCCAGGCTGTGCGGTGACGGACAAGTGTGCGGGTCACCTATCGGTATCGGCCGGCTTTAGCTGATTCAATCACGTGTTTTTGTCATTGTTTTGCAGTGTGTGGCAGTTTTTGTATAGAAGTTGATGGAGATACACATGTATTGTATTCTTATATTAATAATAATATAGTTTATTTTAATATAATTGAAATGTACGAGGAAAAATTAATATTGTTGGTTCAGAAATATACGGAAATTTATGATGTATCCAGCAAGAACTACCATAACCAACAAATAAAAGACAATATATGGGAGGAAATTGCAAAAGAAATGCAGAAACCCGGTAAGTATTTTTCTGTGTTTTATTTATATTTTAATACTGAAATAACCTAGCACATATTTAAAAAAAACAAACCAACTATTCAATATTTCTTTTGCCTTTTCTAACCATTTCTGTTTGCCACGGCACTGAACCGACACCAGAAAAGTAGTTTTTAATTTATTTCTAGTCTCCAATGCATCTCTAGTTGAAGATCCTCCTATTCCAGATATATTTCTTAAACCTTGTGGAGGTTGAGTAATTTCGTCTGCTTCGGTCCAACTGCATGTATCATTTCGAAGAAAGTTATGTAAACAACATGTAGCAAGTACAACTTTATCCAAGTGCTCAGTCTTTGGTAAATACAAAATCTTTTGTTAAAATTCCGAAAGCATTTTCTGATACTCGTCTGGCTCTACTGTGTCTGTAATTATATATTTTAATTTCTTCGTTATTCAATATATCCCTTCCCGGATATGGTCTCATTAAATTTCTGTGTAAAGGAAAAGCCTCATCTCCGACGAAAACATGAGTCATCATGTCATTAGTACCAGGTAAAGGCTTGTCTTGAGGTAATTTTAACACATTTGCCAATAATTTTTTCCGATTGTCGAATTGGCAAAAATTCCTCCATCGCTGTTTCTTCCATAAGCGCCTACGTCAATTGCAGTGAATTTACAATGAGCATCCACAAATCCAAGTAAAACAATGCTAAACGTTTTCTTATAGTTGAAATACATGGAGCCACTATTGGGCGGTTTATCAGTAACTACGTGTTTTCCATCGACGGCACAAACGGCATTTGGAAAATTCCATAATCTCTGAAACTCTTGTTCATTTTTCTCCATATTTCTTCTGAAGGAGATGGCATGACCAGTGGTCGTAATATTTCCCATATAGCATCACAAGTTTGATAAACTATTTCACGAACTGTTGTTTCTCCAAGCCGGTAACTAAACGCAATGGTTCGAAACGTGTCTCCTGTAGCAAAGAATCTAAAACAAAACAGTTTTAAATAGCAAAAATGTGGGTTTTAAGTTCTTTTTTAGTTTCGAATGTAAAAAAAGATGGGCTTCGTTGAGAGACAGTTTTCGAAAGTCTTTGAAGTCGCAGGAAACTAAAAGTGGACAAGGATCATTAAAAAAAAGGTTGTGGCGATATGACAAACAAATGACATTTCTTCGGCCTTTCATGGCAAATAGGAAGCAAATCAGCAATGTTGATGATTCTGATTCATCAGAAAGTGAAAGGTACGAGCAGGAAAATTATCATATCGAAGAAGACCATGTTGATAATGTTGCCAGTCCCGCCAGCAATGCAAGTGGTTCCTCTATTTCAAGACCTTGCAGTGTTGATGTTTCAGACAAATCGAAAATTTCAACGTCACGGAAGTCTAAACTTAAATCAAAAACGAACCTATCAACTGCAGAAGTACTTCAAAATTATTTGAATGAAAAAAGTAACAGAAAACATCCAGCTTTTGAATCAGATTCCCCGGCAGAGACTATTACAAAATTTTTCGACTGCATTGCCGCAACGGTGAAAACGTTATCTCCACAATTGCAAATAGAAGTCAAATCAAAAATATTCGGAATAGTAAGTGACGCAGAAACAAGAAATTTGAATATTAACTCTATGAATAGTCGAGGAGAAGCTTTTTCCACTCAGATTCAGCAAACCTCTCAATTCGGACAATTTTGTCAAGCAAATCAGGTAACTAGGTCACAAACTCAGTATCAGCAACATCAGCAACCATTTCAATTGCCGCCATATTCTGCAAACTTACAGCAACATGTATATCGTCAACCACAGGCCACACAAGATTCCTCAAGATATTCTCAACAACAAATAACAACTTTGCCTTCCTCTTCGGATGATTACGAAAGTGTTCCAAACACTGACAATAATACTTCGCAGTGCTAAAGTGACAATGTTTTATTTTTAACCAATCAGTATTAAAGATTATCCACTTTAAAATATTTTTGTTCTAAGAATAGACTGTATCATTTTCGTTTCACATTAAAAATCGATCAAATATATAATAAACGTATATAAATGAAACACACCATGATTTACTAAATGGTGTTTACCTTAATGTTACAGCCAGCCTTTCTTCTTTAGATATAGCTCTTCGAAATGAAGTATTTTGGAATGTCAATTCCGACTGTAGTATATCAACTAATTCAGAAAATTTTTCATACGACATCCTAAAGTACTGAAAAATTTTATTTCGTCCCGTTTCAGATCGTCAAACAGATGATGAAACTCTACAAACATTGATCGTTTTTATTTATGGGATGAACCCACATTTTTTGTTACTTTTGTTTTCTCTTCCTCATCTGCTAATAACGTAGTCACTACGCTCAATTCTTCATCAGAACTATCACTGTCAAACATGATCGATCAGTCACTACTTCAATCAAACTGAAAAGAAAACGCACGCACGCAACCTGTCTGTTGCAGCCGGAACAATGCGCGGTGCCTTCAGGCGTCGCTGTCCAGCGCTGGGCAGCGCCGTGCCGTGCCGTGCCGGTCTAGTGCGCGATAAGCTAGGGTCGATTGCACCAACACGACTTAAACTTAAGTTCTGCTTAAAACAATAGTTGCTATCGTTTTTAACAATTGTATCTAAGTTTTTAAGCTCAGCTTAAGTTTAAGTTGTGTTGGTGCAACCGGCCGATAGTTTTATTTTAGGAAACCCCCCAGATAATCTGTCAAATTTCGACAATATGGAAATTGTTTTTTTACCAACAATTAACGAAGATTTTTCAACAAATGAATCAACAGCAGGAGCAACAACTTTAATAGACTCTGGTAATGGATTAAATCTAAAATTTATAAGTATTGACAGGGTATCCATGCGTTAGGGCCAATGTTCAATAACACGAGTCTTTCTCACTCGTAAAACACAATATTATTCTACGATTATCTACTTCATTACCCCAAATTTCGTATGATTATGACGGAATGAAAAAATGCATTTTCAAAACAGAAATTTAGTTTGTCAACGCATTTTTGTATAGATAGTCATAGAAAAAATACTTTATAGTGTATCTATAGAATGTTTTATTATGATTTTTACCTGATTTTATAGGAACTATGCAGGAACGTGTGTCAGGAGTCCGTATTCGTTCCCAAGAACCAGCAGCAGGAACAACAACTTTTATGATATGGTGAATATTCCTTGTAGGTGAAGAAAGAATAAAGAGAATGCTAGTTTTTATTTTGCATAAAACAGCTGACGTTTTGGCCTATCAAGCGAGGACTTTATCAAGGCTAATTTGAATTAATTTGGCTTTTATCAAGGCTAATTTGATTTAATTTGGTCTTGGTAAAACCCTCGCTTGATAGGGCGAAACGGCAGTAGTTTTATGGAAAATAAGGATTGCTAATTTGTTTATTCATCTTCCATCTAGAAGGAACATTCACCATATCAATATATTGGAGGAAACATTCTCAACTGTATTTTTATCATTTTAACTGGTTATTTTTACAGTTACGATTCCGGAACAAAGTGTAACGGGACGTTTTCTTCATTTCCAAGAACCAGCAGTAGGAGCAACAGCTACAATGGATTCTAATGGTAATGAACTAAATTAGATTTTCATTATTTTAACTGGTAATTTTACAGTAACGATTCAGGAAGAAAGTATGTCGGCACGTCTTATTCGTTTCGAAGAACTAGTAGCAGCAGGAGCAATAGCTACAATAGACGCTGGTAAAATCAAATTAAAAGGTGTTTTAAGATTTTTAATTGATATTTTTATAGTGTACAGCTTACTAAAAGACGTTCACGCAAAAATTATTAAGTGTGAAATTCTACTTTCAAGTCACACTGACCGTTTAATAACTATCGAAAGAAGGTTAAATATTGCTCCGCAAACACAAAAGCACGTAGTTTTAAAATCAAATATTCCTCTTACAACTATCGAAGAATTAGAAACATTTGAAAAAATATTAGAATGTGAAGAACAATCCACTGCTTTGGTTAGTTTGCTCATTTTGCAATTTATATTGCTGTTTATTGATTGATGTTGATAATTTTGCAGTTTTCAATCTTGAAAAACGTTTCGGGAGCGAATGCACGAAATTGCTTGTTTAAGCTGTTTGGAAAAGTATTCGAGGACGAATTAGCCACCAAATGTTCGTGGAAAGGAAGAAAACAAAATTACAAAATGGAACATTTACGAATTGTGAAAATTATAATAAGTATAAAAATCATTCTAAAACAATGCGACTTTGCTTATCTAGCTATTTTATAAATTCCGCACGTGAATCCTTTCCAAACTTAAATGAAAAGTGCGCGGAACAAGCAGGCATAGACTGGTTTCGTTTTGCCAATCAACGTCTTACGAGAACGCAACAGAAAAAGTAAATAAATAATGTATGTTTATATTACATAAGTTTTTGTTCGCATTAGAAGTTCACTACACATAGGTGTAATACAAATATGTATGTCACTATCTATTTTGATAGTTTTTTTTGTTATTAAATGTGATTTTAATTTAATTGTGTTTAATTTAAATAAGATCTGTTGATAAGAATTATTAGGTTATAGTTACTCTTTGGGTGTATAAATGTGCAATAAGATATTTTAAAAACAAGCATAAGTATAAAAAACAATACTGTAAGTAACAGTTACGTAAGTGAGTTTGCCTATAATTACGCAAAAAACACGTAATTGTGTTACGCAACACCTTCGCAACTATATTACATAAAATATACGCAACTATATTACGTAAAACGTACGCAAGTCAATCAGTAACAGATACGTACCGGTGCAAGGCTTGCGTTGCGTTACATTAACGTAAGTTAGTTACGCAACTATTATGTACTTTATGTACGTAACTATTTCGTACTTTATGTACGTAACTATAACGTACTTTACATACGTAAGTAGAGCGGACATAGGACGTAACAGTAACAGGTTTGTTACGTAAAAAGTACATTACTTGCAACGTAACATGCAACGCAGTTATGTTCTTGTTGCGCAACTAAATCGTAACATTGTTTGCTGGGAATGAAACAGTGGAAAACTTACAATAACAAAGCTGTTAGAAAAGACATTTTTCCCGATTCCTACGAAAGTTTGCAAAAAGGATTCTCTGAAAATATTATTGCTAGGTTTCCAGGAACGAGTTCTGTTCCACTAGATAGACAACAAGTCCTGAAGTGATTACCAAACGACAGTGATCTGTTGAAACAGCAATGGTAATAATCGTAACTACATTGTTTAAAGATGCCAGATTAAGAAGTGTATTGGTTAAAGATATAGCAAAGTTTGACATTCATCATCCCTCAAAAGACCAGCAAAAATAATCGGGAAGAAATCCGTAACGAAAACGACAAGTGTCAGATGAAAGCTCAGATTCTGACCTTCCCGACATTGCAGACTAACATTTTAACGCTGCTGTTGACATACTAAAACCGGTAAGACTGACAAAGAAGCATAACCATTGGGATAGCGATGGTACACATCTTAAAGCATCTGACAATATGTGACGAAGATTAAGAATTTAAGGAAAATGAGTGAAGAAGGAGCTAATAAAGTCACAAATGAAACACACTATGAGGCCATAAAATTAATGACCAAAGTTAAAACTGAAGATTTCATTATGGCTGAATTAGAGACAATCAAAGGTGCGAAGAAAAAATTTGTTTCAAAAATTGTTGCCGTCGAAGAAGAGGGAATAATATTTTAGTGTTCTTTCTTAACATGAATACGTACTAGCAGTGCGCTATCGGTAAACCATGCACTATAAGTACTATTAAAACGGCTTGTAATTTGAAATGTTTGTAGTAAAACTTAATGTTGTATAAAATACAAAACATGGGGATTTGTCGTTGTAGAACCTATTACTTTTTTTTTCAAAATTCATACTTTTTGTTTGTTTATGTTTGAATTTGTACATTTTATAGCATATTTAATACCATAATTTTAATAGAAATAAATACAAAATTAAAATTCTACCACAACCATGACAATGTCCTATCTTATATCTAAAAATTTAAATCAAAACATTGCTAATAACTTGAAAATCTGAATCAATTTTATAGGTTCGACGCAAAACAACGATTTTTCATTTCGTCCTAAAGTGTGACGGCTTGAAAACTGGTAAGATTGTTTTTTTGCCAAGATGATTAGACTTTTTGCCATATGAGTCCAAGAGATTGACAGAGCTGATTGTTAGCAGTTTTGCCAACAACCCTCATTTCCCGAAACAAAAATGAAATAATATAAATAATAACTTATAATCAATCATACGCCATGATACATCTGTTTATAAATAGCTGCAGAAATAAGAAAAACAAGATTTTTATACGTTATGTAAGATTATCTTGGTTTCGCGCAATAAATTGAACGCAAAAATGTTGTTTTTAAATAATTGGGTAAAAGAGATTGCACTGTAGAACTTCTCCTAACCTTGACCATTTCAAGTTTTAAAGATTTGCACGATTCTTAGATGACATTCTTTTATACTAGTAAGTTGTCCCCAGTCCCCTGCTAATTTTGAATGTAATTATTTTTTTAAGAAAATAACAAAATAGAATTTTAAATAAGAGAACAAAATTACTGTTTCCTTGTATACTTTTCCATTCAATTTCAAGTTATTGTCGTTAGGGGAAAACAATTTTTTCTTGGTAAAAGTTTAAGAAAAATAACGGTAATTCAGAATGGATTCCAAACACCTCAATATCTTTCTTTTTGTCAATTGAAAAATGGAACTCATTTTAAACATTTAATTTAATCAATTTTTTAAGAACTAAGAGTTTTAAAATAGATTCTGTATTACGTATTGCATCTTTCGGATTTAACAACAAAAATTAAACCGAAATGTACCCTTCAATGCAGTCTGAAAAGATCTTTAATTCCACATGTTTCTTATTTAAGATAAGTGTCCCTTTGTCTTAGGAATAACAATTTAAACTTTTTAGAAAAAAAGACAATGAAAGGATAGTTATTAAGAGTAACTATTGGATTTTCAAAAAAAGTGAGCGGGGGGAGGATGCAAATTACTTTTGCACTGTATACGTAGTGATATGGAAATTAAAACGGTAAGAAATTGTGGAAGTACATTCGCAAAAAGTTCGCTGAAACGTGGAATTAATTGTAAAATCTTGGATCTCCACCAGGGTGAGAAAAGGGTGATTGAGTTGTCCTGGAGCCATCACTGCCGGTTCTAAGCTGGATGAACGAGAATGGGTCTCTGAACGGGAGTGATCCACAGACGACGACACATGCAATAAAAAGGAGTACAAATTGGAAGAAAATAAACATAAGACAAACATCAACATAGAACATAAAATCATAGAACAAAGACCAAGAAACAATAGAAGAACTTAACTAAAAGAAAAATGATATATGCACCATTCATGAAACTTAAAAAAAGGAAAGCGATAGAAGATCTATGGAGATTACATATTAATCTATAGTGGTGTAGAGAAAGTAAGTAAGAGCTGAAGCAGAGGTAGGCATCTTATTGAAAAAGAATGGTAAAAACTTCATACAGAAATGCACATTTGTGTTCGAAAGAATTCTTTTTAATTAAATTAAAAATGGAAGCACCCAATCTTAACATAATATCAGTTTATGCACCAGATGATTGCAAAGTTATACTACATAGATAAGGAAACTGTTTACGAAAGTTTACAAAATACTCTGGAGCTCATACGTTCACAAGACTATATTGACCGTATGCAATGCTTAAAAACAATCGTTACTATAGTTTTAACAATTAGATATAAGTTTTTTAGCGGCGGTCGCTTATAGCCCTGGAGCCAGCAAAAAAATCATCGTATGATCTGTCCCACGTCAAGACTCTGGGGCGAGTTAGGCAGTCATCTTTCTTGCACGAAAATAGAAGTATGGGATAAAATAAATGTTTTTGGGGAATAGTGATACTAATATTATACTAATCAGGAGATAGCCAAAGTGCAGAAACCCAATATGCCATACCGATACAGCTACGACAAATGTCCGCCATTTTTGCCAAAACGTGTCACTTTCTTAACCTATGGTGAGAATTTGGTGTCGCCGTGTAGTGGATTACATTTTGTTTTTTATCGCTCTAACTGAGTATTATTTGGTGATCGTGAAGGCCATTTTGTTAATCCTCTTCTCCCAATCCAATGGTATGGAAGTCTTTTTATCAAGATATTGCCAAACTACTTAAGCATCATGAAACTAACTGGTTTCCAACTATCCAAAATTTTGTTTAACATTGGATCAATGTGGTTCCCTAGCAGCCGATCTAAATACACCTTTCTAGTCAAATTTATTTTTAGGAAAAAAATTCCAACAATACGATCTCCAAAATTCCGGGCCAAACGGAGTTTGAGTGTGCGTTTATTAAAATATATTCGGGTTTGAATCGAATGCATTTATTTGTTTGCTCATTATTTCACAAAATTCTAAACGGGGATCAAAATTATCTTTGATCAGTTGTTTGTGCTCTTTTAGAACTCGTGGTACGCTGATATGAGACAAAGCAGATTCGGCGCCATTTGTCTTGTACTTTCCTTCGGATTAACAGTAACTTTACCCAAAAGTGCCACTTCAATTTCTTCATGATTTCTGACTGACCGTTCTACGTTCCTCTTATTGTTAGCTACCAATCCAGTTTGACGGAATTTGGCTACTAATTCCAAAATATTTTTTCTGTAGGTGTTATCCTCTGGACGACGACGTACCTAATAAAATAATTTGGCGTTACATTTGCGCACCTATTGTTTTAAAAAAAAGTGCAATAAATTCAGTAATCTGTTGAGTTGGAAACTGATAGCCATAATTCATCCCCTAATTAGAAATAACATTTTTAATCAAAAATTGACAAGCAAAAACCATTTTTTATTGCTTGTTTATTTTTCTCTCCGCTTTGTGCAGTTAAAACTTCAATTTTTTTATAATTCTAAATTAATTTTCAACAAATTTTCTGCGCTGAAATCAGGGAAGCAAGAGCAGAACATCTGCAGAGGCAAGCACTGACAAACGACAAATAACTAAGACTAACAAAGTAACAGGAAGATACAATTTGGCAAAACAAACATCTGCAATAGACAAAAACAAGGATATTTAAAGCCATAGTTAGACCAATTATGACCTATATGGCGGAAACGAGACCTATGACACTTAATGCATGTCGTTTACTGAAAACAGCAGAAATGAAACCTTTCCATAGGATCGCTGGTAAAACATTGATAGATAGAGAGAGAAGTGAATATATAAGGAAAGCCTGCAAGAATGGATCTAAATGACCGACAACAGAATTGTTAAAATTTCTAGAGATAAGTCGCCGATCGAAAGACAAAGTGTGGGAAGACCTAGGAAAAGAAAGTGTGACAACTTCAACATTGAATACTGAAAAGACCCAACCGAAAAGAAACAGGCATTAACCTACAATAAAAGATGAAGACGAAGAAGAAGAAGTAAAATAAAACTAAGTAATTAATTATTACACTATATTTACTATTTTATTTTTAAAGTACTAATAATGTACACATGATTTTTGTTTATTTTCTTACAATTCGGCTTGCATCATCACTTATATCAATATGTAACATTTCATTTTTATTTATTTTATTACCAACCTTCTTTTTAAATATAACAGTTTTACCATTTTTTCGTGGTTTAAACTTTTTTGAATGTTTATCATAATATTACCATTAATTAACTGCAGGACATGGCATTCCATTCTTGGGGGAGTTTCTCAAGTTCAGTAATGTTAAATAAGAATCTAGATCATTTTCCAAAATTTGTTTAATAATTTTATTATTAGATTTTAGGGATTCACTTGATTATAGATAATTTAGAGATGAAGTTGTGTGTTTAAATTCATTACAATTTCAAATGGGATGCCATGACGTGCAAAAACAAGTTATTAACATGCAGCGGTTACGTAAAAATCAAGTGCGAAAAAATTACATTTCAATAATTTCTTATGTAGCTTCAGGTTGTGATTGTGGAAAACTTCAAATTAGATTTTAGGAAATTAAAAAAGGCAAATATCAATAACAAACAATTTCATTTATAAAAAGGTGAACATAACTTTATCACTATTTTTCTATATAGTATCTGCTACTAATACTACCCCTCTGAAAACGCAACCGTGCATAATGCACCGAAAAACTTCATTTAGATTTTTACATTGACAATAAATGGGGTCTGAAAAAATTTGAAGAATTACGATAATTATAATTTAAATGTAAACTTCACGACATATAGAAAAATACAACAAACAATATTGAAGTATTGTTGGTTGTTTTAAAAGAGTCATTCAATATGTCACTGTTTGTACATTTATATGGTAATTCTTATCAAAACAACCAATGTCTTTAAAAATTGCATCGTATTTGGGTACAACGTCATTGAGATTAATAATATTAACGTTGAAAACATGTCTTTGAATTAATTTTATTGCAATAAGGTCTAAAATTGTTATACACTCCAGAATTTACAATAACGAATTCGATATCACCGCTTTATACATTTATTATTTTACCAACAAAAAATCTGTAAGCTAGAATAGTTGTTTGCATAGCAAATAGGTAAGTAAGTAAGTAAGAGCAAATTTTCCGAAAATTAGTGATTATTATTTTTCAACATCCTCGAAATCAGATGGGATATTAACAGAAAAAGAAGCGTCTTGTTCGGAAATTTCAAAAACAATAGAAGTTTCAGTAAGTTTAAAAGATCATAACGATGAAGTAAATTTAAAAGCTTGTGAAGTGTCTTTGCAACTGGCAAGTGAAGGTTTTGGTTCCGCCGTCGAAGCCCAAATACTGAAAACGTTAATAAAACAAAAACACCCCACAGACAAAGGTTATTATGATGAAAACATAATTCAAAGTAAATTCATTTTGGTTTTACAGTTGTTGTAATTTAGTTTTTCAGTGACGCAGATTGTTTGAAAACAAAACAGCTAATACATTTTTTAAATTGTTTTAATTAAGACGTTTCGCCATAGCTGCTTCATTAATGCCTTAAAATTAATTAGTTAAACTGAAGAAGCTATGGCGAAACGTCTTAATTAAAACAATTAAAAAAATTATTAGCTGTTTTGTTTTCAAACAATCTGCGTCACTGAAAAATAATTAAAGTGACACAATTAAAAACTTTGTTTTAAGTTACGGGTATTGCAGTTTAAAAGATATTAATTTTCCAAAAATCAATGGTAGGTATTTCGTTTTACGGGGTTTATTACAGTTCAAAATCTAAAGGCGGCTTAATCGCATGTGGTTGTGTTACTCTGTAAAGTTGGACTGTTGCTATTACGAACCCTGTTGGCTATTTGCTGACAGAAATAGTCAACATTTTAAGTTATGTTGGCTCAACGGAATATGTCAGTGGAAAAGTTTAAGCCAAAAAATCTTAAAACATGAAACTAGCGGTACACACATTGCCGCTTGCGTAACTCACGATGTCTGAAAACATACTAAACATATTCTTGTTCAAAGGAAAACCACAATTTTGGCGCCAAGTTTTACACAGAGTTTTTGATGTTACATTAACATTGTGTTCATCTAATCTACCATTTAGAGGCCATTCTGAATACGATAATGATGAATCCTAAACGAGGTAATTTTCTAGCTATAATACACCTATTATCGCGCTATGATAGCATCTTACAAAAGTTGCTAGAACTTCCAAAAGGTTCGACAAAATACTTAAGTCCAACCATAAAATACGAATTTATTGATGTGTTGGGAACTGAGGTACACAATAAAATCTTAGATGATATTCGCGCAGCTCCATTTTATACAATAATTTTAGATATTGTTTTTCATAAACATGAAAAACAAAATCATAAAGGTTGATTGTAAAGAATCTTTTACTGGATTTTACCCCATAAGAAATGATCGAAGTGCGGAAGGTTTAAAAAGCTTTATAATCAATTTCTTAGATAAAAACCACATTTCTATTAGAAAGTGTTGAGGTCAGAGCTACGACGGTGCTGCTGTTATGAGCGGCGGTTATAACGGTTTCTAAGCTAAAATTACCAAGTTAAAAAAAATGCTCATTACGTTCACTGTGTTGCTCATAACTTAAATTTAGTTATAAATAATGCTGTCAATGGAGTCCCAGAGGCAAAATCATTTTTTGATACTGTTGGGTGCCTATATAACTTTTTTCGTATAATGTTAAAGTTGGACTGTTGCTATTACGAACCCTGTTGGCTATTTGCTGACAAAAATAGTCAACATTTTAAGTTAAGTTGGCTCAACGGAATATGTCAGTGGAAAAGTTACAGCCAAAAAATCTTATAACATGAAACTAGCGGTACACACATTGCCGCTTGCGTAACTCACGATGTCTGAAAACACACTAAAAATATTCTTGATCAAAATTTTCAAAAAAGGTACAAGGAAAACCAGAATTTTTTGCGCCAAGTTTTACACAGAGTTTGAGTGTTACATTAACATTGTCTTCATGTAATCTACCATTTAGAGGCTATTCTGAATACGATGATGATGACAGTAAACGAGGTAATTTTCTAGCTATAATACACCTATTATCGCGTTATGATAGCATCTTACAAAAGGTTCGACAAAATACTTAAGTCTAACCATAAAATACGAATTTATTGATGTGTTGGGAACCGAGGTACAAAATAAAATCTTAGATGATATTCGCGCAGCTCCATTTTACACAATAATTTTAGATATTGTTTTTCATAAACCTGAAAAACGAAATCATAAAGGTTGATTGTAAAGAATATTTTACTTAAAAAGCTTTATAATCAATTTCTTAGATAAAAACCACATTTCTATTAGAAAGTGTTGAGGTCAGGGCTACGACGGTGTTGCTGTTATGAGCGGCGCTTATAACGGTTTCTAAGCTAAAATTACCAAGTTAAAAAAAATGCTCATTACGTTCACTGTGTTGCTCATAACTTAAATTTAGTTATAAATAATGCTGTCAATGGAGTCCCAGAGGCAAAATCATTTTTCGATACTGTTGGGTGCCTATATAACTTTTTTTCGTATAGTGTTAAACGATGGGAGTTACTTAAAGAATCGCCACTAAGTTTAATTACATTAAAGAGATTGAATCATACTAGGTGGTCTTCTAGGAATGATTCATTGAATGCATTACGATTTAATTGTAAAGATGTTTTAAAGGCCCTCACAGAAATAACGTTAAAACCAAGCATACCGAAGAAAAATCTGAAGTAATCGGACTGAAAAAAGTTTGAATTTATAATTCTTATTGTACTGTTTTGCTAAATTCTTCATTCTTTAATATGGTTTCATAGATTCTTTAAAGACTTTTTTTTTACTTTTTTTTAAGGAAGCGTAATACGAAAACCATAAAAATTTTTGACGAACTTGCGTCCGATACAAAGTCTACAGCAGAAAAAAAATTCAATAAAAGTACATTCAATATTATTTTGGATATTGCATGATTCCAGTTAAAAAATCGACTATCTGGTCTTCAAAATGATGAGAAATTAAAATTCTTTGACCTCTTATCTGACTACGGCAACGAACACTGAGTTACACAAGCACGCTGAAATTTTGCGAAATAAATACGACGATGACTTATCTGATGATTTTCCCACAGAAATTCTTAGTTTTCGTTCAGCTTTTTGTGAAAATTTAAAGGGATTATCGACAATAGATGAGATTGTTGATTTTATATTTTGTAAAAACCACACCAGCTCTAATACTTATTTACCAATGAAGTATTTACAAACTTAAAATATAATACTATTTAAATATAGGCAAGTAACAGTAAAAATGTCTTGCGCCCTAAAACGATCTTTCATTAGACCAACTCTATACCTACGCTACTGTGTGGCGGCGGCAAGATGACTATTGCCACCCGGCGCCGTGAGATCTAGCTACGCCACTGTTCGATATTAACTGGTTTGTTATTTGACAGCTATAAGATTTTATTGTACAAATGCCTCTTACGGATATATTTTTATTATCAAGCGTACCTACCTACTAATTTAAAATTGTCTATCGTTAACTATGAATTTAGGTTATAAGCAATTAACTTGAGCACCATTATCTATTTTGACGTTAATTTTTGGTTATTTATAATTTTGATGTTTGAAACCATACAATTAAATTTGGGCTAATACTTTCTATGAACATTTATTCAATTTCTTAATTATTTGGAAGATATGAGTCCTTGACCTGCTTGAGATAAATGGAAAGACCTCGCCTTAACTTATTTCTTGAATTATGGTTACACATACGTACACGTGTGTAATGATTTTTTCTATGACATCTGTTGCTGAAGGATTGTATGTTGGAAACCAATCACCTTCGCACTTACCTATAACGCTATAACAATTACGATTCTTATATTTTTGATAACGTGATTATTATACGTATTTATCAGTCTTGAAGCATTGATAATTTTTTCGGGCTTACTTGATAATTCGGCGGTTTTGCAAATACTCACTGCTTTATCTAAATTTACATGACTTGACGTCATAATCTGCTCGGCATGATTATACTTATTGACTGACCATCAGATTGCGATTTTCTTGCAATTTGGCATGCGCCATCTCTTCTTTTGAACAAAAAATTGAACATTGTTGCTTTTATTACATCTTTGCCCAACTTTACGCGTCTATTGTGCATCTTTCATCAAAATTTGCTAGCGGTGTTGACAGGTGGGTAAGTATTATTAAACGTATTTATCAATTATCACATAATCTCTTATTAATATGTTATGACTTGTGCGAGCGCACACCTACTCTCGATTCATTTTACGAATTCCATGTACTTTGCATTCATATCGATTAGTCAATTGATGAATGCTAATGTAAGTGCTGAGGCCAATTATTGTTAATGCGCAACATGCTGGCTTTGTTAGTATGTTACTTAAGTAATGCAATTGTATACTCGGCGCCTCGCAATTTTGCAATTTTTTTTTTCTAAAGCGTTGATTCTATTTTGTTAATATACAGGGTGTTTCACCGAGAACAGCCATTAGCCGTATACGGAAAAGTATACATGGAAAAAAAATGAAAATTTGGAGAGTGATTAAAAACCAATAAGGCAAACTCAACTAAAAGATTTTTATACCTTTGACACTTTCGGTTATACCGGAAGTCAACATCAACTTTGTTATTTTAAATGGAACACCCTAAATATTATTGCATTTTCGAATTTTACTTCAACTTTTAAGGTCACTTTGTATAACATTTCTTGTAGCTAGGAGTTATAGAGTTCGACATATTAATTTTTTTAGTAAAATTTTCACAGATGAAAAAATTCACGGAAACATCTGTAACTTTTTTGGGAACTCCATATTGGGTTAATTTTTGGTTTTTATAAAGAGAACGGACTATAGCAAACAAAGATGTATTCATAGATTAAAAAATGTAATAATAAGTGTTTCATAATTGCTGTCAAATAGAACACCCTGTTTTTTTTACCCTTTCGCATGCAGGTTGAAATTATTTTTCAAAGTAAGCATTGTTAGGATTACGGCAACTACTTTTGGACATATTCGCAATTTTCTACTATTGGGGCGTACCAGATCTGTTGTCAAATTGGCCATGATTAGTATTATTTGAGAAACATAAAACTGTGTGAATTTGACATAACCCAATAAATTCGCAAATCATTGTTGTGGGTTTGTGATTCTAACCGTGCCAGCACGTTAACAGATCTGGTACGCCCCAATAGTAGAAAATTGCAAAGTAAAAAATTGCAGAGTAAAAATTAAAAAATACAGAGTGTTCCATTTGACTTTAAAAAGTTACTGCTCATTGAAGATGTCAAAATGTAACAGGAAATATCAAACACTTAGTATTACATTTTTTAATTTATGGGCACATTTTTGTTTGACATAGTCCATTCTATTTATACAAACCAAAAATTAATGTACGTAGTTCCAACAAAAGTTGGAAACAGATGTTTCCGTGAACTTTTTTATCTGTGATAATTTTACTAAAAAAATGAATATCTCAAAATCTATAACTTCTAGCTACAAAAAATGTTATACGAAGTGACTCTAAAGTTTGCGTAGGATCCGAAAATCCGATAATAACAAATAACAAAGTTGATGTTGACTTCCGGTATAACCGGAAGGGTCAGAAGACTGAAAATATTGTAGTTGAGTTTGCCCTATTGGTTTTAGTCATTCTCCAAATTTTCAAATTTTTTCGATGTATATTTTTCTGTATACGGCTAATGGCGATTCCCGGTGAGTGAATGAATTGAACAATGTTGTTTGATGTGAAATAGTAACATCCTGCTTGAACTTTAATGCCAACAAGCCAACAGGCATTTTTCTTAGTTTATGCTATTCATACGTGTCAATGTTTACACGAGATGTCGCAAGACACACATTTTACTTATGTTCATTGCTCCACGAGAGCTTAAAAGACCAACCGCCGTCTTGTACAGTCGTATACCGCACTTAAGTATACACCTCTGATGAGCTCACAATAAAAGCGAAATACTGCATCAGGTGTTCTTTTGTTGCGTGTCTGCTTCTGTACAAGTTATACTTGACTTTATCGGCAACGTGTGTTACAAGCATTAAAACTATCGCTTAGATAGCGCTTTGCACTTTAACACACACATGCCGTTACAGTTAACTGTTCGCATTTTCTTAGTTTATACTATTCATACGTGTCAATGTTTACACGAGATGTCGCAAGACACACATTTTACTTATTTTAATTGTTTTATTATGAAATGAATATACACAACAGTTGCTATACTACATATCTGCAATCGTCATCAGTAAATACTAATAAACTTATTAACTACTAAAACTTATATACTAAGGACGTGTTTCGTGAAGCGGTCAAGCGTATAAAATGGAGCTGACTGAGAATGATGATTAATTAATTAAAACTTAATGTAGTTTGAGTTGATTTTTACGCTCGACCATTGGTTTTCATATGTTGCTTATCTCGACACTTGGCTGGCTAAAGATCTCCTTGTTGTTGCTAAAGAATGCTGCTTTTTTAAATTTTTTTTTGTACCAATGTTCCTGTCTATGTATGATCTTCGCTTCGAACCATTTCATACGATGTCGGTTATCCCAGGAATGTTGCGCGATACCGGATTTAGTTTCTCCTCTCTGAATGTGAGACCGGTGTTCTTTTAGTCTGAGGTCCAGAGGTCTTTTGCTTTCCCTCACGTTTGACTAGCTGCATTCACATAGAATATGATAGATGCAGTTTTTAGAATCTCGACAGGTTTGTGGTTTCGTGTTAGAAATCAAACTTCTAATGGTGGTTGAAGATCTGAACGCAGTATTTAAGATGTAACTTTTCCCTATGCGCTTTATTAATTCTGATAAACTTTTGACATATGGAATACTGAGCAGTAAATTGGGTAGTTCTTCTTTTTTATTGTTGTTTTGTGTTAAATTGGTGTTTTTGTAGTATCACTTCTTCTATCTTTTTTGGGTAACCATTTAGTTTTAGATCCCTTCTGATGTTTTTGATTTTTTCCTGTAGTTGTTTCTCTGTATTACACAATCTGTACGCTCTGTCGATTAGAGATTTCACTACTCCTCTTTTGGTGTTGTGAAATGGTTGAGGTATGAACTGTTGTGTGTCGGTTTCCTGTAAACAGTTGTCTCCACAATTCTCTTGTTCTTCTTTACATGGTCGTTTAAGAAAGAAAGTAAGTACCCTTTTCCTTTTCATCGTGAATTTGATGGATGGTTTGATGTTGTTTAGATAATGTAGAAAAAACTCCTAAAATATCGTAAAAATGCTGAAGACAATAGAACTGCAACCACGAGATCAATTGGTCAGTTTTAACGTAGAGAGCCTTTATACTAATATCCCAGCTGATGAAGCATTAGGAATCATTCAAACGAAGTTCCAAGAAGATGAGAACCTACACGAAAGAACCACACTACCAGTAGAAACGATAATAAAACTAGTAGAATGCTGCCTTAAACACGTACTTCCAGGACAAAAGATCGATTCTTTGCTCAAGATGGGTTCATCTCGATCACCAGTCGTCGCCAACATCTACATGAACTGGTTTGAATCAGTCAAGATATGACTTAGACATGTAGACGACACCTTCATAATTTGGAACCACAATAATCGACAACTAGACTTTTTTCTACATCATCTAAACAACATCAAACCATCCATCAAATTTACGATGGAAAAAGAAATGGGAGACTCACTTTCTTTCTTAGACAGAGATAAACATAGGTACAAAAGAAAATTTAAAGAAGTAGCATTCATCAAGAACAACAAGAAGATCTTCAGCCAACCTAGTGTCGTGAAAAGCAACATATGGAAACGAAGCGTATAAATCAACTCAAACTACACTAAGTTTTCATTAATTAATCAACTGTTTCGCCAGCTCGCATTTCGTACGCTTAAACCTTATGACGATTGCATATATTATAGCAGTTGAAAGGTTGTGTATATTTATTTAAAAATAAAAACAATTAAAGTTCAGCAGGATTTCACAAATATATTGAAATGTTAACAAAATAACATATATTTAAATTGCAAAATATATCATTTACCGATCATGAATTTTTAGATGGCTGTTTATCTGGTGCTGTAAAAAACACTGATAAAAAGTAAAACAAAATTTAAAATTCATAATAAGTACCGAAATCTCATTACAGAATATTGGTAAAGCAATATACTAGAAAATTATTACGATGAGTGGTAAGAATGCATGGTTTACCGGTGTACTGCAAAGATTGCCAAATAAATGGTTGGAAGGAAAGCGATATGTTGACGATTTAAATGGATTGTGGAGGTACACGATGGTCTGTACGATGTTACGAGTTTTATTGATGTTCATCCTGGAGGAAAGTTTTGGTTGGAAGAAACAAAAGTGAGTTCGATATTATTTTTTCTATATCAGTCAAGCTTTTTAAGAAAAACATAGGTAATAAGATTGAACACAAGTGTTTCACCTATTCTAACACCAAACTGGCGTCATTTGAGTGTTAGAATAATAAGCCATCCGCGTGCGTAAAGAAACTAGTAAAATTTATGAAGTGATCTTTTTCATAATTAAAGTGTTGAAATAGGACTTTTGGTAGTTAGTTACGGCAATCAAAATTTTTTGTCACTAGTTACGAAAACTAAAATTCTTTTAATCACATTTGTTGCACAAAGTGCATTGGCTTTCCTCTGCTTACATAAATAGCAATTTTGTAATCAAAATAACAATTATTTTATAAATAACACGAATACAAAATTCCATGGTACTTTCTTATCAATAAAGTAATAGGTATAAAATGGCTCTTCACTTGTTCCTCAATTCACCGCTTCCGGCTCATTTCCGAGTTTCGAAATGTGTTTAAAAAAAGCCAAAACAAAACTAAATTATCTTATGCAACCTGTTGAAATTGTGCATATGAAGTAAAATTGCATTTAGAAAAACTTTTTCAACAACTTTTTTCGATATTTATTGGATTATTGGATTTTTTAGATAAAACATTAATATTTGACAGATAATGCGAAACACATTACTGCTATTTTTAATCAATTTTTATCTTGATAGAAACATAAATTAATGTCGAAGCAAAATTTCGAATAAAGCTCATAGTAAAAAATTCTATATAATGCGGGTTTACCGATAACGCTGTTAAAATGAATTATTCAGTTATTTCTGCATCGATTTTAAAATATACCATTGGATAGCTGAAAGAAGGAACTTTTGTTTCGATGAAAAATATACAGGATATGTCATTTAAAGGAGAAATTTTATTTTTGACTAACCGTGTGTGGGGATGAAATTTAATGAATCTCAACTAAACTTGTATAGTTGTGAAGCATTTCAGTGAAAACCGCATTTATCTATCTTTATTAGTTTAAAAGTTATAAGCTCTTGAAATAGGGAAAAATATAATGGGATACTCAGTATATTGTATTTTTTAAACGTGGATGCATTCAAACGAGTTGCAGTATTTACTTGTCTTAAGTACACTTTCGTCGTTATATTCCAAAATTCCAGTATCTGATTTTTATTTTGCAATACGCAGATGAAATATACATAATATTCTAAAATTTAATGGGTTAGTTATAAAAATAAAGTAAAAGACCTCTGAAAATGATAAGGTAAATCATGATTTTTTAAGTATATTTTAATGTTTCAAAATTTTATAGATTGCAAACCGATATTGCATGTCCGAAGCTTGACCATTAGCGCCGAAATTAGTTTTTTGAGATTTTTTTCCATTTTATACACAATCTTTCAAAAATGCATTCTTGCATCTTAAAAATTTACGAAAAAATTATTGCCACGCTAGTTTTTGAAAAATTTGATATTGCCATATGGCACCGTTAGGCGCTTGCACTACATAAAATTAAGAAAAATCATAATTAAAGTAAATATTAAATAATAGCTTCAAATAAAACAAAACATGCGTTCAACTTATTATTATTAAGTATACGAGGATGTATTGATATCTAGTTAGCCTAGACCAGTTCCTTGTATAAACAAAATATTGCGTTACCATAGCAACGACCAATAACTTATTAGAAGTGTCAGTGTAAAGTTTGACGTCAAAAAGCAAACCAGAGTCACGCAATAAATTAAATAAAAAAGATGTCTACCGAAATTGTGAAAATCGAAAAATTGGAGTATCGATCCATCATCAAGTACATGTATTTTAAAGGGTTAAGAGGTAAGCAGATTTACGAAGATATGCTTAATACCCTTGGTGATCAATGTCCTTCGTATGCGACCGTCAAAAATTGGAATGCAAGCTTCAAAAGAGGTAAATTTTCCATTGAAGATGATGACCGATCGGGAAGGCCAGTTTCTGTGTCAGTCCCCGAAAATATCGATGCAGTTCATGACATGAAGCACTGAATATTTCATACAAACGCGTTCATCATATGGTTCACGTCAATTTGGACATGAGAAAATTGCTGCAAAATGGATCCCCAAATGTTTGAATGTTGACCAAAAGCGTGCAAGAGTAGAAGCATCGCGTTTGATCTGTGCTAGAAAAGTTCTTGCTTCATTTTTTGGGATTGCCACGGAATAATCATGATTGATTTTTTGGATAAGGGTAGAACAATAACTGGAGACGCGGAAAGCTATCCAAGGGTGTTTTGTTTTTGCAGAACAACGCCCCTGCATACAAATCTCATGTTGCTATGCAAAAAATTAGTGATTTAGGGTTTGAATTACTAGAACACCCCCTTATTTACCCGATTTTCAACTGAAAAAAAGTTTAAAAGGTCGTACATTTTCTTCCAACAAAGAGGTAATAGAAGCTGTGGAGGTCTGGTTTGCAGAGCAAGAAGAAACATTTTTTGAAAGGTCTAGAGACGTTGCAGGTTCGCTGTAATAAATGTATCCAATTAAGAGGAGAATATGTTGAGTAATAAAATATTTTGACATTGAAATTTGGTTTGGTTTTATAGTAGGCTAAAAATTTTTCAATATATCCTCGTAAGTAATGCAATTTTAATTATTATATGTAATAATATTTGATTTATGGAGAATGAAACGGTTCAAAGCAGTTTACACACAGTCCAAGATTGCATTTCTTGCACATAGTGCGAATAATGAATTGCATCGATTGTTGGCACATCTTTTTTTTCTTCTCATGAGTATGTTGGATGAAGTATTTCATTCCATCAAACCTAATATTGTGGGAGACGTGACACTTTCCTGATGTTTCTATTGACACTGCTGGACGTCCGCTCCCTTTCAAACTGTACCGTATTTCTACAAATACGCTGTAGCTACTTATAATCTAATTGTAGTATCCTTTCTTTTCTGGATTTATTATAAAGTATCCAGCTGTTCTGCATAGCCACATCCAACAGCCAAGTAAACAAAGACCAGTACCACTTCTTACCCCTGATGCCTATACGGTAACTACCCAGATTCTGATTCATCTAATCGGTACCACCCAAAAAGGTGTTATACTTTGCAATTAACTTTGGACGAGTAACCATTATATTGCGTTTGTATTTTTGAGAGAATCTTTTGACTTGGCCACTCACTTGCGTACCACAGGAAGATGAAATCATTGTCACCACTGCATTATCCATCCATCGTACACGTAAATTACCATCGGTCATCTCAATAGCTGACTCATAATATCCACGATCCTTCGTGCAAATAATTTTTGTGAGTCAGGAGACAACCTACTGGAATTCGATAACCAGAAAGTGTTTGAAAACAAATTGTCCGTATAAAAATGGTAACGCAACGCTACGCGGCCCTACCAAATAGCACGTCATAATCGTTGTCCGCCTTCGGACTTTTCTCATGATATAGTTCAAAGTTAACTAAATAACAATCTTTGCTATTGATGCAAATAAATTGTTTGCAGTTGTTTTCCAAGATATTTTACCATAATTTCATTGTATGACAAATTCTGTTCCGGGACAAAATTTTGCGTGCATCTCGCTTTAATCATTTCTATAAGTGTCATAATACCGTTTTATTCATTTTGGTGTTCTATCTATCCCGCCGCATAGCTTGAGTGATAGAAGAATTCCTCATATAGTCAGCTGAGTCCCAGTAATGCCTTTTAGAAGGCAAGGTGTTATATCCGCTTACAAAGAGAATTGATATAAAACAGCGAATCTCATCAGAAGTTATTTTGGGGTCAGCACAATTTAAAAATAACCCATATCTTCTGCTCTCTCACTCTACATCCTTCTCCCATATAGGTTTAAAGTTTGACTTTTCATTGCGCCGATCTTTCAACCAATCACTATTTTCTTTAGGTTTACTACAGCTCGACTCTCCTTGCACACCCTGATTAAAAATAGTTCTGCTGCTATTTTTCTCATCATATTTTACACCTCTCCTGTCATCATTTGCTAACCGAATTTCCGCTGGAGCCCGTTGTTAACGAGAAGATAAATTGTCCATCAGCCTATATAAGTTGAAACAATGTTATGGTGTGAATCAAAAAAGTAATATCGAAAATTATATCTTACCCCCCGTTATCCTCGTCTGCAGAGTCCTTATCTGTATCTACATGAGGTTCAGATGGTTCGATATACACATCACAATCAAGGTCATCGTCATATATCATGCTAAGCACTTCTTCAAACGTGAGGCCACCCCTGTAAGATAATTATATAATTATAATAATTATAACTTACGGAGTTCAAGCGCCTAGCGTTGCCACTTGGCAACACACAACTACACGTGCGTATAGCACGTGCTCTGGTAAATACATTTATCTACAGTTTTGCTAAAGAGTTGTCTTATGTATGCTAACAAGTACTGTCTATGTGAAAAATTCAAAAGCATATATGAAAAGAATGAAAAAGAACTGACACAAAACGAATATGAATTTTTTTTACGTCACAAAATTTACAATATTTCAATCCACTACACAACACAAAGTTATAGCTCGGACTGTATGGGACTCTCAGAATACTTTCACTGGTTCCTTACCTATAAATAGAAGCCATAGCAACTCGCCTACAATGCGAACTGTTCAATCAGGGGCAGGTTGTATCATTAGAAGTTTGCCGTTGCCGCACGCCACGCACGGCGCTAATGGGTTAATTTACTCACATGTTCGTTTTTCTATTTTTTCAAAACCAATTATAGCTTTGAAATGAATTTAATAAATAGTTATCGGAGGTTATTGATTGATTTTCAGAAAAAGTCAACAAATGAACATAGGAAACTATTAAAACTACACGACCTTTAGAAAAGATGGAGTCCTTTTTCTTCCATCTAATTTAATCGAACCATTAAGTAAAGCAACATAAATGATTTCATTTTCGATACTTTTATGAAGCACGTCTTTATCAATTAAAACTAGAAAGTGACAAAAAAAGTCAAAAATTTTAGAAAGTGTTATCAAAATATTAGTCATTACAAAGGTATTCTGCCGAATACAAATTTGTTTTATTTTTTCATTGACATTATAATTTAATGACAGCAATTTTATACGATTATACTACCGATGAACACAATGCATGTTTATTTATTGCCAAAATATTATTGTATTGCATTGCTAAACTGCAAGACATCTCAATATCCGTTTTATTTATGAGCAGATATCTATATACTTAAATGTTATTACTACAGATTGATAAAATAAAATAAAATCATTCTTTGAGTTATATAAAGTGTTTTACTATATATTGCTATTAAACAGTTTACTTAGGTATAAAATAAATGAATACAAATGTACTTTTAAATCTCAAAACTAAATGGAAACAGGAGATCTATAAAATCAACATAGCGATCTCTTAATTCACAAATATTGAACATACTTTTTTTGGTAACCAAAATTGGTAAACCAACAATTTCGTATCTAATAGATAGAAATAAAATCCACAAATGCAATACAATATGACAATACTGTGTAACGGTTGTAGTTTACAAAATATCAAAAGAAGCGACGGCTCTAGCGGTACAACCTAGAAAGAAAATTTAAGGGAATTTGGCTCGATGTAGCGCATTAAATTAGTAGAGGATAAAAATATTTATAGTAGTTAGAGCAGCAGCGTCTGGCTTCGTCGGGGAGTTGCGTGAATTCCTGTTTGTGAAAAGAAAGAAATAAAACCGACCAACAGGAGATCAACAGGTTTTACTTAATATCTAATATGCTAAATCGAACACAAACCAGAAATAGAGAGACAAACAATACAGTATAACAAATAAATTTTAATAAAAAATAGTAGGATGATGTGACAGAAATAGAGACTGTCGCATATAGTTACTGTGCTTTAGCAGCAGCCTCGTTTACAATAAATCAGGTTTTTAGTTAAACTCTCGAATTTCAGGTGAGATTTAGTTAAACGCTTGAGTTAAGAGTTCTCATTCAAATTTAAAAAGAATCGCTGCTATTAAGGCTCTGCGTACACATATCATTTACACACGGTTAGTTACACTAAATCTAAACAACAAAAAAAAATTATAAGTACCTCCCGCAAACCCAAAAGGCCTTTTGTGTCCTCGACAACCTCTAAATTGTAAGCACCCTAGCCCTTATTGAGCTGATTTAAACAAATTTCGGTTCACGAGAATACACCGAATAAAGTTACTTAAATAGTAACTATCGAGCCGTTTATGTCATTTGTACTCGAGCTTCGTACGCCTTATTATTTATGTATCGACAGTTCGGCGAAGGTAGATAGACCCACAGATTCCTATAGGGGTGGCGTGCGGAGAAGAACAGCACACAGGTGACTCCCTCGCTGGAGGTATGCAACACCTCTGTCGACGTGGTATTCACCGTTGGTCTGTGACTTGATTACTGCGGAGCCGTGGTGTTTCGTTCATTAATAGGGAAGGTTCTTAGTTTGTTACTCCAGCACCCTCGAGCACCCTTGGATTAAAGTGGGGGCTTTAGGGGCTATTGCCCCAGGTCCCGTGCTACATAGGGCCCGAATGTAAACTCATTTCTTTTACAAGGACATCTTGAAGACAGAAATTGGGTATAAGTAATAAAATTTCTATACCGTGCATATCTTTTTCTGACACAATGTGAGGGCAATATATAGCAACATATTTTATTGGATAAAAAAAAAACAATACAATTTTATGACGATTTACGCGAATAAATCATGGTACGATCCCGATTGTCGTAATTTTTTATTAATAAAATGATTTTAATCTTTTCAAAATATTAAATTCACTATACCAAATTGTATTATAATGATAATAAAGTTAATACAAAAAAATGCTCCAATCGGAATCGAACTCTAGTAAGAAATCGAAAAAATTTCTAGGCAACAAATGACCTAATTCATCCACGAAGGCCGCTTAATAAATGAAAATCCATTCGGTTAATAAATAAAATTTTACAAAAATAATTTATTTCTTATCTTGTCAATTTGTTTTTATTTTATCTATCATACGTAATATATTGTTATATTGTATTCGAATTGTGCCAGAAAAAGAGTAAATGCGTATGTCAACTTTTCTGTAGGACGTACTGTATAATAGTTGCTATTACTATTTTATTTAGTTTTTTAATTTAATCTATTTTGATTAATCATTCCAAAAGACAAACAAAAAGATATACGAATGCATATTCGGACGTGTTACGTTAAGACGAGACGATTCTAAGTTACACTTATTAAAAAGAGAGAATAGCATCTGTGAAACATAGAAATTGCGATATTCTTATTCTAAAAATAAAAAATTTTGAAACAATGGGAGAATTTAGGTTGTCGGCACTTTCTTTGTTCTTGATTGAAAGCAACCTAATGAGATTTTAGAATTTTTGACATTATTCATAAACTTTCAGTATCAAAAGCTGACAACAATTACTGTAACTTTTTTGTACTTCCAACTAAACTTATACATGATTACGTATATTATATACTTGGTTTCTATCGGTAAAACAAATTATGAGGGTGGGGGCCCCACATTTTGTTGTAGGCCGGGCCCCAAAACCCTAAATCCGGCGGCGCCCTCGAGAGTTATCCCAGCATCGTACACAACGACTATAAGATGCCGGACACAACTGCTAAAAGCATATGTAGCAATCAGAATTAAAACAAATAGGAAAAATGTCGCGGTCCGTCTCGAAAATTTAATCGAATTAAATCTCCACCATTAGCAAATTAGCAGCGTGCGCCCCAAGTATAACTTTTCGTCGCACCGTACTACTTGCGACACACGTTCTAAAGCGACTATCACCTACGTCCTAAATATGAGAAATAAAACCGTAACAACTGCTAAGCATGAATCAAAATCTACGATTTGTTAGACAGGACTTGTTATAAACTTTTCGCTCAATTCATTAATGAACGTCATTATGGTAAGTTTAGTTGCCTAAATTGTATATTTAAAGTGTCCGTTTATTTAATTTGCCGATTGTACAATGAGCATGAGATATACAGGGTGTTTTATATCGTTATGTTCAAATTTTGGGAGCATAAAATTTTAAGACTAAAAAACACAAAGTTGTTGGTTGATCTTTATTCGTTCTAAAGTTACAGACTTTTGAAATTATATTCTAAAAACAATCATATTTCAGTTCACAAACTAAATTTAAATTTTATCATTAAAATCATAAAATCCAGGTAGCTGTGGAACAACGTCATTCATATAAAAATGTTTATGAACAACTAGTCTGGATATTTTCTCTCTCTCAAGTTTATTTGTTGAGAATGTCAAAACCAATTAAGTGACTGTAGTTTTAATTTAAATTAATAGTTAATTAAAAAACAAGGAATGTAGAATCAGGTTAACATTCAAAGCAAGTGAGTACGAGCCGAGACGATCCAAGATTTCTTAAAATTAAGGATGAAGTCTTGATAAAGATCGCATAGGTTGGCGTGAAACGCCAGTTAATTAAAACCAGGGTAGTGGTTTTTAATTTCATCCCTCTACTTCAAGGAGTCCTTAGGAGGATACTCATATGTAACTAGAATTTAGAGGATTTATTAATTTAAGTCGAGATCTTTTCGGATTGTTTCCGAGTATCGTAATTTCTATTAAAACTTTTTCGAAAACTGTCTTCAGAACTCTTTGAAAACAACAATTTTGCTTAAGAGTAGACTAAAATTTAAGTTTGAGTAAAACTTCAACTATATTATTATACTTTTTTTCCGATAGAAACAAGTAGAACTTAAAGTTTTTAACCAAATCTGTACCTAAATTCAAATTTAAGTACCAACAAACAAACCAAGTGCTTTTGTGATGCTTTCTCTTATTTATAAGAAAAACAAATTAAAACTATAGTATATTTTTAATTTTTTTAAAAATTTATTTTGAATTACTATCTACCACAAACATTAGACTATAATAATAAAACTTCAGAAAAACAACAAAAATAAGAGTTTTTTTTAATTTTTTAGATCGTATAATCAATTACTTCTTTGAACTTTTGATGAATTATCATAAGAATAAGCGATATTTTAATAAAGCTATTTAAAATTCAGAATTTTGCTATAAAATTTATTATGGATATTTTTGGATAAACAAAAGTTTAACAGACTTTTAGTGATGGGTAGTTTATTTCTACATAGGTACATTCTACATAAAAACAGCCGAATAAGGAATGCTTATTAAGCATAAAAACAGAACATAACGTACCTCTTTTGAAATATTCTTTTGATCATTACTTGTTAAAGTATGTTCGGTAGGAAGGTGCGGCTGCACGGCGTTATCGTAATTACTGTAGGATGATGACGCATCTGAGCTATATTCATAGTTGGTTATCGTTAAGCAAGATGAAGTAAAACTCGACACTGAGAAAAAAAATTGAGCCTCTGATTCTCACTCATTTAATTACGGATTCTTACGCTCACGAACTTTGAGAAGGACTCCTCGTGGCGAAATTTGTATGTACTCTTCAAGGAAATCACCTCGAAGATTTGTTCCACAGTCATCTTGCAAAATGAATTCTCCTCTAACGTTGTAAATGTACGTTTAACTGCAAATATTAATTTTTGATGTAAGAAAATAAGTGCCTATGAATCAATCTTTCTTGGGTGTACAAATGAAAATAAGCAATTTACTTACCTGCAAGTAACTGCACGGTGAAGTTATTTTTATCCACTCCGTGTCGGTGCCGTATTGTACACGACAATAAAGAGTCATTAAGCCGGAGATACACGGCGTGTGGTTCGGCAAACCAGGGACCAGGTACGGGGTTCGTGGTTAGAGGTTTGTGGTTCCGCTATTGCCAAACCAAAGGTGGGTACACGGTGCGTAGTTCGTTTGGTGTATTGACGTAACAGGTTCGTGAAGAAACAACGGAACCTCTTGATTTAGTTCGTCAGCCGCCATCATGGATTCAAGACAACAAATCATTGCATCTGCTACATTGTGTGTTATTTCTAGTGGCGTTTGGTTACAAAATCGGTTAAGCAGACGTAAAAGGAGATGGTGGATGTCATCACATATGAAAAGTAGAGAAAGGTAAGTTACTTTCGACATTCATGACGGTATGAATGAATGTAGAACTAGTAGTAATTAATACTAAAATTACAGATATAGTGGGGTCAAATATGTTAGTGGACTTTTAAAGGAGCCTCAGGATATTTTGAAAACTTTTGTCGTATGAGAGCTGAAGATTTCGAATTACTATTAGCAAAAGTAGGGCCAATAATTGCAAGGAAGGATACAAACATGAGATTGTGCATTCCCGCTAAACAAAGATTAGCTGTGACTTTAAGATTTTTAGCAACCGGTGATAGTTACTGCAGTATGGGTTTCCTTTTTATGTGTGTTGAAAAAGTATGCCAAGCAATAGTTCAGGAACTGAAGGATGAAGTAAAGGTAAATATATTTCACAATATTTTATTAAATTTTGGTAACAAAATATGAGTAAAAAACATGAACTCGTATGCGGAAACGTAAACTTTTTAATTATTAAATTTGGTGATAACGAGGTGTATCCAAATTTTCCCAGCCAGCAGTGTCGGGCGATGTAGGTGGATGAGACTGTTGTAATGGCTGGAACAAGTGTGTAGGACTTACATGCTGCACAGTATACTGAAATCCTTCCGCCTCCTGGGAATGTGGTGATGGTTGCGATTGATGTGATTGTGGAGATAGTAGCGAGTATGGAGAAGGTTGAGACTGCTGGGAGGATGACGATGAGGGTGTTACTAGTGTGTTGTTCTGACTTCCATGATTCGTCGAAGTTGGGAGTGTTGAATCGAAATATTAAGTTATCGATTTCATGCATAACAAGGTCTTGAGTGTGGTCCTCCATGCGCCTCAACTTCGCGACCAGTAAATCTGCGAATAATTCGATTCGATCCTTTTCTCCTCTTTTATCGGAGTTCACAGGTAGCGTGACAGCTGTTTTTAAAATTTTAAGTGCCTCGTCCATTTGATGTTTAACTTGCTGTGTTTGAGTTAGTTTTCGTTTTTGACATTTCGTTCCATGGATTCGACAGGTGTGGATGGATTTAAAGGACATACATTACGTGGGGTATCTGTAGTGAGTTGATTTTCAACCTGTGTCTCAATAGCACTTTCATTGGAAATATCCTCATTTGATTGTGTATTTGGCATATCTTGTTCAATGGAATGGTCTTCATTATCACTTTCCATTTCCTGAAACGTATACATATGTCTAGGAATGTATTTTTAACGTAATGAAATTTAATATTAGTTAAGGAACCACTTGTCAGCGAACAGTTGTAGTAATAATGAAAATAATATCTGGAAGAACTTGGTTGTGCAATTAAATATTCAACTGTTAAAAAGTTACTGAGATTACGACAGTCATCATCTCGAAACGTATCGGGTGTCCAATTAAGAAGCGACCAAGAAAAATTGATGGACATACTTTTTAAATTTTTATCTCTAAAGCTAGATGTTGTCATATTTAAAAAAAAACATGTATTCCACAAACAATTATAAATCAGTCTAGATCAAAAATACACCTATCGAACTTAAGAAAATGTCCGTAACGTTTGCCCAGCACTTTTTACTGTGTTTTCAAATAACAGAGGGGGGGTGGGAACGTTGTTTTGCAACAACCATAAATAGCGGAACAGTGTATGCCATCTTATTCCTTCTTATATAATCTATTTTAACGATAGTTTACCTTTTTAGATGCCAAATAACGAAGCTGAATGGTTAGCTATAGCTGCTGATTTTGAACAGAAATGGAATTTTCCACACTGTATAGGAGCGATTGACGGAAAACATGTAGTCATAGAAGCTCCAGCAAATAGCTCTTCAGAATTCATCAA
The DNA here is from genome assembly GCA_030710515.1 of Abscondita cerata. Lineage (NCBI taxonomy): Eukaryota > Metazoa > Arthropoda > Insecta > Coleoptera > Lampyridae > Abscondita > Abscondita cerata. The sequence goes on from JALBCR010002354.1 coordinate 482,338, forward strand.
CTATAAGGGCACATTCAGTGTTGTTTTGATGGCACTTGTGGATTCCAATTATTTATTCACATTTGTAGACATAGGGTGTCAAGGAAGAATTAGTGATGGAGGAGTATTCCGTAACACCGCTTTGTATAGAAAACTTGACACCGAAAAATTAAATTTACCAACAGAAAACCGTTACCATTGCAAAACAATAAGGTACCGTATGTAATCGTGGGTGACAGCGCATTTGCTCTTCGCCGAAACCTTTGAAACCATTCCCTGGTATTCATACAAAAGGAAGTGCTGAACGCATTTTCAATTATAGATTGTCTAGAGCCAGACGCACAGTAGAAAACGTTTTGGAATAATGGCGTCTGTCTTTTGGATATTACGTAAACCTATGTTGGTAAATCCAGAAAAGCTTCCCTAATTACTATGACTTGTGTCATACTTCACAATTATTTGCGAAAAAGTAGAATATCCACATCAACCTACTCACCAACAGGTACCTTTGATAGTGAGGTAAATGGAACATTTATTCCAGGAGCGTGGCGTCTACCGAATAATGAAATGAGTTCTTTGCTACCTATACAAAACAACCTCGAAAGGCGAGTATTTCTGCAAAAGAAGTTAGACAAAACTTTTCTGTTTATTTTCAATCCAACCACGGAAAATTAGCATGGCAAGACGATCAGTAATCATCATGTGTAAACGAGGGTACCTTTTCTTGAAATACCGTGTATGTCGTAAATGTATTGTAATATTATAATACAATTATTGTCATTGTAGATCAAACAGTACCGTTTATGTTTAATCATATATTACTGGTCATATTGTATTTCATTAAAAATAGTTGGTGCGATACACATAGAATTAATAAATAGATGAGAATGTGTTTAATTATGTAAAGAAGTGTATTTTACAGGAGGTACTTACCATTGAATTTATTGTTTTATTTGGGGTATAAACTGCATGCAGAAACCTGTCTATTGGCTCGTATAACGACCAAGTCGGTATATATAAATCGCCTGTTCCACTTCCAGAGGTCTTGGAACATTTAGCTTTACGTGCATATTTCCTGTATGTGGCAAAAGTCCATCTTTTTCTTCTTTAACGCTTTAACCCCTATCGGAAATTTTGTTTCCAATCGTTTCCATAAATCATGCACAATATTTCGGTCTTTGTGGTGATTGTGTTTGGGATTCCAGATCACTTCCTCTTCCTGAAGTGCCTCGATAAACTCTACATTTTTTCGACATTCCACTCGACCGCCATATTTTTTACCTAACCTCTATCAACAACACTCGTCTTGACATCAAACAACCTACTGCACGTTCTGTCGGTTCGCGTTCGCAATATTGCGAACCTAGGCGAACCCTCTCCGAACCAGCATGGACCGTACACGAACCGACGTGGTCAGCTCCTTTGTATCGTGACAATTTACCGACTTCCGATGGAACCTCTCGAACCACGCACCACGAACTGCGGACCACGCACCACAAACTACGAACCTCCTATGCTACACTGCACGTGGTTCGTGGATTGTAGAGACAAGATCGTCGAACCACGCGCCGTGTATCTCCGGCTTTATAGTTGGAGTAGTACCACCACCTTTACTATCCATTTTATTTTATTTTAAAAAACTAAACGGTACTAAACACACCAATTGACGAAACAATAATGCGTTAATTCTAATTCTGCGTCAAGAATTCACAGCGTTTACTATGTCTGAGATTTTGTTTCCTTACTTCAGCGAACATGCCATATCAAGTTGAAACTTGATCCCACTGCTCCGTAATTTTAAAGTGTGTGAAATAACAAAGTGTGTTGCACAAATTGCAAAAATTAAGTAATTAAATAGTTAACAATAAAACATTGCTACTATTAACAACTTTTTTAATCTAATACGAAAATCGGTTGCAAAACGACAAAAATTATACCACAACTTCTACAAATATTTTTGTTAAAATCCCCAAATATTTTGTGAGTTCCATTACGACTTTCAACAAAAAAATTATGTTAAATGTAACAAATATTTTAGTGCATAAACAAAAAAGTTGCAGAATGACAAAACTGTGCTATAAGGTCCACAAATATTTTTGTTCGTTAAAAACAGAAAAACTCATGTTTTATTGAAACAACGTTACAAAAGTGGTTGAGTTATCTAAAAAAATCGGCAATCTTAACAATCACGATTTAACAAAATATAATTTTACTGTGCAGTCTGCACAATAAGTGCTAACTTTTTTTTACTAAGTTTTTTAACAAATTGTTTGATATTTTCTCACTGTAACATCGCTTAAAGTATTTCCTTGTTTCACTGCCAAACCTTCTTTTTAAACAAATTTGTAGAACTGTAAGTGATCTTCTTGTTCCTGTCGATCAGGTTGGTCCTACTTCATTCTTTTCCAAAAGACTGCCCTTTTATTATTTGTGCAATAAATGAATGTTTGGCTGTTGTGTTACCGCTTCCGGTTAAAGTGACATATTTTCTGCTGCTTCCATGTTTACTGAAAAGGTTCATGCTATGCTTTTTGCATATGGTAACTGGTTTCAGTAAACAAACGTTGTTTCACGTAAATTTCATCTAAAGCTTCTTTAAGTCACACGATTTGGCAAAATTTTTAAGGCTGCCAACATATTGTGCTACCGATTCGTTCATCTCCTGTCGACGTTACCTAAACTTATATCGGCTCAGCGATCGCCGAAGGTTCTGGCTGTAAATGTTTGTTTTACGGTTTTCACTAAAGCACTGTAACTTTTTTTTTATCCGGATTATACAAATCAACCATTAGTTCATAAGTATCATCACCCACTACCGTTAATAAAGTCGGTACTTTCATATCTTCGTCAATTTTATTTGTGATAAAATATTGTTTATGACGAACAATATACGTAGACCAATTTTTAAAACTTAATTGAAATTCACCAAGCCATTTTAATTATTTTAAAATATTCTTTAATTTATAATTATTAAATCACTAGGGTGGCATTGAACATGGCCGACACTGACAATGCAATCGAAAATGACTGCAATAAAAATACCAAAAGTATGTTTACATTGTATGAATGTAAGCTTTCGCGGCTGTTGTCACTAAGATTATTATCTTCCGGGTTGAGCCGTGTTCGTCCTTCCTTCCTACGTTCTCTGCTTGACGTTTCGCTAACCATGCTGTTAGCTTCTTCAGAAGTTACTCTAAAGACTGATGTTGTTGTCTTCTGCTCCTCGTTATATACCTATGTTCCGCTACGGTTGGTTGATGTCGATCAGTGACGGGTGGTTGGTTTTCGATGGTTGGTTGATCTTCTGTTTGGTGTTCGACTAATTTTGTGGTGACATTTGTTTTCTTTGTTTTTGTGAAGAGTTAGTTTCACGTGTTGCTTAATCGGTAACCATCTTCTCGATTGAAGTTATTTTTATTTTTCATAATTTCTAAGGATTCTCTGATTATCCTTGGATAGTAGTTGTTAGTCCTTGATAGAACTTTAGCTTCCTCGAAGTTGATGATGTGTTTTCCTTTTTCGTGTAGATGTTCTGCGATTGCTGATTTATCTACCGCTCTGGACTTGGCGTCTCGGTGATGTTCTTTTAATCTACATTTTATGTTGCGTCCGGTTTGACCAATGTAGACCTTTCCACATGAACAATCAATTTGGTAGACCCTTTTGTTGAGAGTTTCGGCAGGTTATCTTTATTAGAAGGTAGTAGTTGCTGGATTTTTCTAACCGTTCCAAACCTGACACCGATATTCTTCTTCTCCAATGATTTTCTTAATTTGTCAGTTACTCCAGCAATGAATGGCAAACGAGCGTAGGTGGTGACCTGTTCCTTCTCTTTTCGGATTTCCTGCGACAGGCGGCTCTTATTTCTTTTCTGGTATAGCCGTTCTTCATTAGGGCTTGTTGGACGTGTCGAAGTTCTTCTGCCTTGTGAACCTCGTCAGGAATCTTGTTAGCTCTATGCAATAAAGTTTTGATTAGAGACCGCTTCTGCTGTGGATGATGGTGTGATGTGGCATGGAGGTATCGGTCGGTGTGTGTCTTTTACGATATACACTATGAGCCAACTTGTTGTTATCCCCTCGTTTCACTAGAACATCCAGGAAGGGAAGCTCCTTATTCTCTTCTGTCTCCATGGTAAACTTGATCTTTTCGTGCTGAGTGTTGAGGTGGTTAAGAAATACAGTAAGTGCTTCTTTTCCATGAGGCCATATGACAAAGGTATCGTCCACGTATCTGAACCAGCATTTCGGTTTCTTTTCGCTGGATTGAATGGCTTCTTGCTCGAATGCTTCCATAAAGATATTCGCAATAACCGGTGATAATGGTGATCCCATGGCTGCACCTGATTTTTGTTCGTAGAAATCTCCGTTCCATAGAAAGTAAGTTGTATTCAGACATATTCTTGCTAGCTCTGGTATGTCTTCTCTTAACCCATGGGTTGTGCACAGTTGTTTTATGATGTTATGTGTATCGTCGACTGGTACGTTAGTGAATAGCGATTCTACATCAAAACTAACTAGTATATCGTCATTGGTTACTTCCAGAGTCATCAGTAATTCGACGAAGTGTTCGGAGTTCTTCACAAAAGATTCAGTTCTTCCCACGTACGGTTGTAGAAACTTAGCCACGTAACGGGCCAGTTCATAAGTTGGAGATCCACATGTGCTGACAATTGGCGCTTAGGGGGTTACCAAATTTGTGAATTTTGGTAATCCGTATAGTCTAGGTGGCCTGGTCCCGGAAGGTAGCAGTTGACGATGTTGATCGACTGGTAGCAGCTGAATGTTTGATTGCGGCTCTCGTTTGTTTCTCAATTTTGTTGGTTGGATCTCCCTTTTAACTTGGTGTAAAGTTGTGGATTCAGTAGTACTTTGATCTTCATTTTGTAGTCTTCGGTGTTCATGACTACTGTAGCGTTTCTTTGCCTTTATCTGCGCGTGTCACCATGATTTCTTGATTGCTTCTGAGTTCTTTTAATGCAATTTCTTCTGCGCGAGTGATGTTCCTACGTGGAGCTTTGGAACGTTGTAAAATCCGGCAAGTCTCGTGGCGTATTTCCTCTGCTTCTTCAACCGAAGCTTTCTGATGACCCTTTCCACTTTTGCTATTATCTCTTCTGTGTGTATCTTTTTTGGAGTAATGGCGTCCCTTTTGTCCCTTTTGACAGAATTGATATGCAGTCTTCGGTGAGTGGGTAGTCCGACAAGTTTACAACTGTTTTGTTTTCGTCTTAATTTATAGCTGGTTTGCTGGTGCTTGGTACTTAATTTCACAAACTTCTTGATGTGCCTGTTAGTGGTTGATTGTAGGTGGTATTCCCCATGTTCGTAGCTGATGCGATCTATGGTGTTCCTTTATCTAGTATGCTGCTCAGTTGTAGATGTAACTGGTATAGTTCTGTTGACGTTATATGCAGTTGATGGTAAGTATAACGTAATCTCTTCTCGAGTGAGTGCCTTCTCACTACGTTCGATGATTCTTCGTTCGATTTGTTGCGATGTGATGGCGAATCTTTACAAAAGTAGGCGTCACCTCCTGGTCTCGGCATCGTCGTAGATAATGCTAACAGCTTGAGAACCCGAAGACAAGCATCAGTCTTTAAGTAACTAA